>JAJONR010000222.1:0-360973 GCA_029582245.1 Solanum etuberosum | reverse complement strand
GTCCGAGGGAAGAAAGTTAGATGCAGCAGTGATGATATAAATATTGTGTTTGAGAGGGCTACAGATTTCATGCACGAATACCAGAGTATGATCACAACAAAGACTCTGGATGACCTCAAGGGTAGGCTAGCCCCTATTCTTTCTGACACCACTCCGAGGTGGATTGAGGCCGGAGCGCCTATAGAGAAGAAGGATATCAATGTGGCAGCTAGATATTGGTTTGGATATATTAGCAGCTCGATCACGTCGTCTCAGAATGAGTCTATCCTTCGCCACCCAAAGGCGGCCTGCCTCGGGAGTATCATTGCTAGGAAGCGGCTTAATTTGGGCTTGATCATTGAGCAGGAGATGGCCATGAAGGCCAAGCGGTTCCAGACGTCCCTCATATTCCTGGTGCTGATCACAGAGTTGTGTCGACGGGCCAGAGTTCCATGAGATGAGAAGAGGGATGTCGAGATCACACCATCTTCTTCTACCGATACCGGCGTATAGAGGCTGAGTACACGAGAGATGAGGCTGACAAGAGGAGAACAGCCCCGGTGGACACATCTCCGGAGGTTGATATTGATATGCTACCTGCAGAGGCAACCATGCTTACTCCGGCCACTGGGCCTTCAGGTACTTCTATCTCCACTCCTTCTGAGGCCTCGAGTACTTCTGCTGCTCCCCCGCCGCGTAGATCTGCTGCTGGTACTTTTGCTTCCCGACCTTCAATAATTCAGGCGATGCTGTATAAGATGGGGCATTTGGCCTAGTCTGCTGATACGCATGCCTCCTGGCTAGAGGCTGCAGTTCCTGAGATGATCAAGAGAGTTACTACTGTTGCACTGACGCCTCTCAGAGCTTCGATTGATGCCCTTACGGTAAGAGTAGAGGTATGTGAGAGAGGACAGGGTACTACTGAGGAGGTGACGGCCTTGAAGGCTGATATTATTGGGTTGAGGAAGGATGTGGACCAGCTGAAGTCCACCAATTTTACCTCGCTATTTAGGATGGTGGAGATCCCAGATGACCCGAGTGCAGATATTACAGCATGTTCGGATGTGCCTCTGGCTTCCACCGGAGATGAGATTAGAGCCGATGATGATGCTGCTGACTATGAGGCTGAGACGGATGAGGTGTAGCTTAGAGTTCATGAGTAGGCTGTCTATGAGGACCTGTTTGACTTAGAGGGTGCGATGTACGAGACAGCTAGACAGGCCTCTTTGAGAGATACTACTATAGTGGGCTCCAGCGGAGCCAAGGATATTGAGACATCGGGCACTGATGCCCAGGCAGATGGAGTGACTGAGATGCAGACTTCACCCCTGGCCTAGCCTGGCAGGATGATTATTTTTACCTCCGTCTCTGTTGTGTTTTATTGATTGTTGGTTTTTAGTTGCATTTGAGGACAACTGCCTATTTTGTTGGGTGGGGTGAGGTATTTCCATACCTACCTCATGTGATTGTTTTGTGAATATTGGGCTTATTTGGTTTATATATATATGTCTTGGTTTTGGTATTGCGGATGTTTTAGATTGTGGCCCATTGTTTTGATTGAAAATGGTTTTGAACCAAATTTTAAAAATTTTCCACCTCTTTTATGTGTGATTGTGGCTGTTCTAGCGCAGATTAGAGTGTCGGTTATGATCAATACCGATGACTTGGATAGTGCTCTTAATCGAACAAAATGAATGTACGGCTACGATGAGGCAAATGAAGGTACATAGGTAATATGTGAACTTTTAGCATCTCGTTGTGACTAGCCGGTTGTGGAATGAGTCTCTTGTGATGAACATTGCCCGCTAGCAAGAAAGTGTGGAGTCTTGTTTGATAATTGTATCAATGCCTTATGTGGTAAGATCTCTTTGAACATTGTGCGTGATGACACCTAGAATTTGCCCCGTTGGTCCGATTGATTGAGTGAGGCAAGCGATAGACATGATCTTAGGCAAATATTTTGAAGAGTGAGGCCATTTGACAATATACCTCTTTTGTGGCCATCCTTGTGAGAAGTGTGAATCTTGTTTTGGCACCCATTGAGCCTTACCCTTTTTTTGGAAGAAACTTGAACAATTGTGACCTCTCTTTATCCCTTCACCCATAACTTTCATGAAGTATGGTTTGTTTGAATAGCCAACTTAGGCCAAAAGCCTAAGTTGGGGGTGTGGTTAAAGAGAAGAAAAGTCAAGAGGTGAGAAATATTCCCCCTAGTTGGATTTTTTGAAAAAATAATGGAACCCCTCCATATAAAAAAAAAAGAGAAAAGAGAAAAAGAAATGAAAAAGAAGAAGGAAAAGAAAAGACTGAAAAAGAGAAAAGGTTGTGGAATAAAGTAGTGAAAATAGCAAAAGAAATGGGGTATCCGGTGATTCATTTCTAGTTGAATAATGGGGTGGACTATGATCATGTTGGAATGAGGAAGAAAAGGAGAAAATGATTTTCAAGCCGTACTTCATGAAGGTAGAAGCCACTAAGCCTAAATTGTCATACCTTTGCACTCAGCCTCGTTACAAGCCTTAAAAAAACCTTTTTGATCTTGAGTGAGCTGAAACGAATGTTGATTGGAAAATAAGGGCAAGCCTATGGGTGGAGTCATGCATGTGTTCATCTTTGTGAGTGTGAGAGTTGTATGTGATTCCGGGACTTTAAATTGTTGAGAAATTTTGTGTGAATATGGAATCATCTTTGTTGTGAGGGCATTTGAATACCTTTGTTGCGATTGAACTTGCATTTGAAGCAAGCATTGTGAGCTTGAGTACTCTTGATGATGGTAAGTCACAATTTGAAACTTTGAGTGCACAATTGATCATTGTATGAGTAATTTGAACCTTGTTGTGTGCATTTATTTTGAGTCTTATGCAGCACTGTTTGTAGACATCCTTGTTGAACTGATTGATCTTGAGTTTTACTTGAGGACAAGCAAAAGTTTAAGTTGGGGGTGTTGATGAGTCCGAGATTTTGACTCATTTGGGCTTTGTTTTGATAGCACAAGTGTCCTCAAATGCCTAATTTATGCTCTAAGCTGATGTTAAAGTGTTAATTTGCAGCTAATAAGGCTAAGGAGCAATGCAAGGACATGATTGGACAAAAAGGAACTAAAAAGCTGAAGAAGTGAAGAAAACGCGATCCTGGTGATCCCCAAGACCACTCGGCGCACCACCGAGTGGCTCTTTAGCTTGCCTAAAGTTCCAGCGTGCCAACCCAGGGGAGAAGAACCAAGTTGGCGACAGAAATGGGCAGTCGGCAGATTGCCGATCGGTTCCGCGATAAAAAATTGGATTGCCCAAATTTACAGGACCTGAGATGATGAAGGCCAATGCAAAATGGCGATGGAAGAGGACAATCGGTGGATCGCTGATTCACTCGGAGAGGTTCGACTTAATCCGCCAAGTGGACTTTCAGGGCAAAACGCAGGCAACTATAAATTGAAATTTAAAAAGAAGAGTTAAGGAGTTCCCAGTCTCGATTCCCAAGTTTTAGAATTAGAGTTTTCTCTTTGTTTTTGAGTTCTAATTTTATAATTTGGAGGACTTGAAAGTGGGTCTTTGAATTTAACCCTTGAAAACATTGTAAAGGCTTGAAGACTCTTACCCAGCTGATGGCCAATCGAGTTGGTAATTGTTTTTACCTTTTTATGATGTCTAGCTAAAACCCCAATTCTTGGGGTGTGATCATGTTATTATGGGTTGAATTAGCTTATGGGTATTGTTATTTACTGATTTTAATACTTAATGGAAGTGGGTTTAATTGATAGTTTTGTTTTAATCTAAGAATTGTAGTTGCAAATGCAATTCGAACTTAGAATTCTGGGCTTGCTTGAAAAAGAGGTTTTAGAATCAAAGCTTTTAATTGATGATTGTAGTTATCGGGTTGATATGGGTTTAGCTCGAAAGAGTAAATCCTAATCTCGATTCTACCTATCTAGCTTGAGAGAGTAGATGAATTAAGGTGTGGGCTGTTCTTATTTGCTAAGCTTGTTGATGTTCGAAAGAAATCACTTGATTCGTGATAGTTATTCGAGAGAAAACTATCTCACTTATAGCCTAGCCTAGCCTACCCACTGAGATTTAGCTATTTATTAGTAATTTCAATTACCCATATAGTGAAGTTTTCCTATAATCAATCACATCCCGAGAATTCCCCTCTATATTGTTGTTTTCCCCTGTTTTGCTTGTGCTGTAGCTGATAGTTAACAATCCAAAATTTCCCTTCTGACATTCATTGTCACCCCTTAGACTTGTTTACATGTCTTTTCGATAAATTTCATTCCTATAACCAAATAGACCACTTTATAACTTCATAACTGAATCTTAGACACGTACCACTCGATGTGGGTTCGACCCCAACTCTTCGTTTGGTTTTATACTGACTAACGATCGTTTACACCTAGAATTGGATGAGGTGTACTTGAGACGTTCCATCAAGTTCATTTGGCTTTTGCATGAGATATGACAGGGGAAATCTTATTTATGCTAAAGATAAAGGATAAAATTGTCCACTAACACTGATGCATAGGCTCTAGCAATTCGTGAAGCCATAGTTTACTACCAAGAGAAGGAATGGAAGTAAATGAAACAGATTCTCTTAGCCTAAAAAATGATTCACAAGCAATGGAGGGTTCCTTGAGATTTAGTGGAAATAGTGGAGGATATAAGGATAAGAATGGAGTTTACTAAAGTTTGGAATATTCACATTTTCATAGAGGGAAATAGTGTGGTGGATTACTTAGCGAACGAGGTAATTAAAACACAACTGGTAATGCAATAAATTTCATTTCAGGACATTTCTATTAGGATTAGACGTGCACTCAATATGGATACAGTGCAAGTACCTAATTTAAGGATGAGAACACGCAAGATAAAATCACACATTATCATAGAAGCATAGTAGACACACAAAAGAAGCAACAACTTTTATTAGAGATCACAAAGCAGTCAACAATATGTATAGAAATGACACAATCGATTTTAGTAGATATCACAACCAGGAGATTGATATTAGCAACACAAGGAGATGAGAGCCTCAAATAATCGAGCATACCATGATTGGTCAGCAATCGAGCTGACGGTATGGCTGAAGAAAGAGTGAAAATACATGGCATCAGTACAAAGATCATCCAAAGGAGAAGCTTTTTCATTTTGGAGTTCCGCTGACAGAAACATGGGAGCAATTTTAGACAATGGAGGTGACTTTTTTGGGAGAGATCAACAAACTCTCATTTGATTTTAGTGATAGGTATTAGCCCGTTTGGATTGATTTAAAAAAAAGTAGTTATTAAGTCAAAAATAAAAAGTCAAACTGAAATAACTTTTAAGTCATAAAAAGTAGGGGGATCTCATAACATAAGAAATAGAACAATAAGAGTAAAACAATAGTCCAAATCTAAAACATTTTATAAAACAAAAAGCGGAAGTCTAAACTCTTGTCTCATCATAGCCATCTAGTACAATAGAATGAAATTGGGCCTAGCCCATACATCATGTACAAAAGAGAAATATATGAAAGAAACTAAACAATAAGAGTCCGTCCTCGAAGCATGAGGACTCACCAAAGCTCATGAATCAATCAAATCACCAACTAGCCGCGAAACTGAGCACCCTGAATATCAGACCCTACATTTGGGGAAAATATAGGCAAGAGTATGCGTTAGTACAAAACTTTGTACCAAGTATGATAGCCATGCATAAAACATTTAAATCATGCTAACAATGGACAGTTCATTTCATGACATGCAATTGACCAAGCCAGACATGATATAAGAGAGTTAGAAAACATAAGTCATAAAATCATGGTCAATGTAAGCTAACTTCTTATTTAAAAGCTTTGAACTCATATGCGATACTTCTTGAAGTAACCTTAGTTCATTATTACTTGTGGGGAAATTATTCTTAACCGACATAGAGACCATGTGAGTTATAACATGGAATTCGGTATCTACCCCACACCGAAAAGAGGTGTCCTACTTGCCGAAGGTAGAACCTTGAACTTCTAGTTTAAGTGGATCCACTAGCTAATCAACCTATGGGGGCACAAAGTTAAGGGATAAGGAGATTGCTACTAGAAACCCGACCTCTTCTACGGGAGAGCTTCCATCTCATGAGATTACTTTGGAAACTCGGCCTCTACTACGAGAGAGCTTACATCTCACTATCCATATCCACTCGGTGCTAGGCATAAATTCCCACAGAATAGTCATTTCATACTTGAATTCATTACTCATGAAAAGGTGCCCTTGGACAACCAATTCAAGCTAGTTTCAGTAAGATAGCTCCTTGTCTTTGATTCAATTAGGTGAGAAAGCCTTTCAACTTAAGAATCCTTTCTATGTGAGAAAACCTTTCACATAATGCTAGTATGTGTTTTATTGAGAATATCTTTTAACAACAAAACATCATCATTGGTACTTTACTCTCAAAGCACCCTTAAAACATTTGCATAGATTTCTTAAAACAATGCATAAGTCCATAATTTACCTCTTGAGGTCAAAACCCACTTCCAAGCATAAGGTCTTAGAAAACATGGGTTAGATATGGATTTCATCATAAATACATGTAAAGCTTGCAATACATGCTCAATTTCATAAAACTCTTCCTTGAAGATCAAAATCTCACATCATATGATTCATAACTTGAAAACATGGGGGATTACATGGGTTAATGGGGAAATCATCATAAAATCATCATGTCATGCATAAGAGATCATAATTCAATCATTTAAATCAATAATAAAGAGAACCCATGATAATTGATGAAAATTCTAACTTAATTGGGGAATTCTACCATTTGAAATAGAGGAATTTGGGAACTCCATGGATGAAAGGAATCCATGGATAAAAGCTACCATACCTTGAGTCCAAATGCTAGCCTTCAATGGAGGAATTGGAACCTTATCTTGAAACCCTAGGTGAATCCTTCTTCTTTTTCTTCTTCAAGTTTCTAGAGACAGAATATTTTGAGAGAAATTTGGTTTTCTTTTGTGAAATTGGAAGAATGAATTAAATGGAATGAATTTGGGGGTTAAAAGACTTATATAGGGGTCCTAAACATAGGCAAAACGACATAGTATAGAAATTAATTAATTAGAAAAAGACCCAACTACCCCTGAAAAATAACTGTCACCCACGAGACCCCACCGACGGACCGTGAACTGACCAACGGTCCGTCCTGCACACTCGGCGTTTGTGGTCAGAGACTTTTGCCTTGACCCACGGCTCCTGGACCGTGGACCCACCTACTGTCCAGTCGTGGTCCATGCCCTGGTGAATATCTGAGGGACCAATCCACGGACCCACCTACGGTCCGTGGCCCACACCACGGGCCATGGTTGGCCCTCGTGGATGGCACCTGGGAGTTCACTAATTTGAATTTATAATTTTGATGATCAAATTTATATATGTTTCACTAATTTTCGTAAGATTTATTATAGATGCCCCAAATTTTTTTATACAAATAAAAATATTAAATTACAATATAAATAAAAAAAATAGTTTTAAATTATAATATAACCGTAAAAAAATAGTTTTAAATATTTTTCTTTACACTAAAGAATGAAATAAAAATAAAATAAGAATGAGAAACTCAAATAATGATAATCGAAGAAGTCAAAAATAATTTATGTGTGAAAAAGATTAAGATATACCTTGAACTTTGCTAGAAGGATCATATCTACCTCTACATGAATTTTTTAAAATTAAAAATAAAAAAATAAAATTTTCACTTCCGTTATATGAAGGGTATATGTGAGCCACTTTTGTAACAATAAGGAGGGTATATGTCACGACTCAAATACACCCTAGACGTGCCATGGTGTATAAGACCCCGAGAGGTCCTACACATGCCACTTCACCTGCATTCAAAACAACATAATAGAAAATACGAGAAATAAGGGTAAACATTCCCATATAAATAAAAGATTTTTGACATAATGCAGAAGTCCAATCATAGTCTTGACAAACCATCTATTACATCAAAAGAATTGATCGGGACGTAACCCGTACACCACATACAACATCTGAAGAGTAAAGACATATGAAAGCAATAAAGGTGACATGGTCCTCGGAATATGGGAACTCACCAAATCTTCAAATCCTTAAAGCTATCAACTCGCCACGAGCGGGAGGAAAAGAAGCGTCACACCCTACATTAGTGAAACAATGTAGGCACAAGTATGCATTAGTACAAAGAATGTACTAAGTATGAGAGATATGCATGAAAACATGAAACACGATCATTAAGGGGACATAATAAAAAATATGGTATCCATAACAAAGCTAAGCCTAGTAAATCCTATAAAGAAACATCATAAATCATGAAACATGTTTAATGCATCTTAAAATCATATGAAAACATTTATAAAATCGTTAAGGACAAATTCGTTCATTTTGTGGGATATTATCTTTGATCGACAATAGATGATGCGAGCTATAACATGGAATCTGATTTAACTCCCCATCAAGAAGGGAGAGTCTACTTGAAAAGGTAGAACTCCATATCTTATCATATGCTATATGTGGATCCACTAGCTAGGCCAGTTAAGACAAACCTACAGGGACACGTAGTTTGGAACTAGAGATTGCTACTAGAGACTATCCTATTTGAGCCTCCACCTCAAAGTTCTCTCAGTGCTAAGTTAAATCCCAACAAAATAGTCATTTTCATAAACTTATCATCATACATGGAAAAGTACAATTCAAATATTAATCCAAGATTAAGCCTCATAGAGTAGCTCATTAAATCTTGAATCAAGCATATGTGAGAAAATCTTTCATCAAGCCATTATTTCTTAATATATGAGAAAATATTTCAATATTTCATTGATGCTCATATTAAAGCAACCTAGGTCATAAAATATTCCTTTTCATAAAGCATATATAAATTCATGAAAACATCATTTATAGATTCATAATTTCTTCATAAATTCATGTCTTTTAGAATTCATGGTAAAAATTATGATCAATGCATGAGTTCATGTGAAAATAATTGAAAAGTCAGTAATTTAGTCAAAACAATTATAATAAGATCAAAATTGAACAATTGAATCAACACAATTTGAACCATGGAAAATGGAATAGAACCTAATCAATTTGATTGAAATTTGACTAGGAGAATTGAGAAAACTTGGGGATCAATGAGTGAATGGAACACATTGATGAAACCCTACATACCTTGAGGATCAAAGCCCACAAGCAATGGTGAAAAGGAGAGTTGATTTGGAAACCCTAGCTTCTTCTTCCAGGACCTTGAGAGAGAATTGGAGGGGATGAATGTGGATGAGAGTTGGGGATTTGAGTGAATGAGGGTGTTGGGGAAGTTTAAAGGGTGGAAGGGTAGTTATAGGACTTAAAATAATGGTCAAAACAACATAGTATAAGTATTAGATTCATAGGAAAAACCTAAATACCCTTAAGAATTTATTGCTGAACAGTCATGCGGTTGGGACCTACGACTCATAAGAATCCCTACGACCCGTCCTGGTCAACCATAGAACCAACTTCAGACATCCATAAATTCAATCATTTTCCACGAGACCATTCTACGGTCCCTTGAATTTTCTACGGTCCGTAGACCCCATCTATAGAACAGAAGTTCAACTCTAAAATTTCACTAAGTCTAGATCAATTCTACGAGACCACCCTCTGACCCGTAAAACACATGACGACCTGTAAATCATTTCTCGTAGACTGATGTCTCAATGAATTTCTCTAAATCAACCCTATAGATCCAACAACCCGTCAAATTTCATATGGTTTGTCCTGTCAAGTCGTAGGTCAAACTTCAAAAACTTAATTTTTCAAAACTCAACTCTGGATCCTACGATTCACTTCCTACGGTCTGTAGGTAGGACTCGTAGAATCACTATCTCAGCAACTTTTCTTTCCAACTTTCGAGGTGTTACAATATATGAGAACTATTTGTATAATGGTAAGTATATATGAGTCACTTTCATAACAAGGGACATATCAACTCTAAGGGCCCTTCTGACCATGCGATATGAAATCATGAGATGAAGTTGAAGTTTTGTTTGGACATGTAATTTCGACGTTTTATATCGTATGTTTTCTTATAAAAATAAAAAATCCATAAGTTGTATAACTATTAAAATTGTCTCAATTTTTTTTTATAGAATCTTACCAAACAAACAAAAACTTATAAAGTCTCATAATACACCATCACAAAAAAATATTCTTAAAAAATACAATATTTATTGATCAAACTTTAATTCAATAGAAAAAAATTAAACATATATAAGTTGTGGTGTACTAGTCTTTAATATAGTCATTCCACATAGTACGGGTAATTTTCTCCCATTGAACTTGCATTTCTTGGTCATATACTAAGAAGACGAACCAACATTGTTACTTTAAGCCATTTGTTGGTCAATTTGTTTGGTAAATAAATTTGATAAAAATTAATGAATTTGGTGATTATAAAAGGTAAGGTAGAAATTTATTTGAAGTAATAATAAATTCTATGTTAGTGAGAATAGTCATTATATGAGATGTAAATGGTTTAAAAAGTAATGATATGAATTATAAATTTTATTTACATAAGAAATAAATAGTAAGTAGATATAAATGTGGAGTTGTTTTTTTCACAAAATATAAACTTGTGAGTTAATTTTTGTATTTGAAAAATCCAAAATTTCAAATCATGATATTTGGAGTATATGATATTTCATCTCATGATATGAAATCATGAGATAAAATTATCGTGAAATTACATGTCCAAACTGTGATTTCATCTCATAATTTCATATTATGATTTGATATTGCGATATCATATGGCATGTCCAAAAACTTACTATATAACAAAATTGTTGGATATTATGACCGAGCCTCTTATTCCCATTTTTAAAAGTGGATTTTGATGTTGACTGGTCAAACTTGTTACTACCATATTTAATTTTGAGATTTAATGCTACCTCTAGTTCATTTTGTGTAGAAGGGGATCTCCTACATTTCCGGCTTGCTGGTTTGAGGTAAAACTCTGCATTCTTTACTTGCTCATTTTAGTCGATCTATTCTCTCGTGCAATATACACTTGTTCTCTTCGATTGGTTTATCCTTTTCCTTTGATTTAGTTAGGGCTTTGCCCTTGTAGTGTTGCAAAAACCTAAAATTGATCTCCAGTAATAGCAGGTTAGGGCTGTCGGCCTAGCCCCCAAGGATGAACTCGCCAGATTAGCTTTTCTAGTATTAGCTTTCACTCTGCTTTCAACATGGAATTTTCCTAAATCTATTCTCCTCAACCGGCGCTTACTTGTCAATATAAAATAACGAAATAAAGCTTTTTCTTTGAAGGACTCAACAAGAAATACTACATTTTTCTATTGATTGCTTGCGGTAGGGGTTTGGTTTTAGTGTTCGACTTTCAGACATACTACACATGTGTTGGTTAACATTTTAGGTGGCCATGTGATAACAAGTTATATGACTAAATCCTCCAATTACCTATTTACAGTTTATCCTTTTCTTTACTTGCATTGAGCATATCTTTCATATCAAAGCTCGTATCTTTATTAGTGAATAGTGCAGGAATAATGGACACTGATGGAAATAAGGAAGAAAGTTTGTCTCACTACTCCATTGTTAAGAAATTGAAGGGATGTGATCAGTTTCCAAGAGCAGAATTTGATAAGCGGTTGCCTCAATTGCCATCTGATCCTATAGGTCCAATCACACCTGATTCCACCCGAGAAGGTGGCGACCACGTAGATGGGTGTTGTTCACCAGTTTGGTCTTCTCTTCACAGGACTCGTTGCTTTAATTCTCAACTTTTTGGTGACATGGTTTATACAAATGAAGGAAGTCGACATACTCCCAAGGGGTTTGGGTTTGATCCATTTGCTCCTGGACCAGATGAACTAATGCTTGCCCCACAATGTAAAAAGTATTTTACAGATTCACGAGCCAAAGTGACACGTCAGCTTTACTTTGAGGAGACTTTGAATTTCAATGAAAATGCTGATCACTTGGACGATGTGGGAATGGTGTCTGAGGATGAGATGTTATTTGAATTGTTGTACAATTCTCTCCTACAAGTTATTACCTCAAAACAGAATGAGGATCTTCATTCGAAAGCCTCAACTCCACTTTCAGATTCTGATGGATACAAGACACCTACCTCTGCACCTCATCTTAGTGGAGTTTCTGATACTTGCCCTGGTGCTCCTATGAAGCCTGCAAGTCGGTATAAAAGAATTGACAAAGGATTATGCAAAAAGCTTATATTTTGACATATATTTATGTCGCAACTATGTGAAGAAATCTGGGTTCTCTGCCGGAGATTGATTCTAGTACATGACAATGGTGGGTAACCTCGAACTTTGATGTCATAGAGCATTAACATAGTGTTTAGGTTGTTCAAATCATGACTGCTAATCCAGAATTTACTTGTAATTCTAGGAGTTTTATGTACTAAATATGTAGAATTTAATTTCCGTATTGAGTGACTGTACTCTTGTATCAGTATAATGTATAGGCTTTTGTTGCAACTTCTGATGTAGTCCGATGTGGACAAAAGTCTCTATTTGTTTTGATAGTTGATTGGTGGCCATTTTGGTACTTCCATGAACTTTATGACTATCATATATGCTTCTAAAACCTGTGAATTGTCTCCCATAGGAGAAGATAATTAACAATGAGCCTGTGGTTTATGGATTCAGAAAATGCATGTGGACCTGTTGCCTTTGTACAACTTTATGTTCGTTTTTAATATTTTTGTACTTTGTAATGATGATCAATGATTGTTAGTGGAGAAATGTTTCATAAACTGACTTTGCTCATGCTGGTTGTTACATAAATTTCAGTCCAGTTGGCATCTCATCACTTCCTTGATAATGCACGATATCAGACTATTTAGCTTAAGAATCTCAGGCTTCATAAACGGTGTCTACCCAAATGAATTTAAGAACCAGTACTACATAGCCTTGCAGAAAATTGCATCCCAAACACACATAAATACCTCAAAACTTGTTAGGTGTGGAGCGTGCAGTCGTCTTTTGCCTGCCATATGCCTGTAGCTGGCTTTACTTGGGTTTTAAGCTGAATCTTAAGGTCCAAGGTAATGTTCAGTTTTATTTTGTAGAGCAGACCAGTAGATACGTATGGAAAATCCTTGGATGACATTTTAATGCGAGGTAACTAAATCCTGAATATGGTCAATGCCAATATTAACAGAGTGTGAAGAAGATGGCAAGAAAGACAACAGCAGACACAGTCCACCAGCTTCTATTCTTGTGTCTATCCCCAATGAAATTTAGGTTGATCTCCTGCCATTTCGATGTGGTCTGTCTAATAGTACCAAATGAGAACAGAAGAAGTCAGTTTCAGAATCTTGATCAGAATAGAACTGGAAGCTGATAAGTTCACTCAATTGGAACTTGTTCTCTTGGTCTTTAATTAGCAGGTTAAGAAAAGTTCCAATTTTATGTTAGGAAATTAAGTGCGTTAAGAGCGTAAGGTTGTCCTGAGCAGTTAGCAAGAAAATGAGATGGGAGTCAGATAAATTGACTGCTGGGATTCAAAGGATCCTCCAATGTAACATATACACTGTACCAGCAGCAACACTCCAATTCCAATGGCCTAAAAGTGCTTTGAAAATGAAAGGAAAAAAAATGATACTATCAGATAACATGCATATTGATGTATTTGTCCAAATTCAAACCTCATATCTATGTTGACTTCTGCACCTTTTCATTTTCTTGCTTCTGGTGCTGTGTAGCTTTCAACCAAATGGGCAAAAATATGGCTTTTGTTTCTGATTGGTGCCAATGAAGAAAAATAGAACAGACAAAAACTCTCTTAGGGCTGAAAGGGAACGAAAACAAAAGAAAAAGACCACCATATCGTGCTTTTATAAAATAAATTAAAATAATTGATGAGGATATAGTAAAATCTTTACTCATAACGACCCAGCTATCTGACATTTGACTATAGTAATAATCCTGGTAAAATGGAATATCATTTTATTTTGCGTTTGGTTGGAGGAATTAGGTACTCCTTGAATTATTATCCCATCATTTTTACCATAGTGATGGGATAAGTTATTCCATATACATTGTGGGATAATTTATTTCGGAATAATTAATCCCGAGATAAATTGTTCCCAACCAAACGACCAAGTGACAAGCACGCCCTTTGGTAGTTGGAACTTGGAATTGAAACACCTACCTGTTTAACTTTCTGCTGTGCGTTAATGGCCCTACAGACCAATCAGTGATGGTCGCTACGGGGGCAAGGGAGGCTTGTGATACAAAGCATGATATTGCTATTATATCAGGCTCATGGGCTCATGGCTGATGAAAGGGAATCGTCAAATTTCGTAAATAATCAGAAACACCTGTATTCATAAACTTTGATACGTTTTGCTTTTTAGCTTGCTCTTAAGTGACAACAGAGGAACTGCAAGAATTACAAGTACTCGAGTACAAACATCTAAGAAGCTGACTTGTCTTCCCACGACTTGTTTGTTCCCATGCTTAATTCTAACAACATGGTTGAGATAAGCGCATTGTGTCTAACATGATATCTCAGGAACATAAAGCAATTCAATTTGTTTAATAATAGGAGATCCAAATCACGTTCCACTTGAAAGAAATAACTCCATCTATAGAATGTACTTTTTCCATGATTGTTTCTGTCAGATTTTGCTTTGCAGCTCCTAGTTTATTTCATGACAGGCACATACGCCGCAATTCACTCCTTGGCTTCTGACTTAAAAATGTTACACCTCATTCAAAGAAGCATCTCCATTTCATTTTTCATAGCAGATACACTTCACTTCAACTTGAAACTAACATCCAATCCTTTTGTAAAAGGAAGCTCAACACAAGTCTGCAAGTTTTATTGTACTGTCTGCTGTATATGACAGTGAAAGACAAAACTGATGAAATTGCATCAAGTTAATAGCAAAGCTTCCCAATATGCCCGTTAAACCAGGTCCGTCCTTGATAAGAAGCACTTGAACTATTCTCATTTTAATTCTTGGTCATCAGAAGGGCTCAGGGTTGAGTATGATAACCACTTTTACGAGTAGCTAAACTTCAACAGATTTTATTATGGTGGTAGAAACAAAGATCTCTTATTTCCAACACTAACATTTCAAGTACAAAATTTGCAGAAGAACCATTTTACAGAATAAAAGATTCTGAGTTGCAATACGACAAAATGAATGAATAAGAATTACATGTTGTCACTAACTCCATTATTGTCTACTTTGGTTCAAGACCAGAAGAAACAAAGAGTAACTGTGCTGCAAACTTAATTTCCTTTGGCTCTCACCTGTATTATACTCTAGATAACACTTGTCTTTTTGTGTGTAACCTATCCCATAGTTCTTCCTGAGAAAACATGATTTTTTAAAAATCTACTTTTATGCAAGACAAAATTGTACTTGATAAACACAAATGTGTGTTTGGCCTTTCAATTGAAGTAGAGAGTAAGTGTACAAAGCAAATAGAGAGGACAAGATATTTGTATATATATTAAGTGGGATCTAATAAAAATGATAGTAGTATTCTGAAATCAAATCAAATCTCATCTAAGTGTGGGACAAGGAAGAGAAAACAAAGAAACCAGTAAGCAGTCAGAATCACAGCTTTGTCTTATAATGACAAGTCTGATTAAGGAGCCTCCTGTTAAGAACATCGATGATCAAATCGCAGGTAGAGGAAGACTTGACATGAATCTTGAATAGAAGATGGACAACCCCAGACAATTTGACGTAAGTAGTGAGGTGTAACGCACCGGCCATAACATCGGAATACAAACTGGAGTCGGAAAGCAATCGATCGGCCATGACGGTGAGGGAAATATTCATTGGACGCGTTTGACGGGAGCCAATTTTGCCGGCCAGAAGAGGGGCATCTCCGACTACTTGTCCCTTGTACTGGAGTAGAGCAGAGGTGGTGTCGTATTTGAAGCTGACCCGGTTGGGATTTTGGACAGAGAGATCTGCTTGAACGGTGACATTGAGGTGAACTTGGAGTCGGGCGATGTCAAATGAAACATCCAAATCATCTAGGGAAACGGCATCTACTGTCATTACAGGCTTTTTGGTTTTGAAAACTGTTAAGCCCAAGATGAGTAAGAGAAGCCCTAGAAGGAGAAGGAGAGCGAGGCAGATGAAGCAGCAATTTCTTGCTCTTTTCTTGTTGGAGGATCTGTTAGCCATAGTAGCAGGGGATTTGTTGTCTTCCACGTCCATTGTTGTTTGGGGGGGTGAAAATTGAATCGAATCGGGTATGAATTAGATGAAGAAAGTAAAAGTAGAATTAAATGCAGGATGGCGGGCAATTTCCCTTTTAATGCCAACTACTAACTGTATGGCCTTGGGGCTGAGTAGTCAATGGTGATCCAAGGAAAAGGGATGGAGTGGGACGCATGCACATATGAATTACTTGACTGCAATTTGGGGGAGAACAATATCGTGCCCTCCTTAATGTGCACGGAAACTATATACTAAAATACTTTCTTTCTCAAAAAATAAAAAAATGTTGTAATTTACAATCATAACACGTTTATCAAATTGGTAAGTATCCATTTCTTGATTCTCTCTGATTTTTTTCTTTCTTAAAACCCCACTTTAATGTATCAAGACCAGGATATAATTATTATTTTTTTTAAAAAAGAAGGAAAATCAAATCTGTTTAAAATATGATTTGATAACCAGATCACCCATTCCTTTCATTTTCAATATTGCATCCCCTTTGCCTACCTAATCTACTGTTTTCTACCTACTTATATTTTACAAACCCACTATTATTACTAGTATATTGTTTTGTCACGTCTACAAGGGGAGGGGTGTTTTAATAGACAAAAGTGACTCAAAAGGTTCATAAGATGAAGTGTTAAAGAGAATCAATAATCAATAACAAGAAGATTTTTTTTTTTTTGGCGATTAACAAACTTTATTAATTACCAAGAGATGAAGTAAGAAAATCAAGGGGAGAAAAAAACAATCCTAATCCACCCTTCCCAGCAGACTAAAAAACAAATCACTAAATTGTATCTCTACACTTTATCAGTCTAACATATATTTGAATTCTTGCTTCACACATTGACATCGCCATTAAGCCTCCAAATTCAATATAAATCTATTCTAGTGATGTCAATCAAGTATCAGTCGTTTTTGCTGCATTAGAACATAATACACAAGTAGTTGTAATAGGCATTCCACATTTGATGAGCGTCCTCAATCTACTATATAGTTAGATTCATAGAATGAAAATTTATCTAAATTCATCAATGTTATGACATATTAGTGGTTTTCATGCCACATTAGGCACAGCCCCTTTTTATCTCTTATAAACTATAGGAATATGAAATTTCTCTCTATATGTATCAGTATGGATTTATCACCTTGTGCCATCCGGTACTTTCACATGTATATGATTCCTAACCATCTAATTTGTTTGTGTAGGAAAGAAAAAAATACAAGAAAGAAAAAAGTAGAAAGAAGAAGAAAAATAAAAAAGAGACAAGAAAGAAGAGAAAAATAAAAGGAGTAAATTTCTTAGGTACTCATTCATGTTTGAGAATTTGTCCTATAATATTACTTTTGTTTCTTTTAGGAACACAATATCATCCAACTATTTCTTTTTATTTTTCTCAAAATATACCCCTCTCTCCTAATGAGATACCATGTCATATTATTCTTTTCTTTTTTTTTTAAACAAAAAGTTTTTTGTTTAATATTTCTATAAGCAATTTCTTTATTGTATTCAATTGAAACATTTATCCCATTCTTGAATTTTATAAAACCTAATCAGATTTTAAATTATAAGCAAGTTTTCTCTAAATTGGTATACCTAGTCTATCTCGCGATTTCAATCTAGTTAGTTAACTAATATTTATTATTAATTTGTCAACATTTTTAAAAATTAATTATAAAAAGTTATTATCTTATTTATTTGAGTACACTAAATTTATATTATTAGTCCACAATTTTTTTATGATATATATATATATATACACGTTTAGGTTTATAATGTATTTCGTTGAACTATTATCAAGGCGACCCAAAGAACAGAAAATTATGACAAATTATACACATAGTAGAATAATAATAAACTGGATATTTGAAGGAATATGATTAAGCACACATAGAACAAGAAGAATGGTATCAATAAATAGAAACCCCATAATAGATATAAAAACTGATAAAGAAAAAGTAATTATATTACATACACTAAGAGAATTAATGCCAGAATTAAGAGAAAAAAATCTATAACATATCAATAATACTAGAAATAGATGAATTAATAAACCAAAATTGGTATAACTTTGATCTAGTAACCATACGAGATATACTAGAAGTAGATACTCACTCAGATATATTCTCCGACATAGACTTAAATGATTAACTACGAACAATTAAATTATTGGCTAAAAACGATAGAAAATATAAATTTAGAACGAATGCTTATATGTGAAAACATAGATAAATATATTAAAACCCAAGAGATGGAATATCTAGAATATATCACAAATAATATTGAAGAAATAAAGAAACTTGAAATATTAAAAGAAGAACATTACACAAAGACATTTTATGAATCAAATGATAAACCAAGGATATTTACAACAATGGACCGAAATAAAAACAGAAATAGATACATTACATGATCTAATAAAACTACACCTAGAACTGTATTTAAGAACCCAAGATATAAAACATTTAAGAAATATGCAATATGACATAAATGAAATAATCATCAAGATTCCTACAGAACAAGAACTATATTCTAAAACATTTAGTCAAATATAGTCAAATATGAGAAACAATCAAATAAAAGCTAATCGAAGCTATATTCGACCTACCCCCCCCATTTTTCATTATTTTACCTTCGAAAAAACAATCAAATACTTCATTTGCTTCAATTTATTTGTCCTAATTTTTTAGTCAGTTTAGAAAAATACCTCTTCTTTTAGCAACATTTTAAATTTCAATTTTTCACATGACATGTTTAAGCCACAAAATTAACAGACATTTTAGTATATTTGACGTATGTTTGATTTAAAATCACCAGATTCAAATAACTTTTTTTTTCTTAAATTTTGTGCCAAATTAAAATAGGACAAACAAACTAAAAAATAGAGAGAATAATAAATAAATTACTATAAAATACAAACATGAACATATAAATTTAATACATGATTAATCTATGCATTTTGTACCCGCGTAATACACAAATATTATAAAAGTCTATAAGGATAAATATGTTGATTCGAAATTCAGATATTTTATTTTAAATTCAAATTTTAGGTTAATTCAAAAAAAGTTATATCTTTATATTCAAGTTAGAGAAGATTGATACAGTTGGAAGAATATGTAAAATAGAACTCTTTTAAATAAATACCAAGAATTAGAACGCTTACAAGATGAAATATATAGTTCAATTTCAATACGAATTTTTTATAAATTTGTTAGTAAATTAGTTTGTGAATTTTATTTACTTATATTCTTTATTTATAATTAATTTTTAAGATTATAGATAAATAAATAATAAATATTAGTTAATTTTAATTTAAAATTTGATTATCTTTTATAAAATTCAAGAATGGAGAAAAAACTTCCAGTTGAATACCTAAAATAAGTTGCTTTATAGAGACATTAAACAAGTTTTTATTATATTGTTTAAAAAAATTGTTAAATAAAATAAAATAATGTGACATAGCATCTCATTAGGAGAGATGAGTATATTTTGTGGAAAATAAGACTAGCTCAGTGATATTGTGGTCCTAAAAACAATAAAATCAAAAATGATATTATAAGATAAATTCTCAAACATGAGTGACTATCTAAAAAATTTACTCAAATAAAAGAGAGAAGAAAGAAGAAGAAAAAACGAGGAGAGGAAAAATTCAAATTTGAAATTCACAAGTGAAAAATGAGTTATTTTTTCAAAACTAGGAATGTAATCTTTTCCCCCAAATATTTAATAACTATAACCACACCCTAATTTCTTTAATTGTATTTGACTTGATAAAAAATACCTTCTTTATATCAACATTTAAGAGGTTCCTTTAGTTAAATCATATGTTTTATTTTCTTTTGACTTTTGATGGTGAGATTACAACACGTGTGTTGCAGCTAATGCATACACTAATTTCAACCTCTTGCACACATGGAGAATTCTAGATGTTTTAACATGAACGTATACAAAAGTTCTCATCATACATGACAAAATAATAGTTTTGAACATAGTTATCTAAGACTCCAATGTGGCGCGCTTCACACTATGAACAAGACTCTACTAGACGTGGCTTATGAGACATCATCCTAGGATCATTCTAAACCTTTTGCTCTGATTACCAAGTTTGTCACGATCCAGGGGTACCCCCTAGATGTAACAAGGCACATAGAACCCTGAAAGGCACCATGTAAGCCACTTAGCATATCATAACATAAGCATAGAACAATAAAGAGTTAAAACACATTTCAAATTCAAAATTTTCATAAAGGAAAGTGAAAGTCTAGACTTGTCTCAATATAGCCATCTATTACCATACTTGAATCAAATAGGGACACAACCCATACAACATAGTCCGAAAAGGAAATACAAGAATGAAACTACTAAATAAAAATATCCGTCCTCGAATCATGAGGACTCACCAACAAGCTAGGAGAAATGAGAAAATCCAAGCTTTAGCCACAATGAGGACCACCTTGAGAACCGGACCCTACACTTGAGGAAAATATAGGAAAAATATGGGTTATTACAAAAATGCACCAAGTATGATAGCCATGCATAAAAACCTTGTAAACATGCTAAAAGGGACATTTCATTATAAATCATGCTAAATGCCAAGTTGGTAAAGTTGGATAGAGTGCCTATATCCATTATCTACGATCGAGGTACTCAATTCACTTCTCAGGTTTGGAAATCCTTCCAAATGGGTCTTTGTACTCGTGTTAAGCTTAGTACAATCTTTCATCCCCAAACCGATGGACAAGCGGAGCGTACAATCCAAACTTTGGAAGATATTTTGAGAGCTTGTGTGATTTATTTCAAGGGTAACTAGGATGATCATTTGCCTTGATTGAGTTTTCATATAATAATAGTTATCGCTCAAGTATTGGTATGACTCCATTTGAGGCATTTTATGGTAGGAGGTGTAGATCTCCTATAGGTTTGTTTGAAGTGGGAGAATTGATAAACGTTTCAAGTACACCTCATCTGATTATAGGTGCAAACGATCGTTATTCAGTATAAAATACAACGAAGAGTTGGGGTCAAATCCACAGGGAGCGGTACGTGTATAAATTCAGTTATGAAGTATAAATGCGGTATATTCGGTTATAGGAATAAAATTTATCAAAAACATGCAAGTAATTCTAAAGGGGGTGACAACGAAAGTCAGATGAGGGGTTTAGAGTTTCAAGTATCAACTGCAACACAATAAAAATGAGGAAAGTAGAAATATAGAGAGGAATTCTCGGGATCTGATCGATCATGGGTAAATTTCACTGTACGGATAATTGAAATTACTAACAAATAGCTAAATATCAATGGGTAGGCTAGGCTATAAGTAAGATAGCTTTCTCTCAAACAACTACCATGATTCAAGTGATTTCTTTCGAACATCAACAAGCTTCGCAAATAAGAACAACCCACACCTTAATTCACCCACTCTCTCGAGCTAGATGGGTAGAATCGGATTTAGGATTTACTCTTTCGAGCTAAACCCAAATCAACCCAATAACGACAATCATTAATCGAAAGCTTAGGTTCTAAAACTTCTCTCTCAAGCAAGCCCAGAACTTTACACTAGAATTACATTTTCAACTACAATTCATAGATTTTAACACAGCTATAAATCAAACCCACTTCAATTAAGCATTAAAAACAGTAAATAACAATACCCATAAACTAATTCAACCCATAATCACATGATCACACCCCAAGAAATTGGGGTTTTAGCTAAGCATCATAAAAAGGTAAAAATCATTACCAACTAGATTAGCCATCAGTTGGGTAAGAGTTTCCAAACCTTTACAATGCTCGAAAATGATTCAATTCAAAGACCCACTTGCAAATACTGAAAAATTCTTCAAGTATAACTCAAAAACTAGAAGAAAAACTGTCTGGGAACTTCGAAACTTGCAGAACTCGCGCAACTCCCAGAACTCTCAAAAAATTCCTTTTAAAATCCAATTTATAGTTATCTGCATTTTGGCCTGAAAGTCCACTCAGCGGAATAAGTCGCGCCTCGCCGAGTGGATCGACGATCTACCGATTGCCCTCTTCCATCACCATATTGCGTTGGCCTTCAGCATCTTAGGTCCTGTAACTTTGGGCGATCTAATTTGTTGTCGTAGAACCGATCGGCAATCCGCCGACTACCCATTTCTGTCGCCAACTTGGTTCTTCACCAGGGATGGAACGCTGGAACTTTGGCCGAGCTAAAAAGCCACTTTGCGGTGCGCCAAGTGGACTTGGCGATCACCAGGATCACTTTTTCTTCACTTCTTCAGCTTTTTAGTTCCTTTTTGTCTGGTCATGTCCTTGCTTGGCTCCTTAGCCTTCATAGCTGCAAATCAACATTTTAACATCAATTTAGGGCATATATTAGGCATTTGAGAACACTTATACTTTCAAAATAAAGCCCAAATGAGTCGAAATCTCAGACTCATCAACACCCCCAACTTAAACTTTTGGTTGTCCTCAAGTAAAACTCAAGATCAATCAGTTCAACAACGATGTCTACAAACAGTGCTGCATAAGACTCTACATAAATGCACATAACAAGAGTCAAACTACTCATGCAATGATTAATTGTGCACTCAAAGTTTCAAATTGTGACTCACCATCATCAAGTGTACTCATGCTCACAATGCTTGCTTCAAATGCAAGTTCAAGCTCAACAATGGTATTCAAATGCCCTCACAATGAAGATGATTCCATATTCACACAATATCTCTCAACAATTTAAAGTTTCGGAATCACATACAACTCTCACACTAACAAAGATGAACACATGCATGACTTCACCCATAGGCTTGCCCTTATTTTCCAATCAACATTCGTTTCAGCTCAGTCAAGATCACAAAGGTCTTTTTTTAAGGCTTGTAACGGGGTTGAGTGTAAGGGTATGACAATTTAGGCTTAGTGGCTTCTACCTTCATGAAGTATGACTTGAAAATCATTTTCTCCTTCTCTTTCTCATTCAATCATGATCATATTCCACCCCATTATTTAACTGGACATGAGTCACTGGATACCCCATTTCTTTTGCTATTTTCACAACTTTATTTCACAATTATTTCTCTTTTTCAGTCTTTTCTTTTGTTTCTTCTTTTTCATTTTTATTTTTTATTTTTTTTATTTTATATGGAAGGGTTCCATTATTTTTCCAAACAATCCAACTCGGGGGAGTATTTCTCACTTCTTGATTCTCCTTCTTTTTCACCACACCCCCAACTTAGGCTTTTGTCCTAAGTTGGCTATTCAAACAAACCCTTCTTCATGAAATTTATGGGTAAAGGGTTAAAAAGAGGTCACAATTGTTAAAGTTTCTTCTAAGAAAAGGTTAGGCTCAAAAGGGACCAAGCAAGGTTCACACTTCTCACAAGGTTGGCCACAAAGAGGTATGGTGTCAAATAGGCTCACTCTTTAAAAAAAATAATCCTAAGATCATGTCTATTTCTTGCATGACTCAATCAACCGGACCAACGGGGCAAATTCTAGGTGTCATCAAGCACAATGTTCAAGGTAGCCTCACCACACAAGGCATAGATACAATTATCAAACAAGACTCCATACTTTCTAGCTAGAGTGCAATTTTCATCACAAGAGACTCATTCGACAACCGACTAGTCCCACCGAGATGCTATAAGTTCACATATTGCCTATGTAACTTTGTTTGCCTCATCGTAGCTGCACATTCATTTTGTTCGATTAAGAGCACTATTCAAGTCATCAGTATTGACCACAATTGACACTCAAATTTGTACAAGAACAGTCACAATCACACACAAAAGAGGTGGAAATTTTTTAAAATTTGGTTCAAAATTATTTTCTATCAAAACAATAGGCCACAAGCTATGAACAACCGCAATATATATAAACCAACAAGCTCACTATTCACAAAACAAAAACATAATATTCACAAAACAACCAACAAAAGAGGTAGGTATGGAAATACCTCACCCCACCAATAAAAATGCAGTTGTCCTCAAATGCAACGAAAAACAGAATAGTAAATATAATAACAGAGAGGGAGGTAAAAATAATCATCCTGCCAGGCTAAGCCTGGGGTGAAGTCTGCATATCCGTCGCTCCATCTGTCTGGGCATCAGTACCCGGTATCACAGCATCCTTAGCTCCACTAGAGCTCACCATCGAAACATCTCTCAGAGAGGCCTGTCGAGCTGTCTCATACATGGCACCCTCCAAGTCAACCAAGTCCTAATAAACAGCCTCCTCCTGCTCACCATGTTGCTCCTCATCCGTCTCAGCCTCGGAATCAGCATCAACATCATCAGCTCTAACCTCATCTCCGGTGGTAGCCAGAGGCACATCTGAACAGGCTGGAATATCTCAGTTTGGGGAATCTGGTATGTCCACAGTGCCAAAGAGCATGGAGAGGTCGGTGGACTTTAGCTCATCCACATCCTTACGGATTCCAACAAGATCAGCCTTCAAGGTTGTGATCTCCTCTGTAGCACCTTGTCCTTTATCACACACCTCTACTCTCGCCGTAAGGGTATCAATCGAAGCTCTGAGATGTGTCAATGCAGCAACAATGGCTCTCTCGATCATCCTAGGAATCGCAGCTTCTACCCGGGAGGCACTCATATCAGCAGATTGGGCAGAATGCCCCATTTTGAACAACATCGCCTGGGTGATTGAAGGTCGGGATGTAGGAGTACCAGCAGCAGATCTAGGGGGAGGGGGAGCAGCAGAAGTGCCAGGAGTATCGGAAGGAATGGAGATGGAAGTACCTGAAGGCCCAGTGGCCAGAGTAGGCATGACTGCCTCTGCAGGTATCATATCAATGTCAACCTCCGGGGATGTGTCCACCAGAGCTACCCTCCTCCTGTCAGCCTCGTCTCTCGTGTACTCGACCTCTATGCGTTGGATGTCGGTAGAAGATGTAGGTGTGACCTCGACATCCCTCTTCTCGTCTCGTGGAACTCAAGCCCATCGACACAACTCGGTGATCAACACTGGAAAAGAGAGAGATGTATGGCACTGCTTGGCCCTCATGGCCATCTCCTACTCAATGATCAAGCCCAAATTAAGCTGCTTCCTAGCAAGGATTCTCCCAAGGCAGGCCACATTTGGGTGGCGGAGGATAGACTCGTTCTGGGATGGCATGATTGTGCTGCTGATAAATCCAAACCAATATCTAGCTGTGACTTTGAGGTCCTTTTTCTCTATCGACGCTCCGACCTCAATCCACCTCGGAGTGGTGTCAGATAGAAGGGGGGCCAACCAAACCTTTTAATCATCCAGAGTCTTTGTCGTTATCATGCTCTGGTATTCATGTATAAATTTGGAGGCTCGGTCGAATACAACGTTTATATCATCACTGTTGCATATCACCTTCTTCCCTCGTACCATCACAAAGTCCACCAGCTTGAAGGCACTAGCCTTCTTCTTCCCCTGAGGTACCAAGTCACTATACGCAGAGTAGAACTTCCAAACCCGAGTAGGAATGTATGGGCCATGGGGCTTGGTGAAGACCTTGAATCTGTGGAACCTGAGAGTGTCCCACACTGCTGGATGTCTGTCCACCACACCCTCTGTGAACAATCTCTTCTCTTCTAGGATGTACCTCAATCCCTCGGCCTTTAACCAGTTGAGTGACCGGGGAGGAGGACCATGTACTGATAGTGCTGTGACCACCGTTTATGCCGGATGAGGCACTGGAGCTGAAGCTAGAGGGGTAGGCTCTGGGATCCTAGATGGATCATGATGAGATTTGGAGCGTAGCTCCGCTTGCCAGGCCTATAGCAGCTGATCATCCGCAGTCTCAGAGATGGAAGCCTGAGAATCATGTGAATCCCCCATACTGTTTGAGCTTGCCCCATCAGGAGGCACAACTACGAGCGCTTTGCCCTTTACCTCACCCCTTTTTTGAGGTAGATTCTTAGCCTTGGAAGCAGCTGCCTTCTCATCTATAACAACTCATCGTGCCCACTTTCGGGGCGACATGTCTCTACCAGTAATGTTGGTTCTAGCCATTCCTGCAAACAATGTAGAAAAACGTTAGAAAAAAAATTCCAAAAAAAGTGCAGAAACTAAGTTGCAAGAAGACTCGCCGAACCGTTTGGCGATCCAAGTCGGGTTCACCGAAAGTTCCAGCACAAAAATTTCAAAAACTCAAAGCTGGCCGGCGATGTCCAGGGCCTTTCGGTGGATCGCCGACATCAATCGGCGAACCAGAAGCCGCTCGTCAAAAGTTACAGTGTATTTTAAGGAATTAGGGGCGCAGAAGGGCGATCAAGAAGTACTTCCGGTGAGTCACCGAGTGAACTGAGCGAGCACATGCTTATTGCCAAAAGTTACAGAACACAAAATCAACTTTTAGAGAATTAAAAGGCGATCTAATGGGACTTAGGTGAACCCCCGAACCAATCGGCGACCTCAACCAAGCTCGCCAGATGGCCCTTCGTGCCAGTTTTCAACCCCAATCATCAAAATCCAACCCGCAGCCCACAAAATCAAAATTAAACACATACACTATGAAATAAAAGTAAGACCCATACTACCCATGCCCTCGGGGTACTCAGACTTCCCCCAATTTGGCCAAAATTGGTCATTTTGATGTATTTTTCCCTTAAGTATAACGTCAACCGCTCCATCATTGGACAAAATATGACATTCAGCACAATTCGGGGTTACTCAGACTTCACCCCGCTAGACCCAACAAAAATTTAGCGCAACCCAATAATTTATACGCGATTGCAACAAGCCACGACACGGGAATCATGATTAAAGGCCAATGAAATCTAATTTCAATTAAAATAAGGCACACAAACACTCATACAACGATTTCCCAACAACATTTAACAACAAAATTACCGATTGCATTTGAGTTCAACCACAAATAGAGTTTGGGGTTTGGAAAACTAACCTTTATGCTGAAAATGAGTTTGAAATGCTAGGCAACAAAGTAATCCAAAGTAATCTGAGCAAAGATCCCAAGTAGCAAGAAATTAAACACAAAAATATGATAATCTAGTATTGGGTGAGGAAATGCGGGAGTTAAAAAGTAGTAAAGTGAAAAGATTTTGAAATTTTAAACTGCTTGGCCTTTTAAAGCTTTCAGCTCGTGCGCTAGTCGGTGGAGTAAGTTATGCCCGCCGACCCACTCGGTGATGCGCCGAGTGATATTTTGGCTCACCAAGTTTTACAGAACTCCCAGCAATTTGGGGATTCAAACAACGGACAAAGTCAGGTTCGCCGACCCATTCGGTGAGTCACCGACTGAGTTTTTAGCTCATCGAGTTTTACAGAATTTCCCATCAAGCTGGGATGTTCCAATGGCGGTCGGGCACGCCGACCTGTTCGGCGTGTTGCCAATTTGACTTTTGGCTCGCCAAGTTGCCTATTTTCCCACACTTTTCACTTTTCAACCTACAAAATCAACACCCGTTATTCACAAACAAAATTTAAAAAATCAAAGACTTGGGTTGCCTCCCAAGAAGCGCCCTATTTAACGTCGTGGCACGATGGAAATATCAATTCAAGCTTCATTTTTGGGGTTTGCCATTGTGTCACTAGGCAACCCTCCTTTTGGCCTTGGGTTTAGATGAGTTGAGGCTTGACCCATCTGTGTTTCCAGCTGCTTGATAGAGACTGAATGAGAAGTCATCGTCTGATTGAGAGTTGAGACGTCCTCCTTCATCTCTTTTAACACTGTCTGAACCTTTGACCTTGTTGAGAATACATGAGAGCATGTCTTCTCTTCGGACATTTTCTGAGTCATCCCTTGGCTTATGAGGTGGGATGTACCTATCCTTGTCTCCCTCTCTTTCCTTCCAAGTGGCGCTATGATCACGCCATTCTCTGTCACGATCTCTCCATCCATCATCTCTGTTCCAACCCGGATTTCCACCCGACCTTTGATAATTTTGACGAAAACCTCCTCCTTGATTTGCAAGGAAGTTCACTTCTTCGTTGTACAACGCCTCAAATTGTGCCTTTTCAGGATTTTCTCCACCAACACCCACAACATTTACACTCTTCAGCCCACTACCCATCACATTTTTCTATAATAAGTCCAGTTGGGTCATCATTTTTTCCATGTTTTGGTCTCTCTCTTGATCCTTCTCGATCTGCTCTTTTGTCATTCTATAGGTGAGAGGAAACACTTGGTCCTCACGAGTGTACCATGCTCTATTGATCTTGGTCATGCGATTAAGGATTTGAGATGCGATATCCCAAGGATGTTGCATTATACTACTGAGAACAAGTTGTTCAGCAACTCCTTTGTTCACCGAGTCAAGACTACTGTAAAAGTATTGCAACAAGACATCGTGGGGCAATCCATGAGTTGGGCACTGAAGTAATAGCTTTTGGAACCTCAGCCACGTCTCGTGGATTGGTTCCCCTTCCAAGCGTTTGTACCCTTGAATGCTATCCTTGAACGTCATCATCCTTGATGGAGGAATATACCTCACATAGAAACCAGCAATCAACTCATCCCAAGTAGTAATGGAGTTTATCGTAAGATCAGCCAGCCAGTTTGTGGCTTCTCCAATCAAAGAGAATGGAAATAATCGAAGACGTACCGATTCTTGAGATATATTCTTGAATGAGAACGGTCCACAAACATCAACGAAATTCCAAACGTGCTCATGGGGATCCTCATGAGCCAGCACTCCAAACAATCCTTTCAATTGTAGGAGCTGAAGCATTGTGCTAGTGATGTGAAAAACATTGTTCTATTCAGCAGGAGGTAGACATATAGCCCCGACACCACCCAATTGGATAGGGTCGTTAACATTATTCAAATTCCCTACATCGTCTTAGTGGCCAACTTGGCTACCATTGATCTCGTTTACACTCATTTCTTCGTCTGTTCAACACAGCCAACACAAACACAAACAAAGTAAGTCGATTCAACTATAACACAAAAAGATCACAATTCAAACTTCAATAATAGAATTTCAAACAACACCACTCCCCGGCAGCGGCGCCATTTTGATTAACGTTTTAAGTACACCTCATCCGATTATAGGTACAAACAATCGTTATTCAGTATAAAACCCAACGAAGAGTTGGGGTCAAACCCACATGGAGCGGTACATGTCTAAATTCAGTTATGAAGTATAAATGCGGTCTATTCGCTTTTAGGAATAAAATTTATCGAAAACATGCAAGTAATTCTAAAGGGGGTGACAACGAATGTCAGATTGGGGCTTAGAGTTTCAAGTATCAGTTGCAACACACTCAAAATGAGGAAAATAGGAATATAGAGAGGAATTCTCGGGATGTGATCAATTATGTGTAAATTTCACTGTACGGGTAATTGAAATTACTAACAAATAGCTAAATATCAATGGGTAGGCTAGGCTATAAGATAGATTTATTTCGAACAACTACCCTGATTCAAGTGATTTCTTTTGAACATCAACAAGCTTCGCAAATAAGAACATCCCACACCTTAATTCACCCACACTCTCGATCTAGATGGGTAGAATTGGATTTAGGATTTACTCTTTCGAGCTAAACCCAAATCAACCCAATAACAACAATCATTAATCGAAAGCTTAGGTTCTAAAACTTATCTCTCAAGAAAGCCCAGAACTCTACACTAGAATTGCATTTGTAACTAAAATTCATAGATTTTAACATAGTAATAAATCAAACCCACTTCAATTAAGCATTAAAATCACTAAATAACAATATTCATAAGCTAATTCAACCCATAATCACATGATCACACCCCAAGAAATTAGGGTTTTAGCTAACTATCATAAAAATGTAAAAATCGTTACCAACTAGATTAGCTATCAGCTGGGTAAGAGTTTCCAAACCTTTACAATGCTCTAAAATGATTAAATTCAAAGACCCACTTGCAAATCCTCAAAAAAATTTCAAGTATAACTCAAAAACTAGAAGAAAAACTGTTTCAGAATTTCGGAACTTTTGGAACTTGCAGAACTCGCGGAACTCCCTGAACTCACAGAAGTGTCACAAAATTCCTTTTAAAATACAATTTATAGTTGTCTGAATTTTGGCCTGAAAGTCCACTCGGCGAAAAAAGTCGCACCTCACCGAGTGGATCGGCAATCCGCCGATTGCCCTCTTCCATCGCCATTTTGCATTGGCCTTCAGCATCTCAGGTCCTGTAACTTTGGGCGATCCAATTTGTTGTCGCGGAACTGATTGGTGATCCACCGACTACCCATTTTTGTTGCCAACTTGGTTCTTCCCCAGGGCTGGCACGCTGGAACTTTGGGCGAGCTAAAAAGCCACTTGGCGGTGCACCAAGTGGACTTGGGGATCACCAGGATCGCTTTTTCTTCACTTCTTCATCTTTTTAGTTCCTTTTTATCCGGTCATGTCCTTGCCTTGCTCCTTAGCCTTCATAGCTTCAAATCAACACTTTAACATCAATTTAGGGCAAAAATTAGGCATTTGAGGATACTTATACTATCAAAATAAAGCCCAAATCAGTCGAAATCTCAGACTCATCAAGAAGTTGCTATGATAGGCCCAAATGTGGTGCATAAGGCTATGGAGAAAGTTTGACTTATTAGAGAAAGGTTGAAAATGGCTCAGAGTCGACAAAAGTCATATGCTGATGTTAGAAGAAGAGATCTTAAATTTGATGTTAATGATTGGGTCTATTTGAAAATTTCACCCATGAAGGGTGTAATGAGGTTTGGTAAGAAAGGGAAGCTTAGTCCCCGATATGTAGGCCCATATCAGATTTTGAGGTGTATTGGTAAGGTTGCTTATGAACTAGAATTTCCTAATAAGTTGGCATCGGTGCATCCAGTTTTCCATGTCTCCATGTTGAAGAAATATTTTGGTGATCCAACATCTATAATTCCCTTAGAAGGTTTGGGAGTTGATGAAAATCTTTCTTATGAAGAAGTTTCGGTTGAAATTTTAGACCGACAAGTCAAGAAGTTGAGAAATAAAGAATTTGCTTCTGTCAAAGTGTTGTGGAGGAATCAATTGGTTGAGGGTGCTACTTGGGAGGCCGAGGCCGATATGATGTTTTGATATCCTCATATTTTCCTTCTACCCCTACTCTAGCTTGAGGTATTGATGTTCCTCATGGTTTACTCTTTGGTGTCATGTGTCTTAGATATTCCATGATTTCCTCATTTATGCATGTTTATAAAAAAGCTTAAGTTTTAAGAAAATGAGTCAATTTGATTGATTTCTAAATGTTTATGTGGATTTGAGTATGAGTTGCATATAGACTTCATGATATAATGTTTTGAACATACTTTAGCTCGCAGTTAATGTTTCCTCCTCGGATATGTGTATTTATGTAATTGCATGCTTGTTGGGCTGCTAAATATGAGTTCTTTTCTTTCATGAGATGTCTAGAATCCCATTCGAGGACGAATGTTCCCAAGGGGGAGATAATGTACCACCTCAAAATTCAGAAGTCTAGAAAAGGGAGTCAAATGGGAGGTCACCAGCCCATGACTGAGCCATGGCACCCTTCATGGAGCTCCAGACAGGCCGTGAAGGGCACCACGACTCGTGGTGATGCCCGTGGTGGGTAGGCAGAATTCACCCCTAGGCCAGTCTCCTCCCACGAGCCCCTAGACGGGTTGTGAAGGGCTAGACGGCCCGTGGAGGTGGGCATGTGGTGGAAGATGGCTTGCCTAGCCACTGGTCTAGGGACCACGACTGCCCAGACGGCTTGTGGACCCCTAGATGGCTCGTCAAGGTGGTCGTGAAGGGGAAAGCCCACAAGGAACCTCACCCCAGGCCACTGGTCAAGAACCACGACCCGTGAAGTCCTTGACAGCTTATGTGGGTCTCCATCTGGGGGTTCGCGTCAGCTGTAAGTCAGGGTCAGTTGGGTCTTTTCCTAATTATTTTATCTTGATACTACATCATTTTGCGCTTGCCTAGAACCCCTATATAAGTGATTTTAACCCGAAAATAAACCCATTCAAGTCATTCTCTCAAATATACAAAAGAAGCACAAGTCTTCCTCCCAAATATTTCTATTTATAGAAAAGCTTGAAGCAGAAGGATTCAACCTAGGGTTTCAAGTTAAGTCTTCAATTCCTCCATTGAAGTTAAGAAATTGGCATGAGGTATGATAGTTTTCATCCATAGATTCCTTCCATTCATGGAGTTCCCAAATTGTCCTATTTTCAAAGATAGAAATTCCCAATTGAGTTAGGGTTTTCTTCTATGTTGTGGGTCCTCTTGATTATTTATTTGATTGATGGATTTATGATCTTTTATGCATGAATTGAGTTAATCTCATATTTTTATGATGATCCCCCATGAACCCATGTTATTGCCATGATTTCCAAGTGATGATCATATAATGTGGATTTTAGATTATGAACGAAGATTTTATGAAATCTAGCATGAATCGATATAATTACATGAATTTATGATGAATTTCCATGAACCCATGTCTAACCCATATTTTCTAGATATTGATGCATGAAAGTGGGTTTTGAACTATGAAAGGCAAATTATTGAATTATGCATGTTCTAATGAAATTATGTAAATGTTTTAAGGAACCTTTGAGAGTGAAGTATCAATGATGATGTTGTTGTTGTGTGTTGCTATTTCTCATACACACATAAAAACATGATTGTGAAAGGTTTTCTCACATAATAAGGGTTCTTAGGGTTGAAAGGTCTTTCTCACCTAAAATGAAATAATGCTAAGAAGCTATTCTAATGATGAGGCAAGAGGCAATTACTCATGCTCTCTAATTGAATGACAAGAGGCGATTACCCATGCCATATGATATAAGGACAAGAGGCGATTACCCATGTCATAAGATGTAAGGACAAGAGGTGATTACCAATGTTCCTTTCAGAGCTAAGATGAATATGAAAAAGAACTATTCCGTTGACGTTAAGCTTAGAACCGAGTGGACAAGTGGCATTTACTCGTGTCCCATAACTATGTGCCAACATAGGGTTGTCTAGATAGACATTAGCTATTGGATACACATAGCTAGAAGTTCATGGTCCTTACCGTGGCATGAAGGACAACTTTTTTCGGTGTGGGAGACACCGGATTCCATGATGGTAGCTCTCATGATCTTATATGTCAGTTAAGGCTACTTCCCACAAGAAAGTAATGATGAACTAAAGTTACTTCAAGGAAGTATCTCATACATGTTTAAGATGATGATTATTTGCATTGACCATGTTTTATGACTCATATTTTCTAACTTTTATCTCATGTTTTATCTTGGACATTGCATTTCATGAAGGTATCTCTTTTAAGTATGTATTAAAATGTTTTATGTATGGCAATCATACTTGGTACATATTTTGTACTAACGCATACACTTGCCTACATTTCCCCAAAAGTAGGGTCCGACATTCAGGGTTCCTAGTTTTATGGCTAGCGTTCGTTGACGAGATTTCGAGCATTGATGAATCCTCATGCTTTGATGACTGGGCTTTCTTTGTTTTCATTTTTCCTTATTTTCAGTTTTGAACACGATGTACGGGCTAGGCCTAAATTCATTCTTATGTACTAGATGTCTAATGAGACAAATGTTAGAATTTCCGCTTAGCTTATAAAACTTTGATACATTGAAATTGTGTTTTTAATCTCTTTGTCTATTTCTTATGTTATGAATGCTAAGTGGCTTGTATGGGGTCTCTCGGGGTCTTCTACGCCATGTTACGCCTAGGGGCTACCTTGGGTCGTGACAGAATACAACAACAGTAATTGAGCATCTATGAAGCCTCTACCAATATTGATTATAATAAGCCAGGACATGACTCCCATTTACCTTAATCAATACATATGAATAGAAATAACATACTAGGACTACAAACTGACTTGAATGCTCGAAATAAGAGAACTCATCACCATTTGATTGGAATTTTGATCCAACTGACTTGGATTCTGATAGTAAGCACCTAAATCAACATCAAATGAAAATATAGAGAGGTATGTGAATTAGTATTTTGAATGTACTGCGTATGAGATATATGCATGATAATTTGTGAAGCAGGACATCATGCAGGACATGATGAATCCGATATGCTAAACTGAATATGAAACTAAAATAACTAAATGTAAGTCAAAGTTGTATTCTGAAAATCATAACATAAGCTTAAATCATAATCTTTGAGGAAGTCATAAAAACCTTTGAAGAAAACATAGTTTTTTTGTGGGATATTAGCTTTAACTAGCAATAGACCATGTGACCTATATCATGAAATTTGATGTAACTCTCACACTAAGAAGGGCGAGTCTACTTATCAAGGTAGAATTATGTATCATATCATAAGGGCTATGTGGATCCACTAGCTAGATCATTTAACAAAATTCTACGGGGGCACGTAGTTTGGAACTAGAGCTTTCTACAAGAGACTATCCTATTTGAGCCTCCACCTTAAAGTTTTCTTGGTCCTAAGTTAAATCCCAATAGAATATACAAAGTCAATTATCAAAGTTTCATTAGGAAAGGCAATAATCATAATACTCATCCAAATCATAAAGTCTCATAAGACTAGCTCCTCTAAATCATGAATCATACATATGCGAGAAAACCTTTCACAACCATGATTTCATTATATGTGAGAAAAGCTTGCACAATTCATTGATACTTATCTCAAAAATATTCTTAGTTCATAAAACATCATTTTCTTCAAACATATATAGATCCATAATCATAATTCATGAATTCATAAGCATAGTTATATTCATAAAATAGGCATAGACATGGGTTCATGTGAAATCAATATAAATCATGTAATTAAGTTAAATCATGCATAATAAGATTGAATATAAGTAATTGAATCACAATAATTTGAACCCATGGAGAATAGCATAAAATCCTAGATTTTAAGTTAAATCAATTTGAAGAAAAATATACTCTCTTTAAATTCTTCTAAAATCATGCACTTTAAATTAAAGATAATAATACTCTCTTGAAATAGTTCTTAAAAATAATGTACTTAAAACTAAATATACTTTCTTGAACTCTTTCTTGAAAGACTTCTTTAAAATCTTGAACATACTTTATTTGTGAAATTAATACATATGAAATACTACGACAAGGTTATTAAATAACGTTGGTTAGAAAGGGGTTCATGTGGTATAATAAGCATGAACCATGAATGAATAATCATTAATAGTATCAAAATTTTGATGATAAAAATCAAGAATCAATGATAAGAGATAAAGGGAATTCAAAATCATAGAATCTTGGGTAAAAACCCTAGATTTAATCTTAAAAACATATATTGTAGGAGTAGGGCGTGAGGAAGAACAAAGTTCCTTACTTTGATAAATTTACATACCTTAAACGCTCTATTAATCTTGAAGAAGAACAGTATGTAGAAGAAGAACGATCAAGAAATCATTTCTTGAGAATCTTGAATTGGTTTCTTAAAAATGCTATGGTCAAGGGTTAAGATTCCTATTAATGATCATGATTATAAGAAGTAATTTCAGTTGGAACGATTGAAATGCTCGAAGGACTTACCTTGAAGAAGAATCTGGAAAAATATTTGAAAGAACATTGCTTGAAAAAGAATCTTGAGAAATATTTGAACTAACCTTGCTTAGAAGTCTTATGCTTTGATTTTCCTTAGAATTTTTTCTTAGGATTTGAGAGAGGAGAAGAATGAATCAAAAGATGGAAATATGAGTGTTTAGGTCTTTATAGAATTTTATAAAACTGTTTTTGGGTATTCCTACTGTTATAAGGACAGGAAAATTACCTTATTTAGAATTTTTCGTTAGTCAAAATGGAACTGAACTGCATCATTTAGTAAAATAACCATAACTCTCTACTCAAACTCAGAATGAGGCAATCTTGTTTGAGCTGGAAAGAAGATTCATAGACCTTTAATTTGATAGGTTATGAGTCATGTAACTCTTAATATTCTAAGAAATATAGTCGTTTGAAGTTGAATCAAGTAAAATCATATATGGAAACTCAATCAATAAGGAAACTTTCAACTCAACTTTGTGTTAGGGGATTATTATTACCTTAATTCATCTCCAAATCTCTTCCCACACTAAAGAATCGACCAAAATACCTATGCACAATTAAGAACTTCCCGGTACAACCCTATACACATAAGAAGTATGGTTCAAGTCTTAGCTTAGAGACTTTTGGGGTGTTACACTGAGTAGTGGGAATAGTTGGAGTGTCTTAAGTACCCGCCAACCAAATCATGAATGCAAGCACCTATTGAATAACCTCAGACAACATAGGGAGGACACTGCACCTCCAAATTGGTGTTGCCACCTTTGGTTGTGCGCCATTCTTTTGCACTACCTCAACCTCTTCCTCAACATGATCCTAGGGTGTGGGAGGGGTTGTTTGTCTTGCCTCAATCACTGCCTGAGCTCCATCCCAGGCTCGTGTCGATCTCCCTCTGCCCCTACCCTTGTCTTGCCATCAAGCCTCTGATTCCACAACTCACATTGCTTCCCTTGATCCATCTCATCTGTTGTTAACCATCTGTGGGCTAATTATTAAGGGAGTTAGAGATCAATTTAGATCGCGTGATACTAATAGGAATCAATTGAGCGTAAAGGAACAAAAAGGGGATTCTTTCCTAATGTTATGTAGCCTCTCATAGAAAAGTACACACGTCTCTATACTATTCTGTAAGACTCTACTAAACCCATTTTGGTATGACGAGATAACCAAATCTAGGGCTCTAATACCATCTTTTTCATGACCTAAACTATCGTGAGAAGTGATGAGTGGTGGATTTGCACATATTTCATGCTCTTTTTTGTGATTTAGTAGTACTTAAAGTAAAGAAAGAGGTTAATTATCCTTTGAATTGTGTTAATTTTAGTGTTTGTTGTTGGATGGAAAATGATGCACAAAAGTGGAAAAAAAGCAAAACCTGGCAGAAAATAAGTCTCAGATCTCACACCTGTAGAAGAAGGTTTGCTTAAGTAAAAAAGTCAACAAAGTCAACTGGTCGCATAAGCGATGAGGCAGTGTTCACTTTTATGAAGGAGGCCAAAAGGCAAAGGTCGCTTTTGTGAGTTGAAGGTCGTTTTTGCGGCTTTCGCTTTTGTGAACTCCACTCCGCTTAAGCGATGCCCGCCTTACCAGACAGGGGTAGAATTAGAAATTCTCAAGCATTTGACTCAAATTTAGAAAATAGGGCTAGAGTGGAATAATCCATTATACAAGAATAGGGAGAGAAAGAGATAGAGAGAGAGAGAGAAGATTGTAGAGAGAAAACTCATCTTAAAGAAGATTTTATATTGTTCTTAATTTTGGGGTTGAGACATTGAAGGCAAGTTGCCTCACATTTCATTTATTGAATTGGAGATTGTATTGTATATTAGTAAATTTCTTTTAACCTTCTTCACTCTCTTATTCTTAATTTCTTAAAACGTGGGTGTAATTGTGTGTATGAAATTGGGGTTTTTGTGCTAGAAATAGACAAAGTTACTTAGGTATTTGAATTATTGCTCTATTGATTTTGTACTTCGTTGTTTCCATGTTTGATTTCATAAAATATTTTCAATCTAGTTTTCATGTTTGAATGTATGGGTTGAGAGTGCACGCTCAATCCTAGCTTCCGATCTTCGTGGGTTACTTGAAAATTGAATCCGTGAAGTGGAGAATTGGATTGATAATCGCAATTTAGCTTTGAATCTTGAAGTTGAGACCGAAAAGAGAAATTTTAGGGTTTCATTGTTGAGTATAAGGCTTGCTTGAAAGATAGGTCTAAGTTAAGGGTAGTGGGTTGTTTTGTTGAATCACATGATTGAGACCAAAAGGAGATGTCATGAAATAGTCCTTTGCGACCGAAAGGAGATTATGATTGACCTAGGATGACTTAGCCTGTCTATTGTTGATTGATCTTGGATTGAATTGCAATGGATCATTGAGTGTTGATTAAATCTTGAATTTTCCCAATTCTTATGCATCCCTTGCTTGATATCGTCTTGGCCCCCGTTAGAAGTGTATTAGAAAAATTGCCTTCTATTTGATAATTGTGTACTTTGTATATTTAGATTCAAACTAGTATCTAGTTAGCCTATATCTTTTCAATCGCCGATAATTCTTCAGTGGAATTCGACCCCGACTCTTAGTTGGGTATTCTTATTGATGACAACACTTACTCTTTCGATTGTTTTTGAAGAGTGATTTGAGTGTTATTAAAAATGGGGTCGATGTCAGGAAACAATTAGGCGTATTGAATTGATTTAGGATTTTTAGTTTAGTTGTTTCTATCTAGATTGTGAATAGTTGTCTTTAGTTTCTTTTATTTTGTTTCTATGGCATTTTGTGATCATGAAATGTTTGGGATTGGTATACACTATAACAACCCATGTCCTTGTGGTGAAACAAATGTGACAAATCAATTGAGGTTTGGGGTCGTGTATGATAAGCTTATTTGGGGCAAGAAAGCCCTACACCTACTCTCCCTTATGATGAAAAGTCTTTGAAAAGTGCAGCTAGCTCGGTGCTATGACATGCTCAACTATGAGATTGGGCTTGCTACTCTTAGGGATAAGGTGAGAACAACCGTGACGATGAAGACTCCTCATTTTCCAATGTTCGGAAAGAGCAAAGAAGGGTCTCTTGATTTGCAGCATGCTTGGTGTAGTGAGATGATTCAACTAATGTTCGGGATTGAATTTTTCAAATCCAATAAAAGAGAAAGGATTGAGTTTGATATAGAAGATATCTTGATCTTGTGCAACCAACCCAAACTAATAACAATCCAAGAAGCCGAAATAACTATAAAGATACTAGAGTTGCAAGAAAAAATAAAAATGATCATACATGGCAACTTTAGTTCATTTGAAAGTGAGAGTATCACTCAATTGAAGGCCAAGAATTATGAAGTTAAATACTCACATGGCTTAGTGACCCTTTTAGTCTTTCCCAATAATCCAACACAAAAGCATGATTTAAATTTGGGCAAGAAATTTAAGTCATGAAAGTGGAGAGATCGTGTGAAATTCTTGATTCTCTCTTTCACTCCCTGTGCGCTTTGAAGCGATAATGATCTCAAGTTGGGGAGAAGGTTTATTGCCTCGAAGTGGAAACACAAAGGGTAATGTATCCGGCGTCGCGCCATGACGTTAAATTGTGCACATTATAGGAGGCACCCCATCGATATCCAACTTAGTTTAATTTTGAGTTTTTGATATTTAGAATAGGTTTAATTTTTGGTTTTGACTAACCCTCATGATTTTAAAGTTTTTTGAATTAATTTGAACAGATTTGGAGGCATGAATCTCGGAGGAAATGAAATTTGAGGCTAAAACACCAACAAAATATGACTTGGGAAGCTTTATGGGTGCCCGGGCTAACCCAACAACACTGGGTGGATCACCAAATATCCCTCGAGCCCGCCAAAATGGACAGTGAGCAACCTACCAAAAAGTGCCTCAGGATTCGCAAAAACGAACAACAGTTCGCTCAAGTAGAGTCCGTAAACACGGCTCCCTCTCGCAAAAGCAAACATCGCCTAAGCGGAGGGGCACTCGTTTAAGCGAACCTGACTTCTCTTTTGTGATATCTGAGGCTATGTTTCTACCAAGGGGAAAATTTTCAGTATGCATGTTTTTGTTCCAAATTGATTTCCAACTATTTTCTTTGACTTCTACTTATGAAATAGCATTGCTTAACACATGATTCTCACAATTTTATGATATTGTGATTTTTAGATTTTACAAAGTCAAGAATGGCACACAAACTCGGTTATGAGGAAGAAGTAGTTGTCGAATATGACCAACATTAGTTTGCCTCTCTCTAAGCACAAAAGATTTATTATGTTTTTCTGATGAAGAAGAAGCTACTTACGGAGAGAGGCATATTGCTTGACAAAGTTGAGGAAATGCTTCCAAATTTTCACTAAAGTTTGATAGCATCCGGTTTGATATACTTTGCAGCAGAACCTTGTAAGGTGAATGAGCAATGGGTGAGAGAGTTTTATGTCAACCTCATGGAGACTGACATGATATAAAGGTTGTTCACCATTCGGGGCAAGGTTGTCAACTATGGGTTACTCAACCATGATATCAAGGCCTTTACGGATAAAGATTTTCAGTCGGGTGCTTGGCTGGCTTCAAAGCTATGTCAAGGCCGCAATGTTTCATGGGCTATTACAAAGGTCGGGATCTTGTGCGTAGACTTGACCGCGGAGGCAAGGACATGGATGTCAATCGTGTGCAGCCATATTTCCACAAGTGGGAACATTAGAAACATTCCAGTGTTGCGAGCATAGATAGTGGCTTAAGTACTTGATGATGTCCCGTTGAATATAGGCACTTGATTGAGAATGAGTTCCAAGAATTATAAATGCATGTCAGCCTATCTCTCGTTGTTCCCTCTCAGATCACAGAGCTTTGTAAATGGGATAAGGTGGAGGTGCTTCCGGGTGACACTTGGATGGCGCCCAAAAATCCTATCTTTCCACTCAAGATGCATGGTGAGGCAGGATGGTAAAAACAACAACAGGAAGGTTGACTCCACAAAGTTTGTACATTTGAAGGATGATATTCCTACACCTCTAGTCTTGGGCACTTTTGAGTCATTGGCTAGTGAGTCGAAGATTGTGAAAGAGATAGTGACAAGGCTGCCTCAAGGGTAGCGTGAGTCATCTTCTGGGTCGATATCTTATATTCCCCAAAGTGAGTTTGATGCTTACTTGATTGATCAAGGGAAGAAAAAAAGCTCAAATTCGAATTTGGAGAAGGCTTATGTCGTCTTGACTAAGTCACATGGTGAGTTCAGCATCTCACACAGTAAAATGAAGAAGCGAGAGAAGAGTATAGACAAGTTCTTTAATTGGATGTGTAAAAGGGTAAAAGGCCTTCTTAAAGTTTTCATGTGAGCCACTCCCGACTTCTAGGCCAGACAAGGAGGGAGATGAGATGGCTACATAGAGGGATGATAGTGGAGATGAGGATAGTGAGGCCACTGATACCGATGGAGAGGATTGAGGTACCCCAGGGAGCTCTTCGTATTTTCTTTTTGAGTTTCTTTGTTGTGCTTTGAGGATACAACATCATTTTTATTTGGGGTGCTCCCATTTGGGTTGTTTTATCTTGCTTTGATTTACATTTTGGATTTTTGTTTTGGATGCTTTTGTTTATTGTACGGATTGGTCATTTATATGATGTTTTGGTTTTATCATAGTAGTATCTTTTTATTAGTTTCTTGTTGTAGTAATAAATTATGATGGTGGTGTTTCATCTAGTATGCCTTGAAGCAGGGGAAGTCTGAGTACCCGTAGCTTGTGAGTTTGAAGGCCTTTTTTAATGTTCAACGAAAAGGCTTGAATTTTCCCAATGATAGATCGGGTGACGTCATTCTCAAGGGAAAATTGTCATTTTATTGAGTGTTGTTGGTTTGGTGGTACCTTGATGTGAGGTTGTGACTTGTTTGGTACTAATAGATTTAGTTAAGCCTTGTTAATCATGAAATGATCCCCCCTCTGAAACTTTTTTTTAAATGAAAGATTGTGTGACAATGCTTTGACTCTTTTTGTGACTCCAAATTACTAGTTGGTGAATTGAAAAATAAATTTGTTGTGCTTGAATAGGAAATGAAATTGAGTCTTCTTGAATAGTTTCATGCCATGTGTGATGAGTCTTTGTTGAATAATGTCTTGTGTTCACTTGTGTTAACTAGAACTTTCCCGGTTAGTTTTTAAATGTTGGTCTTGATTCAGTTTGGTTGGAGAAATGATCTTAGGCTTTCTTTGATTGTCCTTGATGTCCACTTAGCCTAAAATCCCACCTTTTCACTAAATATATCCTTAGTTTTCCTCTTTTAGCTTTATCCTTTTTATTGGCATCCACATTACAAGTCTTGACCTTTTTGAAAAGTTACCTTCTTTTGAATCCTTCCCTCCTTCAACTTGAAAATTGTGAAAGTTGAGGATAAAAGCCTACGTTGGGGGTGTTATGGAAAAATTATAGATGGATGCTTGCCACATGAGAGCTTGATAAAAAAAATAAAAAATAAAAAAGAGTTTGCGAATGGAGGAGGAAATATTCAAAGAAGGAAAAAGTTGTGAAAAAAGAAAGAAAGAGTTTGCATAAATGATACTAGAGCCCTCCAAAAGTTGAAAATGGTTGCATGTGGGGAATCTAGAATGGAAGAAGTAAAAGTAAGAAAATGATGTGAAATATGCATTGAGTTGAAAAATGAATAAAAGTGGAAAATTTGTTGATTGAAAAGTTGTGGTGTAGTCACTTGTACCTAAATGATATGCTAACCTTTCTTAAGTCTACATTACAAGCTTAACAAAGTCCTTTGAGATCTCCAACCGAATGAAAATTCAGACAATGTGAAAATATCGGCAAGCCTATGGTGTGCATTTGTGTACATGAGATGATTCGTTTTGAGTGTGAGTGTTTGTATTGTTTCCCCTTGTATTGTGGATACTTGTGTTTTTTTTTGTGGGACACTTCTGTTATTGTGATTACATGAATTCTAGGATAGATTAGTGAAGTTGATAGATTCCAAAATTGAGTCAAGGGAAGTTGTTAGAGTACTAGTAATTGTGAGTCACTTCTTGAGAACTCTTGTTGTCACTTGATCATTATTGAAAATCATTGAGTTTTAAAATGGTGTTTGAACTTGAGGGAGTTTCTTGGATTGGAAATGGCTTGTTTTCTTCCTAATTATTAGTACCAACCAAAGCCATGATCATGATCCTTAGTGAAAATGGAAGAGTGTTGTGCTTAAATTGAGTGCCTCTTGTGTTTTGGATTTTTGTTTTGCTTGAGGAAAAGCAAAGTTTTAAGTTGGGGTGTTGATAAGTGGTGTATTCACACTCATTTGATGCTCTTTTCTTATGATTTTGGCACTCAAAGAAGAGAACGAGGGTAATTATCTTTTGAATTGTGTTAATTTCAGGTGTTTGTTGTTGGGATGGAAATTATGCACAAAAGTGGAAAAGAAGCAAAACCTGGCAGAAAAGAAGCCTTAGATCTCGCACATGCGGAAAAAGGTTCACTTAAGCGAACAAGTCAACTGGTCGCATAAGCGACCAAGCGGTGTTTACTATTACGAAGGAGGCCAAAAAGGCAAAGGTTGATTTTGCGACTCGAAGGACATTTTTGCGGTGTTCGCTTTTGAGAACTCCACTCCACTTAAGTGATTCCCGCCAATCCAGACAGCGGTAGACTTGTAAATTCTCAAGCATTGGACCCAAATTTAGAAAATAGGGCTCGAGTAGAATAATCCATCATCCAAGAATAGGGAGAGAGAGACAAACAGAGAGTGAGTGAGAGAGAAACAGAGAGAAGATTGTAGATAAAAACTCATCTTAAAGTAAATTTTATATTGTTCTTAATTTTGGGGTTGAGACATTGAAGGCAAGTTGACTCACATTTCATTTGTGGATTTGGAGATTGTGTTCTATCTTAGTAAATTTCTTTTACCCTTGTTCACTCCCTTGTTCTTAATGGCTAGAAATGTGGTTTTAAATGTGGGTCTGAAATCGGCGCTAGAAATGTGGTTTTAAATGTGGGTCTGAAATCGGCGCTTTCGTGCTAGAAAGAGACAAAGCTATTTGGTTATTTTATTTATTGCTCTACTATTGCTTTTGTACTTTCTTGTTTCCATGTTTGATTTCATGAAATATGTTCAATCTAATTTTCATGTTTGAAATGCATGGGTTTAGAGTGCACACTCAATCCTAGCTTCCAATCTTCGTGAGTTGCTTGAAAATAGAATCCCTGAAGTGGAGAATTTTTTTTTGATAATAGCATTTTATCTTTGAATCTTGAAGTTTAGATCAAAAGGAGAAAGTTTAGGGTTTCACTGTTGAGTGTAATGCTTGCTTGAAAGAGAGGTCTTAGTTAAGGTAGTGGGTTGTTTTGTTGAATCACATGATTGAGACCGAAAGGAGATGTCATGAAATAGTTCTTTGAGACCGATAGGATATTAAGATTGACCTACGATGACTTAGCCTGCCTATTATTGATTGATCTTGGATTGAATTGTAATGGATCGTTGAGTGTTGATTAAATATTGAATTTTCCCAATTCTCATACATCCCATGTTTGATATCATCTTGGCCCCCGTTATAAGTGTCGTTAGAAAATTTTCTTCTATTTGATAATTTTGTAACTTGTATATTTAGATTCAAACTAGTATCTAGTTAGACTTTATCTTTTCAATCGCCGATAAATTATTCTTTGTGGGATTCGACCGCGACTCTTAGTTGGGTATTTTTATTGACGACGACTACTCACTCTTTTGATTGATTTTGAAGAGTGATTTGATTATTATCAAGAGGAACCCACACTAAACCCTCGATGGGAGATCCAATTAACCAATCTAAAACTTACCCAACTAAACAACGTTAAACCAGTTGCACTAATTAAAGCCAAGATTCATAACTAAAATTATTAACAGAAAAAATGTTGAAATAATCACTCTAGAATCTAAAAGTCGTGTACCAAAACATCTAACATACTCAAGAATATGGAGATTCAACCCCAAACGAAAGCAATCTAAGTCTGAACAATGGACTAGAGAGAGCTGATGAATCCATGGCAGCCTAGAAGAAGCAGCTTACTCTTAAATTTATAAAATATTTGTATCACAAGTGAGGTTGTGCATCAGCCATCGGAATATGCCTTGTACTCAACAAAAGAAGAGTTAGTGTAGTATCAATACACAAAAACAACGGTGTACAAGTAGGATCAATGGTCAAATCCAAGCATGTAAAATATGGACATATAACTGCGACTTAGTAAAATCGGAAAAAAAATATGTATAACCCAAGTCAATGAATATAAACAAGACTCTCAGTCATCAACCTGACTTAACAAGCACATGAGACATTTCTAACATTAGAGGAAAAATAATATATTCAATTTATAAACCTTTCACGTAATAAGCCAGACCACCCTAGGATCTCTAAGACACTATCTATAGTATTTAACATGCAATTTCGGTCTAAATAAGAACCACTCAACGTTTAAACACAAGAAGACACACTCATGGACAACCATATAATAGCACAACCAAACATGTACCTGGTGTGGTACTCGAGTCAACCGTAATAAACATGTACCAAGCTTGGTACCCGAGACAACTGATAGATATGTCAGACTAGGTGTGGTATCGGCGCCAACCAAAAGTCTTAGACGTCACAACAATCACAGCCATACTGGAAACCCTCACAATTGTAAAACCAACAAGTATTTAAGACAATTCATTGCATTAGATTGACAACCATATATCCTTAACATTCATTCCCTTATCCCATAAAATAGAAAATGTACAGGCAATACTAACAAAATAGTTAGGATGTACACACAATGCAATTTGGGAAATATTTCAACTATCACCTACCTCGAATCAAACCTGAATGTTATACTTGACTTGAGCCTTCCACTTTGGTGAAGCTTTATCTTGATCTTGGTATAAATACACTAACACAAATGCAAAATCGATTCCAAATGGCCAAACTATCCCCAAATTATATCTTAACCCAAACCCAGGCCAATATCATGATCATTACACCCAATCCAAGTCTTTCCCACCAATAATTCATCTAGAACTACTAATTTTATTGCTACACTAGCGAATTATGGTAATATAATCCTGAATAATAGTTTATAAACAAAACCATGGTTGCACCCAACAATCACCAGTTTTTAATCTAAGGTCAATTCAAACCCTTCCCAAGGCCCATAACTACCGATTCTAAGGTACAGAAATCGATGTAGTAGATTAGGAAATAAATTACTTACATTTCCAAAGAATCTTGGTGGAAAACTAAAGGAAATTTCCCAAATCACATTTTCCCTTCCCCAAAATGTTCATGATAAGAATGAACGTTTTGGGGAAGTTTCTATATTTACAGCGACTTATCCCGCTATAGAGGGGTTGACGGCCTTTAACTCTTTTTATAACATGAATTTCTCCACTACAGAGTTCATCTTGGCAACGTGTCACCCACAAAAACTCAAGAATCCTCCCAGTTTTTCCTATTTCGCAGCACACCTTCAAACATTAACGTTCCAGACAAACCCCTTTATGTCAAGTTTGATGTTGGGAGGCTTACTCACCCGAATTCAATTCCAAAAAGTCATAAAGAATTGTTATCATCTTAGATTAAAGGAAAAATAGCTAAAACGTAGACATTTTACCCAATCCTTTCCCAAATTGACCTAGACTTCACCTTGCTCAAATTTTGTCTAAGCCTAGTCTTGTTTGAAATTTTCAACTCCCCAACCCAGATATTTTCTCATAAAATTTCTATTACCATTAGCTCACCCATAACGATAGGAAGGGTCATTACAACAGACACTAATCTTCTCATCGTTCATCCCCCAATGATCAAATAAGAAGAAGAGGCTAAATTGAGAAGATGGTAGTAACTGAATCCTCAAACAAGTGAGGGTACTTTTCATGCATGTCTATCTCGAATTCCCAAGTGGCTTGTTCAATTGGACAATGTTTCCATTGAACCTTTACCAATTTGATTTCATTCGTCCTCAACTTCCAGAAGTCCTGATCAAGAATAGAAAGCAGCTCCTCTTAATACCGAAAGACCTTATATAGAAAGACCAAATCCCTCTTGATCATGTACTCCTAATCCCCATGGTATTGCTTCAGGATACGTGGAAAACTGGATGGACTCTAGAAAAACTTGTTGATAATTCTAACATGTTAGCCACCAGCCCCAAACTTTTGAGAACCTCAAGTGGACCGATATACTAGGGGCTAAGCTTTAACATCTTGTAAGACCTCAGTAATCCTTTAATTGATGACAATTTCCAAAGAAACTATTCCCCAACTTAAAGTGTCATGTCCCTTACCTAGCGATCCGCATATTCCTTTTGTCTGCTCTAGGCTGACAACATATTATTTCCGCTACCTCTCACCTTTTCCTCAGTTTGCTTTACCAAGTCAGTGCTTAAAGGCTTCACATTACCTGCCTCAAACCACCCTATGTGCAATCTACATCACCTACCATAAAGTTCCTCGAACAGTGTCATGTTAATACTAGAGTGATAACTATTGTTGTATGAGAATTCACAAATCGATAATAACTGATCCCAATGGACCAAAATCAATCACTCATGCTCTAAGAATGTCCTCAAACACCTAAATCATCCTCTCCTACTGACCATCCATCTGAGGATGAAGAGTTGAGCTAAAAGTGAGTAGGGTGCCCACCTCTTCATGTAACTTACCCCATAACTTAGAAGTAAACTGCGTACATGTGACTTAAATGATGGAAAAGAGCACTCCATGCAACCTCACTATCTTCTTGATGTAAATCTTGGACAACTAGTTAGAGTTGTAATCTACCTTGATCGGAATTAGTTGGTTTGATTTAGTCAGCCTATCTATGACTACCCAAATTGAATCATACCTCCCAAGGTCTTAGGAAGACCCACCACAAAGGCCATGGCTATCATTTCCCACATCCACTCAGCAATTGGAATCCTTTTAATAGTTATGCATCTCGTTGGTGCTCATGTTTCACTTGCTAACAATTTTAACACTTGGACACATATTCATCTATGTTCCTTTTCATTGTAGGCCACCAATAAAGTTGCCTCAAGTCCTGGTACATTTTGTTATTCCTGGATGGATTGAATTTCATAAACCATGAGCTTTTAATAACATATTCATAACAAAGTCATCAGCTAGAGGGGTACAAATCCGCCCTCTAAAACATAACACCCCAGTGTGTCAAGTGTGGTGTCCATGGCCTCTCTAGGTACCACCTTGTTCTGAAGCAACTTCAATTGCACATCCTTAAACTATTTGGACTTGATTTCCTCTAGAAATATGGGATTAACCTCGATATTGGACAATACTCCACCCTTTTCTGAAATGCCTAACTGCATGAACATAGATTCTAGAGTTTGAATCTCTCTAGCCAAGGGTTGCTTAGACACCCGCAAACAATCCAAACTACCTATACTGACCATTTTCCAGATCAATGGTTCTACCACCACATTGGCCTACCTGGCTGATATTGGATAGTCATGTCATAATCTTTCAACAACTCTATATACCTCATCTATCTTAGATTCAAATAATTCTATGTAAACACATATTGCATGTTGTGATATAATGTGAGCAGTTCACACCTAGCACATAGAGATAATATTGCTAGATCCTAACTACAAATACCACGCAGCCAACTCCAAATCATGGGTTGGGTAGTTCTTTTCGTGAGGATTCAATTGCCTCAAATATAAGCTATATAATTCTTGTCATGCATTAATACAACACCCAAACTCGAATGTGAAGTATCCCATACACAATGAAATCTTTACCTTAAATCGACAATGATAAGATAGGAGTTATAGTTAGGAGTTTCTTAAGCTTTGTACGCTCTCCTTACACTTGTTAGATTAAACAAACAATACCTCCTTCAAAGTCAATCTTGTCAAATAAGTAGCAATGGAAGCAAAGTTCTTGACAAACTACGATAATAGCTAGCAAGACTAACAAAGCTCCTAAACTCATCACAAATATAGGCCAGACCCTACTTTTAACTGCCTCAATTTTTTGGGGATCCACCATCACCCCTTTTCTTAGACTTCATGTCCTAAGAAAGCAACCAAAGTTAACCAAGATCGCACTTTGAAAACTTAGCATACAATTTCCGTCTCCTTAAAATCCAAGAACAATGTGAAAATGATTTGTGTGCTTCTCTTTACTCTTGGGGTAGATCACAATGTCGTCAATAAATATAACCACAAATGAACCAAAAATTGACTTGAAGAAACCATTCATCAAAAACATGAAAGTCGTCGTTGCATTGGTTAACCCAAATAACATTACCAAGAACTAATAATACCCTTATTGAGTCATGAAATCCATTTTAGGTATATCCTAAGGCCTAATTTTAAAATAATAGTACCCTAACCTCAATTCAATCTTTGAAAATACTAAAGCACCCTACAACTGGTCAAAAAGGTTATCTATGTGGTGTATCAATACTTATTGTTATTGTAACTTTGTTTCAATTTCTCGTAGTCTATCAATATCCTCATACTACCATCCTTTATTTTGAGAAATAAGACCCGAGCACCCCAAGGTGAAGTACTGGGATGAATAAATCCCTTATTTAAAAGTTCCTGAAGATGAGTTTGGGTTCCCTCAACTCTATCAGAGCAATACGACAAGGAGGAATAGAGATTGTTTGAGTGCTCAGCTCCAAATATATATCAAAGTCAATATCCCTTTCTGGAGGCATACCAGGCAGATCTATAGGAAATACCTCCTACAAATTTTAAACAAATGGGACTGACTGAATAGAAGGGGACTCCACACTAACATCCTAAATATGAGCCAAGAAGGGGGAACAACTCTTCCCCACTAGCTTCCTTTACATAATCAATCACCTATTAAAAATCTTCCATGTAGAAGTTATTTGAAAAAATATAACTTGTAACTCATTAATTAGACCTTTAACATACAAATGAATTCTCTCCTCCTCAATACCCAATAATTAGGTAGCATAGCAAGCCAAGGCATAAAACTTAGCCTCATAAGCTTCAATAGACATGATGCCTTGTTCAAGGTCTAGAAACACGTCCTTCTTGCAATCACAGAAAATACGAGGCATATATGATGAGTCGGAGATTTTGACTCATTTGAATCCTTTTTAGTTCAACAAATATCATCCTTAATGCCTTTTTATGTCCATATTTGATGGTTTATTGATGTTTTCTAACTATGAAGGCTTAAAGACAAGGTAAGGGTGAAATCATACAAGAAGAGACTAAAACATAGAAAAAGAGAAAAATTGAAGTTGATGCTAACTAAGAGGCACTCGGATAGTCCCTGAGTGTTCCTTTTTATTGCCTAAATTTATAGTATAAATGGGTTAAAATTAAAGGCCAAGAAGGCAAGCTAAAGAGTTGATCGGTGATTTGTCAAACGTAAAAGGAGAGCTCCATCGAGTTCGCCAACAATGCCTTAATTTTTTCTAAAAGTCATGGTAACTAAGGCGAACAGATGAATGAGAAGGTGACTCGCCAAACAAACTCAGTGAGCTGATGCACGCTCGCCAAATTGGTAGCACTTTTTGTCGGGGTGTGCCAATTGAAGTGGGTTTTGAATAAATTAGTAGAATAGTGTGTGTTCCCCAGCTTTATGTTGTTTTTCATGGGTTAGAATTATTATTGTGTGTTAACTTATGAACTGACTTGCAAAATTAGTTCTAATTGAGATCTTCATGTTTTTGCTTAAAAGGGTAATATGAAGTGAATGGTTAGCTCAATGCTTGGATATTGGGTTTGAGATTCTAGTTTGCTTGAAAAATAAATTAAGGGTTTTATTTCTAAGTGTTGGGATTGCTTGAAAGATAAAACCCAAGTTAAGGTTATGGTTGCTTATTTATTTTGACATATGAGGCTTTGAAAGAAGCTCCTATGATGAGCACGTTGTGATTGAAAAATGTAGCGTGTGTTTGAGATTGATCCCGCCTACCCATGAGTCTTCAATGTTAATGGGCAACCACCTCGATCCACTATTTGAAATCTAATACCATTCCTGACACTCCAAGATTATTGCTCAAATTGCAAAGCATCTGATTTAATTGATTTTATTGAAATTGGTTACTAAATTAACTCTTTTAACATTTGGGATTATCCACCCTTGTTACCCTTCACTACAATAGATTAGCTCACATTTTACCTTCTTAATTGAATTCTTACATAAACCGCTCCCTGCGGGATTCTACCGCGACCTAATATGTTGGGTAATTATATTTCTTATGATCGCCTACTCATAGAATTATTATACAAATAAATTGAGCGTTATCAAAATGGTGTTGCTGCTGGGAAGTGGTGCTTAGAATTATTTTGATGAAGTTATATTGTGAACTGATTTAGTGTAGTAGAAAACTTTTTACTATGTTGTTTCATTGTTATGCTCTTGATAGGTGAAGAGATGAGCGTTGTTGGGAGAAATTCCATAAGTCAACATAGGCATAATGATGACATCGGTAATTTGAATTCTATGAATGTGAACACACTAAGAAGTGTGGGAACCAACCGGTTACCAACAACAATGGGGAATGTTATATTCCACGTAACCGGAGCCATGCTCCAATTTCTCCAAATGAAAGGGAAGTTCGATTATCTTGCTCATGAAGACCCTCATAATAACATTCACAACTTTGTTGATGTATGTGGTTCATTTACCTTTAAGAACATCAGTCAAGAGTCTATTCAGTTGAGGTTGTTTCCCTTATCTCTAATGGGGGAGGCAACCAAATGGTTGGCTGAATTACCGGGGGACTCAATTACTTCATGGGAAGAGCTCACCAAAGCATTCTTTGAGTGATTCTTTCCTCCTTCAAGGATGGTGAATCTCAGCAACAACATTAAAAACATCAAGCAGATTGAGGGTGAACCAATTCATGAAACATGGTTGAGGTTCCAAAAGCTAGTTGTGCAATGTCCTAACATGAGTTGTCGGACAAAGTTGTGTTGCAATACTTCTAACGGAGCCTAGACACCATTAAACAAAGGATTAGTTGATCAACTCATCCATGGTGAAATTATGCGACGGTCCTTTGAAATAGCCTCAACGTTGCTAGATGAAATGACCAAAATCAATCGTGCATGGCACACTAGGGAAGATCAAGTGTATCCTCTTAACTTGGGTTTAACTCGAGAGCAGTTCAAAAAAAACCAAGAGCGAGGTGAGAAGATGGAGAAAATGATGAGCCAACTTGGCATATTGTCAAAACATACCATGCTAGGTGGATTTCAGTCACCGGATTTTGTGGGTGCTTCTAGTGTGCTGAGTCAGGAGGATGCAAAGTTTGAGGTTATGTATGATGAGATAGTCTAGATTTTGAGCAATCAAGTGGAGATTCTCGTCTGAGCTATCAAAGTTCAAGTGGGAATCAAGGTTGGAACAAGGATCGTGACAACGGTTTGAGGGATCATGAGAGTGATTTGCATGATAGAGGCACAACTTGGAGAGATCTTAAGGGAGATAAAGAGAGATAAGTGCCACCCCATGACCATCCCAAGCAAAAATAATAACCAATAGATCTAGAAATTTTTTTGACAGAAGACATGTTTGCTAGAATCCTCAACAAAGTGGAAGGTCCGAAAATATGCTGAAAGAATTGAAGACGGGCTTCTCTACCTTGACCAAAACTCTCACATCCCATTCAGTGTCGATCAAATAACTTGAAGCTCATATGGGTCAAATCTCAACTCTTAATCCGAGACCAAGATGGGGTCTACCAAGTGATATGATTGCTAACCCAAAAATGATGTTTGAAATCATAACAATGTCGTGCAACGACATTAAATAAGGTGCATCTTCAGAGGCAGCCCAAGTTTTTAATATTGTCTGTAATAACAAGTGCTGAGTGTGCGGGAAGATGTGAGATTCTCAAGGTTCATAAGATATGGGCGAGCTATATTCCTAGTTTGTGAGTCGCCAAATGAACTAGACGATCTTCAATTTGCTTGCCTTGTCAGCTCCAAAATTTGAAGAAAGGTCTCGTCAATTTTTTTGGGCTCAATCCCAGTTATCAAATCACCAATCCCATTTGTTGAGCTAAATCGGGCTCGTTGGGTCAGAATTCAAGTTTAATGAACACAAAAAGCTGGGTTGGAGGGCAAGAACTGCTTGGGTGAGTCACTGAATATGTTCGGTGACGTTAGCCACATCTTACAGAATGAGAAATCACATAGAAGGCCATGAGTCTCTAGGCTTTAAATGTTTAATCTTTTGAAATTCCTTAAGTTTTCTTATTCCAAACTCTTCACTACATATTGCTACTTTAAATCTTTGCATTTTTAGTTTCATTGTGATTCTGTGGGTTGCATATTTGTAGGAAAATCAAGCCTCGAACCCTTGTCCCTCAGTTCCTACCTACTTTTTATCATTAGAGGATGGTTTTTGAGTTAAATAGTGTCACCTCTTGTATATCATGAGTAACGGACTTAATGGTTGTGATCTAAGTGTTGGTATTGATATGTTTAGCACTTAATCATGTTGGGTATGTGATTTAATGCATTTAAATTGATTTCCTATTGATACTTTTCGTTAAAAATTTTGTGTTGAATATTGTTCTGTTGGGTAGTTGATTCTTGAAATTGATTGTAAAATGTTTGTGGGTCTTGGTATTTCTTTGTATGGGTGAAGTCTGACTAACCCAGACTCAAAAAATTGGCTTGTATTTTCCCGATGATAGATTGTGTGACGTCATTATTTAGGATAAATCAACATTTTATTAGAGATAAGCTATATTTGGGAAATTTTGAGTACCCGGGGTTTGTTGAATGAGTTGGGTAGCCTTATTTTGACTCTAATTAGGTGCGAGTTTGTTTGTTGCTTAAAAATGGCTTGAATTATTGAAATTGAGTTTGGGGATGATAACTACTTGTTTAGCGAGCTCTGTCGAGTTCACCAAGGTGGATTGGCGAGTCACCGGTTAGCCCCAGCTCACCCTTTGTTTGATGATTGTTTTTCTAAAGTTCTGTAATTTTCAATGAGTATCTTTTAGCTCATCGAACTGATTTTGCGAATCTCCGAGTAGGTAATGACCTCGCCCTTTGTACCTGAGTTTGAATAATTTTGGTCTTATCTATGTAACACCATAGATTTGAAAAGATGGAAAATTGCAGGTTTCTAGATCTGGTGCCAGTACCAACAAAGCCACCAACATACGTGGTCTGAAAAATGGTCGGTAGGTAGGCCCGTGGTTGTCGAGTCTAAGTTTTATAAAAATGTCAAAGTTTCAGTACTTTCATACACTTCACCAGAACGATCTGTTATCAAATGCACGAGTCGTAGGTAGGTCTCGTTGGTGAATCCCAAACTTATGATTTATGTTTTCTGACATGTTTATCTTATGGTTTAGCTTGGTCATTGCATGTAATGAAAAGCCCTTTTAGCATGATTTCATACTTTTATGCATTTCTATCATACTTGGTACATTCTATGTACTAACACATACTCTTGCCTTCATTGTTTCACCAAATGTATGATTCGACGCTCCTGATTCGCATCTCTGTGGCTAGGTATCACTTTAGTAGATTAAAGATTGGTGAGTCCTCATGTTCTGAGGATCAATCCCTTTATTTCTTATTGTCTTTACTTTTTAAGTATTGTATCTGATGTACGGGTTACGTCCCGATCACTCTTTATGTACTTGATGGCTTTGAGACTGTGTTAGACTTCTGTTACGTTTTATCAACTCTTATGTTTCTCTTGATTTTCTCTTATCTTGTATGATGTATCCTAAGTGGCTTGTGTAGGGCGTCTCGGGGTCCTATACTCCATGTTACACCTAGGGTATACTTTGGGTCGTGACAAACTTGGTATTCAGAGCATAAGGTTTAGAAAGGTCCTAGGAAGTCACATAAGCCACGTCGGGTAGAGTCTTGTTCATGAGTGTGAAGAGCGCCACATTTATGAATGAGAGGCTATAAGATTTTTAGCAAACTTCACTTCTTTCATTACTCTAAACTCATGTGATAGAGTTTAACTCTATGATGTCTCTATGCTAATCCTTATCCGATGATCTACAAGATATGGCCACTCGAAGGGCATATGCTAGAAGGAATATGGGAGAGAATGTGGAATGAGAAGCTCCTCAAGCTCCGGTTGACCCTTCGGCCGAACAAGTGACTAATGCGGAGTGTAGGGCTATTTTCCAAGTGTTGTCTCAAGCCATGACGGCACAAGCCAATAGGGAGGTTGTGGTCCCATGAACCCAAATGTAGGTACGGCGGCAACAAGAGTGAGAGACTTCACTAGTATGAATCTGATAACGATCAACTACACTTCATCCAATTCTAAGTGAAGGCGATCTCAATCTAGTATAAACCCAACGAAGAGTTGGGGTCGATCCCACAGGGAGTGATACGGTAGAGAATTCAATTACGAAGTGAAAGACGTGCTCTAGTCAGTTGTAGGAATAGAATTTATCGAAACAATTAAAGTAAATTGCACGGGTTGACAAATAGTGTCAAATGGGGGGATTAGATTTGTCAATTAACAACTACGAAAACAGGGGAGTATTCAAGTAGAGAGGGATCCTTAGGGATGTGATTAATTAATTGCCAATTTCGCTATACGGGTGATTACTATTTACTAAAAAGCATTGAATCTTAGTGGGTAGGCTAGGGTTTAGATGTAATAGCCATCTCTCGATCAACTACCACGACTCGAGCGAGTTCTCTTGAACCTCGACAAGCATCACAATTATGAACAACCCAAAACCTCAATTAATCTAGTCTCTCGAGCTAGATTGGTAGGATCGAATTAAGACTCACTTTCTCAAGCTGAATCCACAACAACCCAATCACTACAATCATCAATTGATAACTTTAATTCTAAAACCTTTTTCTCAAGCAAGCATAGAATACTAGGCTAGAACTGTATTTGCAACTACAATTCATGAATTAAAACTCAGTTATCAATCAAACCCACTTCAAATCAATAATTAAATCAGTAAATACTAACACCCATAAGCTAATTGAGATAATTAATCACATAATCACACCCCAAGAATGGAGGTTTTAGCCACACATTATAAAAAGCAGGAAAATATTACCAACTGTGTTCTCCATTAGCTGGGTAACAAATTGCAAGTCTTTACAATGCTTGAAATAAACTAAAAATCAAAACCCAACTTAAAATTCTACTAAAAAACTCCAAGAACAGAGTTTGGAATCAAAAACTCAATGTAAGAACTCTCAAACATTCAGAACATTCGCTCTAAAATTGCAGAACTCATTTCATCTTTTAAAAATTCGCATTTATACTCTTCAAGATTTCCAGCTTTTGGAACCATCGGCGAGATTAGTCGAGCATCGATGACCAGGTCGGCGATGCACCAAGTGTCCCTCTCCATCGCCTTCTTGCTTGCCTCTTTACCATTCAACTTTTGTAACTTTAGGCGATTAGGATCCTTATCGCCGATCCATTCAGCGGTTCGTCGAAGTGCCATTTATATCGTCGAGTTGCCTTTTCCCTTGAGCTGGCACGCTGTAACTTTTGCCGAGCTGAAGTACCACTCGGTGAGTCGTCGAGTGGTCTTGGCGATCATCATGTTTTCTTGTCTTCAGTTTTTTTCAGCTTTTTCGCTCTTTTTTACCTGGTAATGTCCTTGCCTTGCTCTTTTGCCTTCATAGCTGCAAATTAGCCATAAACATCAGTTTAGAGCATAAGATAGGCATTGAGAACATTAAAACTATGAATAGTCCGCCCTAAATGAGTCGAAATCCCATACTCATCAACACCCCAACTTAAACTTTTGCTTGTCCTCAAGTAAAACACAAGATCAATCCGCTCAACAAGGATGTCTACAAATAGTGCTACTCAAGACTCAACATGAATGCACACAAGAGGTTCAAACTACCCATGCAATGTTCAATTGTGCACTCCAAGTTTACAACTGTGACTAGTCATCATCAAATAGAACTCAACCTCACAATGCTTGCTTCAAATGCAAGTTCAATCTCAACAAAAGCATTCAAATTCCCTCACACCTTGAATGATTCCATATTCACACAAAACTCATTAAATATCCAGAATTTCAAAATCAAAAACAACTCTCACTCTCTCAAAGATAAACACCTGCATGATTTTTCCCCATAGGCTTGCCCGTATTTGCCAATCAACATGACATTAAGCTCAATCAAGATCACAAAGGTCTTTCAAGGCTTGTAATGGGGATGAGGGTAAAGGTATGATCATTTTGTCTTAGTGACTTTTACATTCATGAAGCATGGCCTGCGTTTCACCTTTTCTCCTTCTCTTTCACTCTTTTTGATTTTCACAATCTACCCTATGTTTCTTTAAGCATGACTCATTGGATACCCCATTTCTTTTGTCCATTGTACAAACTTTATTTCAACAATTCTTTTCTATTTTGATCTTTTTCTTCTTTAACTTTTCTCTCTCTTTTGTTTTTACATGGAGGGGTTCCATATTTTTCAACATGATCCTTCAAGGGTGAATTTCTCAAACTTCTTGACGTTCCCCCTTTTTCCACCACACCCCCAACTTAGGCTTTTGGCCTAAGTTGGCTAGTCAAAATAACCAATGCTCCATGAATATTTTAGGTGGGAAAGAAAGAGGTCAAGTGTGTTCAAGTTTCATTCAAAGAAAATGATAGGCTCAAACGGTGCCAAGAAAGGTTCACACTCTCACAAGGCGGTCACAAAGAAGTATAATGGCAATTTTGGTTCACTCTCCATAAATGGTGCCTAAGATAATCTCTATCATACGCCTATATTAGTCGATTGGACAAACGGGGAAAGTTTTAGGTATTATGAAGCACACATTTCAAGGCAACCTCACCACACACGACATTCAACACAATCATCAAACAAGACTTTATAATTTTAGCTAGCGTGCAACGATCATCACATAATTCATTTCAACAATCGGCCAGTCACAATGAGATGCTAAGAGTTCACATATGACTTATGCAACTCAAGTTTGCCTCATCAGAATCACACACACATATCTTTCAATCAAGAGTACTATTCAAGTCATCGGTATTGATCGCAACCGACACTCAAATTTGCAAGAGAACAGCCACATTCACAAATATCAAGAGGTGAAAAAAAAATTAATTCGGGTCAAAACCAACATTAACATTAAAACCAATAAATACCAACAAAATACAGCATTCACACAAATATTCACACAACCATTCACACAAAACACAAAAATAACAATTATATCCATAAAAACATCCCAAAAGATGTAGGTATGAATATACCTCACCCCGCCAAACTAGACTAGCAATTGTCCTCAAATGCAAAGAAATAAAAAGTCTAAACAAGAAACTGAAAGAGAGTCAAAATACCCCTGTCAGGCTAAGCCTAAGGTGAACTCTGCATGTCTATGACTCCCTCAGTCTGGGCATCAGTGCCCGGCTCGACACCATCATTTCCTCCACTGGAGCCCACCATAGATGTGTCCCTTAGAGATACCTCCACAACTGTCTGTACCATCGCCCCCTCGAGGTGCTCTAAGTAATCATATACAGTTGTGTCTCGAACACCAAGCTCCTCCTTATCAGTCTCGAGAGCCTCAGACTTAGCATCATCATCAGCCCTAGCAGCATCTCCGGTCGTAGTAGCCAGAGGGATCTCAGAACTGGCTGGGAAATCTGTGCTCGGAACCTCAGGAGGGTCCACTGTGGTGAATAACATCAAAAGATCTGTGAATTTCAGCTCATCCACATCACGCCTCAATCCAACAATATCGGCCTTCAAGGCCGTCATATCCTCAGACACTCCCTTACCCTGCTCACAAGCCTCCACTCTCAAAGTAAGGGCATCCAACGCCAATCCATGTGCATCAATCATCTCCCGGTGCTCTCTCAACTCAGCCCTGATAGAAGTTAAGGCAGCAGCAATCACCTTCTCAATCAGCCCAGGTACATCAGCCTCTACCCGAGAGGCACGAACATGAGTAGACTGGCCAGATGGCCCATCTTAATCAATATGGCCTGGGTCAACGGGGGTCAGGAGGTAGCAACAGCAGAAGAACTGGGGACAGCAGAAGAATGGGGACAGCAGAAGGGGCAACAGTAGAAGTAGAGGGTGCAGTAGTCGAAGTGTCAGGGGTACCTGAACACTCACCGGCCTGAGTAGGAAGGACTGCCTCTGTCGGCAACATCTCCACATCAACCACCAGGGAAGCATCCACCGGTGCAGCTCTCTTCCTCTCAGCCTAATCTCTAGTATACTCGGCCTCTATCCTCCGGATGTCACTAGAAGAAGTGGGAGTCACTTCCACATCTGTCTTCTCAATCAAAGGCACCTGGGCACACCTGCACAGCTTCGTAATCAAGACTAGAAATGGGAGAGAAGTCTAACTCTTCTTGGCCCTCATGGCCATCTCCTTCTTAATGATCAGACTGAGATTTAGTCTCTCTCGGTCCATGATGCAGCCCAACAATGCAGCCTTCGGATGCCTGAGAATAGACTCATTCTGTGATGGAATTAAGGTGCTGCTGATGAACCCGAACCAGTATCTGACAGCCACGTTCAGATCCTTCTTCTCTATAGGGACACCTGCTTCAATCCACGGCGGTGTGATATCTGAAATCAATGGTGCTAACCAACACTTCAAGTCATCGAGGGTCTTCTTCTGTACCTGATCCACCAAGAAGTGGATTACATTTATTGTGAACCCTAGCACCTCATTGATGTCGGTGCTGCTGCATTTAACCTTCCCACCTCCCACTACTACATGGTCTACCATCTTGAACGAGTTGTCCTTCTTCTTCCCCTTACCCCCTAGCTTGTCATACTCCGTATAAAATTCTCGGATCCAGGAAGGAATGTCGGAGCCTCGAGGCTTGGTGAAGATCTCAAATTTATGGAACTTGATAGTGTTCCACACCTCTAGATATCTGTCTACTACTTCGTCTGTAGACAATCTATTCTCCTCAGGAATGGTCATCAAACCCTCAGCCTTCATTCTGTTCAACGACCTGGGTGGGGGTGCCTGAACTGGTGACACCGGAGATACCTGCTCTACAGTCGGTGCTGGAGGTGGAGGAGGCGTAAGAGGCACTGGGATCCTGGCTAAATCATGTAATGATTTGGAGCGTAGCTCTGCTCTCTTAGTGTAGAGGGTGTAATCATTCTCCGGCTCAGACAGGGAGATGGGTGATCCATCCCCCGAGTTTCCCTAACCGTCTGACTCTGATGTGGTGAGGTGGGTGGAATAGACACCCATGCTGTCGGAGCTCTCCTCAAGAAGACTTGGATGTATGGGCCCCTTACCCTTGCCTTCCCCCCTTTTGGAAGAGGTTTAGCCTGTGTGGTCCGGGAGGGTGCAGCACCCTCGTTAATCACAATACCCCGTGCATGCTTGCGGAGTGGTTGATTTCTACCTGCAACCTTAGGTCTAGCCAGACCTACAAAACAACATCAAATAAACCAATACGTTAGAAACCATTCGAAAAATTATCAACTAAGAAAAATATGCAAGAAAGCTCACCGACTCATTCGGCGAATCACCGAACCAATTCGACGAACAACATCAGGCTCACCGAATGTTCCAGACCAAAAATTCTCTAAATTCAACACAGTTCAATGATTTCCAGGGCCTTTCGGCGAATCGCTGACACCATTTGGTGACCAAGAATTAGCTCACTGAAAGTTACAGAACAATTTCTAAAATTTGGGAGATAGAAGGGAGATCTAACAGACATTTGGCGAGTCGCCGAGTGAAGTCGACGAACTCAGGAGTATCGCCGAATGTTACAGAATCATTTCAATAATTTTGAAGGATATAAAGGTGATCCAGTGGTTGTTGAGCGAACCACCGAACGGTCCATCATGCCATATTTTGACCTTGAACTTTAATTTGTAAATCCCAGCCCACGATACTGAAATTAAACACCTAATCTATGCAATTAAGCCTAGACCCATAACATTAATGACTTCAGGGTACTCAGTCATCCCCCAATTTGTCCAAAATTGACCAATCTACGTCTTTTGTCCTTAAGAATGACGTCATCCGCTCTATCATTTGGCAAAATCAGTTGATCGGTGCAATTGGGGTTACTCAGACTTCACCCACACTAGACCCAATAACTTAACAACACAACCCATGATTTTAATCATGCATACACACGGGATTTTACAAATATAGGCTAACAAGCACAATACGAGATAGCACGGGCACAAACTAACACCAATCATTCCAAACAAGCAATATTACACCAATAAATCAACAGGGAAATGATCATGCATTGAAGACTATTGAAAATTTAAAGACGGGGCTTGAACCACCAACCTTAAAATCGAATAGATGAATGCTAGGCTAGCGAATCGAAGCAAAATGCACAAAATCTCCCCCCAAGTAATTTATCCCACGCAAAACAACAAGAATAAAAAGCTAAACTATGGTTGTGAAAGTGAAAAAGTCAGAAAATAGGAAATGAAGGGAGTTTTTGAATTTAAAAATGGTTTAGGCCTTTTTTACCCTTCAGTTTGTGCGCCATTCGGCGACGCCCACTTATGTCGCCGACTATTCAGCGATGCGCTGAATGGCTCTTTTGTCCGCCGAGTTTTACAGAACCTCCTGCTAATTAGTTGGTCAAAACAGCAATCCAAATCGGGCTCGACGACATGTTGGCGAGTCGCCGACTGGTACCTAGGCTTGCCTAATTTCTCCTCTTCCCAAAACATCGAATTTTCAACCTGCACATCTAACATTCGTTATTCAAAAAGCAATAATAAAACCTAAAAAACTTGGGTTGCCTCCCAAGAAGGGCCTTATTTAACATCGTGGCACGACGAAGATATGCTTTCACGATTCATTCTTTGGGTTGGCCATGGTATCACACGATAATCCTCCTTTTGGCCTTGGGTTCAACTGAGTCGAGATTTGACCATTTATGTTTCCAACTTTTTAACGGACAGCAAGTGAGAAGTAACCGTGTGGTTCAAAATTGAGATGTCCTCTTTCATTTTTGAGCACTTTGTCCGACCCTTCTACTTTATTGAGAATGCGTGCAAGCATATCCTTAATGCGGAAATTTTCTAGGTCAGCCCTTTGCTCTTTTGGATTTTGACGCTCATGTCGCCGTCTCGCTCCTTCCATTATGTATTATGCTCACGCCACTCCCTATCACGGTCCTTTCAACCTTCATCACGCTCTCTATTCGAACCTTGGTTCCAGCCTAGCCTTGGATAATTTTGGCAGAAACCTCCTACCTGATTTGCTAGAAAGTGTACTTCTTCATTGTACAAAGCTTCAAAATGCGCATCATTGGGATTTACTCCACTAACTCCAACTGCGTTCACAGCCTTAGAACCACTACCCATGACTTGTTTTGACAAAAGATCCATTTGGGTCATCATTTTAGCCATGTTTTTATCCCACTCTTGTTCCTTTCCTATTTGTTCCTTTGTCATCCTGAAGGTCAAAGGAGACACTTGATCTTCCCTAGTGTACCAAACATGGTTTATCTTCGTCATCCCAGCAAGAAGAGTAGACGCTATTTCAAAGGGTTGCTACATAATTCCTCCTTGGACAAGTTGGTCAGCCACACCCTTGTTGACTGAATCTAGACTCCGGTAGAAATGTTGTAACAATACGTTGTTTGGGAGTCCATGAGTTGGACATTGGAGCAGCAGCTTCTGAAACCTCAATCATGTCTCATGGATTGGTTCACCATCCAAAAGTTTGAAGCCCTAAATATTATCTCTCAATGCCATCATTTTTGAAGGAGGGAAAAAATTTATGTAGAACGCCTTGGTAAGCTCTTCCCAAGACGTAATCGAGTCCTTTGGTAGGTCACCTAACCACTTTGTTGCCTCCCCCATCAAAGAAAAAGGAAACAACCGAAGTGGACTGACTCCTGTGAGATGTTCTTGAACGAAAATGGACCACACACGTCCACAAAATTCCAGATATGGTCATGGGGATCCTCATGAGCCAACCCTCCGAATAATTTATTTGCAATAGCTGCAACATCGTGCTAGTCACATGGAATACCGCATTGCCCACAACTGAAGGTAAATGAATAGCACCCATACCACCCAATTGAGCATTATTGACATCGTTCAAGTTACCGATGTCATCATAATGTCCAAGTTGGCTAGCGTTGCTCCCGTTCACACTCATCTCGTCACCTGTTCAAAAGCAGCCAACAACAAACACAGAAAAAGTAAGTTGATTCAACTACAAAAAATATTAGATCACAACTAAACTTCACTAAAAAAATTCTAAACACCACTCCCTGGTAGTGGCGCTTTTTTTGATAACGCGCAACTACACTTCATCCAATTCTAAATGTAGGCGATCGCAATCTAGTATAAACCCAACGAAGAGTTGGGGTCGATCCCACAGGGAGTGATACGGTAGAGAATTCAATTACGAAGTGAAAGACGTGCTCTAGTCAGTTGTAGGAATAGAATTTATCAAAACAATTAAAGTAAGTTGCACGGGTTGACAAATAGTGTCAAATGCGGGGATTAAAATTTTCAATTAACAACTACGGAAACAGGAGAGTATTCAAGTAGAGAGGGATCCTTGGGAATGTGATTAATTAATTGCCAATTTTGCTATACGGGTGATTACTATTTACTAAAAAGCGTTGAATCTTAGTGGGTAGGCTAGGGTTTAGATGTAATAGCCATCTCTCGATCAACTACCACGACTCGAGTGAGTTCTCTTGAACCTCGACAAGCATCACAATTATGAACAACCCAAAACCTCAATTAATCTACTCTCTCGAGGTTGATTGGTAGGATCGAATTTAGACTCACTTTCTCAAGCTGAATCCACAACAACCCAATCACTACAATCATCAATTGATAACTTTAATTCTAAAACCTCTTTCTCAAGCAAGCATAGAATACTAGGCTAGAACTGTATTTGCAACTACAATTCATGAATTAAAACTCAGTAATCAATCGAACCCACTTCAAGTCAACAATTAAATTAGTATATACTAACACCCATAAGCTAATTGAGACAATTAATCACATAATCACACCCTAAAGAATGGGGGTTTTAGCCACACATTATAAAAATCATGAAAATATTACCAACTATGTTCTCCATTAGCTCGGTAACAAATTTCAAGTCTTCACAATGCTTGAAATCAACTAAAAATCAAAACCTAACTTAAAATTCTACTCAAAAACTCCAAGAACAGCGTTTGGGATCAAAAACTTAATGTAAGAACTCTAAAACACTCAGAACATTCACTCCAAAATTTTGGAACTCTTTTCATCTTTTAAAAATTCGCATTTATACTCTTCTAGATTTTCAACTTTTAGACCAATCAGCGAGATGAGTTGAGCATTGCTGACCAAGTCGGTGATGCGCCAAGTGTCCCTCTCCATCGTCTTCTTGACTTCCCTCTTCACCATTCAACTTCTGTAACTTTAGGCGATCAGGATCCTTATCACTGATCGATTCGGCGGTTTGCCAAAGTGCCATTTCCATCACCGAGTTGGCTTTTTCCAGGGTTGGCACGCTAAAATATTTGGCGAGCTGAAGTACCACTCGGTGAGCCACCGAGTGGTCTTGGCGATCATCATCTTTTCTTGTCTTCAGCTTTTTCTCTCTTTTTACCTTGTAATGTCCTTTCCTTACTCTTTTGCCTTCATAGTTGAAAATTAGCACATAAACATCAGTTTAGAGCATAATATGGGCATTGAGGACATTAAAACTATGAATATTAAACCCTAAATGAGTCGAAATACCAGACTCATCAGAATTCTCCAGAGTTTCATGGTTCCAAGGTAAAGGGAGATCTTCAAGAGTTCATTTATGAAGTATAAAAGGTGTTTATGGTCATGGGAGTGACGCCGATGGAAAAATTGGTATTCGCCACTTATCAACTCAAGGGTGTTGCTCAAATATGATTCAACAAATGGAAGCAAGAGAGGGCAGATGATGCGGGTCCTCTTGATTGGGAAAAGTTTAAGGTTGCTTTCCTGGATAGGTTATTTTCCCTTGAGATGAGGAAGGCCAAGGTACTTGAATTCATCAACATTCATCAAGGGAACATGAGTGTGAATGAATATTTTTTACGTTCACAATTGTCTCAATATGCTCATACTATTGTTAACGATCCTAGAGCAAGAATGAGTAAGTTTTTTTCGAGCGTGTCTGAGATGGTGGTAAATGAATGTCATACCACTATGATTATCATTGATATGGACATTTCTCATCTCATGGTTCATGCTCAACAAATTGAAGAGGAGAAACTTAAGGAAAGGTCTAGGGAGGTAAAGAGGGCCAAGACTGGTGATGGTGACTTTTCACATTCAAGGTTTGATGGTCAAGATTCCTCCAATTCTCCTCCCAAGTTCAACAAAGATAAGGTGTCTAACGCTAAACCTCAAGGAGGGAATGGTAGATGATCTTCATTGTCTACTTGTTCTAAATGTGGAAGGAAGTATGAGGGTAGATGTCTAGCTGGTTCTAACACATGTGTTGGCTGTGGAAACACATATCACAAGATAAGGGATTGTCCCTCAGTTTCTAAAAATTAAGGAGATAATCATCGATGGGCACAACCTAATCCTTCCTCTGGTTTTAGTGGAAATCAAAAGCAAAATGGGTTTTATGCGCTCCAGACTCTTTGTGAGAAAGAGGGTTCTCCTGATGTGGTTACCTATATGTTGAAAGTCTTTCATCTTGATGTTTATACTTTACTTGAGCCCGGGGCTACCTTGTCTTTTGTGACGCCATATGTGGCTATAAGGTTTGATATTCTTCCAGATGTGTTGTTAGAACTTTTTCCTGTCTCTACTCCTATTGGCGAATCTATTGTGGCTAAGATAGTCTATAGAAAACGTCTCATCTCCTTATTGCATAGAGTCACTCATGTTGATCTTGTAGAGCTTGATATGTTAGATTTCAATGTTATTATGGGAATGGATTGGTTGCATTAATGTTATACTTCTATTGATTGTAGAACCCGAGTAGTCAAATTCCAGTTTCCAAATGAACCCATCCTAGAGTTGAAAGGGAGAAATTCTATGCCTAAGAGTCAGTTTGTTTCTTGCCTTAAAGCTATCTTTGAGTCAGTCCACGTTGTTAATAATTTCCCAGAAGTGTTTCTCGATGATCTACCAGGTGTTCCTCTTGAAAGGGAAATAGACTTTGGTATTGACCTTCTCCTAGATACGTAACCAATCTATATTCTTCCTTATCGTATGGCTCTGCCAAAACATAAGGAATTAAATGAGCAATTGAAATACTTGTTGGATAAGGGTTTCATCCGACTGAGTATCTCTTCATGGGGTGCACATGTTTTGTTTGTTCGAAAGAAAGATGGTTCACTCCATATATGTATTGACTACCGGAAATTGAATAAAGTTACAGTTAAGAATAAATATCCTCTCCCAAGGATAGATGATTTGTTTGATCAACTTCAAGGAGCAAGCTACTTCTCTAAGATTGACTTCCAGTTGGGTTATCACCAATTGAGGGTTAAAGAAGATGACATTCCAAAGACGGCTTTTCAAACTCGGTATGGTCATTAAGAGTTTTTGGTGATGTCGTCTGGTTTGACTAATGCTCTGGCCGCATTTATGGATTTGGTGAATATGGTGTTTAGAAAATACCTTGATATGTTTGTGATTGTGTTCATTGATGATATATCGATCTATTCAAGGAGCAAAGACGAGCATGCCGATCAATTAAGGATCGTGTTGCAAGTCCTCAAGGACCAACAACTCTTTGCAAGATTTAGCGAATGCGATTTTTGGCTAGGGTCCGTGGCTTTCTTAGTCATATTGATTGTGGTATGGGTATTGAGGTAGATCCTAAGAAGATGGACGCGGTCAAGAGTTGGCCTAGACCTCTAACCCTTTTTGATATTGGACATTTCTTTGGTGCGGTTGGTTACTATAGAAGGTTTGTTGAGGGGTTTTCTTCGATTGCCTCTCCATTGATGGCATTAACCCAAAAGAAGGTTAAGTTCATATGGTATGAAGTGTGTGAAAAGAGTTTCCAAGAATTGAAAGATAGGCTCACTTCTGCTTCGGTATTAACTCTACCATAAGGAACTGATGGATTTGTTGTTTATTGTGATTCCTCAAGAATTTAATTAGGATATGTCCTTATGCAAAATGGGAAAGTCATTGCCTATGCCTTAAGGAAATTTAAGATTAATGAAAAGAATTATCCTACCCATGATCTTGATCTAGCGGTGGTTGTGTTTGCTATAAAGATTTGGAGGCATTACTTATACGGCGTTCATGTAGATGTTTTTACCAACCACAAGATTTTGCAATATGTTTTTAAACAGAAATATCTGAATCTTCACCAAAGGAGGTGGCTTGAGTTATTAAAGGATTATGACATGAGTGTAATCTATCACCCCGGTAAAGCAAAATGTTGTGGCGGATGCTCTTAGTCAGTTATCGATAGGTAGTGTTGCTCATATTGAGGATGATAAGAAGGAGTTGGTTCGAGATGTTCATAGATTGGCCCGATTGGGTGTTCGGTTAGTTGACTCTACCAAAGGTGGTGTTATGGTTCACAATGGTTCAGAGTCATCTTTTGTGGCTGATGTGAAAGCCAAGCAAGTTCATGATCCGACTTTGGTTTAATTGAAGAAAGCAATCTTAAAAAGTCTGTAGAGGATTTCTCCCTAGGGGGAGATGGTGTGCTTCAATATCTAGGTCATTTATGTGTTCCTAATGTTGATGACTTGAGAGGGAAAATATTATCAGAAGCCCATAGTTCTCGATATTCCATTCACTCAGGAGCCACCAAGATGTATTGTGACTTGCGGGAGGTCTATTGGTGGAATGGGATGAAGAAGGATATTGTGGAAATTGTGGCTAAGTTTTCTAATTGTAAACAAGTGATAGTTGAGCATCAAAATACGGGAGGTTTATCTCAAGATACTAGTATTCCTACTTGAAAGTGGGAAGATGTGAATATGGACTTCATTGTTGGGTTACCTCTCACCTGGTGGCAACATGACTCGATTTGGGTTATTATTGATTGAATGACGAAATTGGCTAATTTCATTCCCATCAAGGTCTCTTATTCGGTGGAGGACTATGCTAAGTTGTAGTTGAGAAAAATGGTTAGGTTGCATGGAGTTCCCTTATCCATTATCTCCGATCGTGGTACCCAATTCACTTCTCAGTTGTGGAAATCTTCCCAAAAGTGTCTTGGTATTCGTGTGAAGATTAGTATGGCCTTTCATCCACAAACCGATGGGCAAGCACAACGTACAATCCAAACGTTGGAAGATATGTTGAGAGCATGTGTAATTGACTTCAAGGGTAATTGGGATGATCAGTTGCCTTTGGTTGAATTTGCGTATAATAATAACTCTCACTCAAGCATTGGTATGGCTCCATTTGAGAATCTATATGGTAGGAGGTGTTGATCTCCTATAGGTTGGTTCTAAGTGGGTGGAGTTTCCTTGATAGGTCCTGAATTGGTACATGAGGCTATAGAGAAAGTTCAGCTCATTAGAGAAAGGTTGAAAACGGCTCAAAGTCAACAATAATCCTATGCTGGTGTTGGAATGAGAGATCTTGAGTTTGATGTAGATGATTGATTCTACTTGAAAATTTCACCCATGAAGGGTGTAATGAGATTTGGGAAGAAAAGTAAGCTTAGTCCCCGCTATGTGGGCCCATATTAGATTTTGAGGCGAATTGGTAAGGTCCCTTATGAACTTGATTTGCCCAATAATTTGTCATCGGTGCATCCACTATTCCATGTATCTTTGTTGAAGAAATGTGTTGGAGATCTAACATCTATAGTTCCCCTAGAAGGTTTCGGGGTTAGGGAAAATCTTTCTTATGAGGAAGTTCCGGTTGAGATTTTAGGTTGGCAAGTTAAGAAGTTGAGAAACAAAGAAGTTGCTTCTGTGAAGGTTCTATGGAGGAATCAGTTAGTTGAGGGTGCTACTTGGGAGGCCGAGGCCGATATGATGTCCTGTTATCCTCATCTCTTTCCTTCTGTTCCTACTCTTGCTTAAGGTATTTAGTTCCTCATAATTTACTCTTTTGGTTTGATGTGTCTTAGATATTCCCATGATTCCTCATTTATGCATGTTCATGAAAGACTTGATTTTTGAGAAAATGAGTTAGCTTGATTGATTTCTCCATGGTTATGTGCATTTGAGTATGAGTTGCATATATAGACCTTATGAAATGATGTTTTGAACTTGCTTTAAGCTTGGAGTTGATGTTTTCTCCTCGAATATGTGCATTATGTGATTGCATTCATGTTGGGCTGATAGGTTAAGTTCCTATCCTCCTTACGATGTCTTGAATATCATTCGAGGATGAATATATACAAGGAGGAGATAATGTAACACCTTAGATTTGAAAAGATGGAAAATTTCAGGTTTCCTAGATCTGGTGCCAATACCAAGGGAGCCACATACAGCCCGTGGTCTGACACACAGTCGGTAGGTATGCCCGTGGTTGGCGAGTCCAAGTTTACTAAAAATGTCAAAGTTTCAGTACTTTCATACGGTTCACATGGACGGTCTGTTATCCAATGCACGAGTCGTAGGTAGGTCTTCTATGTGAGTCCCAGACTTAGAGAAATTTTAGAATAAGAAGTTGGGACCCACGGTTGTAGTGTACGGTCCCGTACATGGGTTCCATCGTTGGGGGTCCAAAAATAGTGGTCTCTTAACCCACCAACAATCGACCAGAACGGTTCGTGGTCAGACCTACGAACCGTAGGTCAGGTCGTTGGTGAGGGTCAGCATTTATTTTAAAGGGGCTTTTGGGTGTTTTCCAGAGTATTCTAACCCAATACTATGTTGTTTTACTTCCTATTATAGACCTTATATAAAAGTTTTTACCCCCAAATTTCCCCAATTGAGCTCATTCTTCTAAATTCTCAAAGTTGATCAAAGTTCTTCCCCAAATAATTCTAAAAGCTTGAGGAAGAAAGCTAGGGTTTCAAGGTCAAGAATCCAATTTCACCATTGATTGTAAGCTCTTGGCCTCAAGGTATGATAGTATTCACCTATGGAGTCTTTTCCTCCATAGGGTTCCTAAATTCTCCAATTTTTACAAGGTAGAATCTCCAATGGAAGTTAGGGTTTTTACTCAATCTCATGGGTTTTCTTAAATTATTATTTAATTGATTGTTTTATGTCTTTTTATGCATGAATTGAGATAATTGCATGTTTTTGAGTTAAATTCATATGAACCCATGCATGAACCATGTTTTCTAGAATTGATAATATGATGAAGCTTTTGAATCATGATAGATGAGGTTACGAAGATATGCATGCTCTTATAAAATTGATGAAAATGATTTAAGATTTTCTTTGAGAGTAAAGCATCAATGTTGTTATTGTGAAAGGATTTCTCACATAAAAGAATTCATAAGGTTGAAAAGTTTTCTCACCTAAGAAGAATAAAAAACATTTAAGGAGCTATTCTAATGAAACTTAGCTTTGATTGGTTGCTTAATTGTACCCTTTAATGGATAATGAGGCAAGTGGCGATTACCCATAACCTCCAATGATAAGACAAGCGGTGATTACCCATGACCTCCAATGATAAGACAAGCGGCGATTACCCATGTCTCATGAATGATAAGAAAAGTTAAGATTAAAGGATATTTCGTGGGATATATGCTTAGCACCGAGTGGACAAGTGGTGATTTCCCATACCCCATAAACTCTGTGCCACCATAAGATTGTCTCGATAGACATTAGCTAGTGGATCCACGTAAGCTAGAAGTTCATGGTTCTTACCTTGGAAAGTGAGAACACTCCTTTTCAGTATGGGGTAGACATCAGATTCCATGTTATAGCTCACATGGTCTCTATATCGGTTAAAGTTAAATCTCCCACAATATTGAACTAAGGTTACTTTAAGAAGTATCTCACAAATGTTTTAAAGATGTTAGCTTGCACCGACCATGTCTTATGATTTATGTTTTCTAACCTATTTATCTTATGTTTAGCTTGGTCATGCATGTCATGAAAAGTCCTTTTATCATGATTTCATACTTTTATGCATTGATGTCATATTTGGTACATTTTATGTACTAACGCTTACTCATTCCTACATTGTTTCACCAAATGTAGGGTCCGACGCTCCTGATTTGCATCTCCGTGGCTAGGGATCACTTTAGTAGATTGAAAATTTGTGAGTCCACCAAGGACGAAGCCCTTTATTGTCAATTGTCTTTACTTTTTGGTATTGTATGTGATGTACGAGTTACGTCCCGATCACTCTTGATGTACTAGATGGCTTTGAGACTATGTTAGACTTATGCTACATTGTATCAACTCTTATGTTTCTCTTGATTTTTTGTTATCTTGTAAGATGTATGCTAAGTGGCTTGTGTAGGGGCTTTCGGGTCCAATACGCCATGTTACGCATAGGGTATACTTTGGGTCATGACAGTCAATTTCAGTGAGCTCACCTAACCTGTTTTGCGACTCACCGACCTAGTCGGCGAGTACCTGACAAAGTTTTTGTTGAGTTTTTTTACGATGATTCAGCTAACCTTTCACCCGATCTATATTGTGGGTTGTTGTGTGATGCATATATGTCCAAGCCTAAGTTTCCCATTACTAGGAGTTCACCTCCAGATTTTCCTACTCACCTCCCCCCCCCACGCAAAAGAAGCTAAAATGGGTGGTAATATTGGAACCAAGTGATAGCCCATAGGCCGCTCCATGTAGATCTACCCGTTTGAGCAAGAGGGCCAAGAAAAAAGTCATGACTACAACTTAGTAACGTGGAAAGAAGAAAGTTGGAGAACCTTCCGAGGAGGTGCATAGCTCTGAAAATGAGTCTGTAGATTTCACATTGAATGAGAGTGAAGAAGAGACTGACAAAATTCAAACCCCCGCTCATCAGCCACAAGTCACATTTCCTCCGATCCAACCAAAGAAGAAGAGCACAATCTCCTCAAAGATTATAAGGGATTTGAAATCAAATATGGTATCTGTGTTTTTCCAATGATTGCTCCTCGAGCCATGAATAGATTGAAAGTTGTTGGGATAAGGAATATTTTATAGGAAAAGAGACTATCGACCGATGGGGTGATGAGTGACTACCCAGAGGTGTGGACGACAATCAAATTCCATAAGTTTGAGCAGTCCACCCAAGCCCGGACACCTTATGTCCCTGCTTGGGTATGGGAATTTTATGAGGCTTATGTTAGAGCTCTCTAGAAGAAAAGAAAGGGGGTTGTGTGGAAGCTGGTTCAAGGAATTGAAGTTTGAGGCAAGAAGGTCCAATATGGGGACGGAAACATTGATGACATATTAAACTATCAGAATGATGATACATCCTTCTACAAGAGCAGGATAAAGCTCCTTCTCGATGAATTGAGGGGTTGGTTGACCCCATTTCTCTCTAATGCGACTCCCCCATGGATTGTGGACAAGGTAAATATTAAGAAGAAGGACCTGAATGTAGTCGCTAGATATTAGTTCAGGTTTATGAGTAGTACATTGATGACTTCATATAATGAGTCCATCATCCGTCAGCCTAGAGCCATGTTATTGGGTTGTATCATCGCCAAAGAGAAGATAGACATGGGAAACAACATCGAGGAGGAGATGCTCATCAGAGCGAAGCAAGAGCAAACTTCCTTGCTCTTCCCAATGTTGATCACCCAGCTCTGTGAGTTCGGTGGGGTGCCCTTTTGAGAGTCTTCTAACGTAAAGATTACCTTAGCCTTCTATAGTGATATCTGGAGGATCGAGGTAGGCTGCCTGAAGGATTATGCTGCCCCAAAAAGCCACCACCAGCTAACACCACACCGATAGTATATCCAGCTACCTTAGAGTTAGACCCGACACATCTCGCTCTTGCTGTGGAGCCTTTATGTATCACTCCTCCTTTCATATTTGCCTCTACTATGGCTTCTCTTACATCCTAGCCTCTATTGACATAGACATTGATATGTCGAATGTGTAGCATTTCCCATTCGGAGGATGCTAAAGCTTCCTGATTAGAGAGGGAGATGTCTAGTAGGATTGCTGAAGCTATTAAGGCTGCCATGATACCTATGAGGGTTGAGTTTCCAAACTAGTGAACCCTACTGAAGGATAATGGTTTGAGGCTACATACTCGCATCGCTCAAGTTAAGCAGCGGGAAAAGGCAGAGGGCGATTCACCTGATTTGACAGCGTTGAAGGCTGAGGTGGTAGAATTGAGAGCAGACATGAACCAATTGAAGTCCACCGACATTTCCATGCTTTGGGGTGAGGCATCCCTTCATGAGATGCAAGTTTCTCAGCCTCCTCCAGCCCCGAGAGTTGATGAGATGAGAGTTGCAGTTGAGATGGTTATTTATGTAGGTTGTGCCGAGGATGTTGAGGACTCTACTCTAGAGACGGATGATGATGAGTTCGTAGGTGAGGATCAGTTGAGCGAGGAGGCCATCACAGAATTGGAGGCTTTGGATGAGTCGATAGTCATGCCACTACCTCCTTCATTGGTCTGAGTAGGACCCATACTTCAGACCCTATTCCTCCTCCCCACACTCAAGGCACTAATTCCCCAGTTGATACAGCCACCATTGAGCCACAAATCCTCAGTTCTCCTCGGGCGTAGCTAGACAGAGGGATCCTTTATTTTATTCTCTTACCTTCCGCATTGAGGATTGTGCTTTCTATTTTTTGGTGGGGTTAGAGATTTTTCTATTACCTTTCCCTTTTTAATTGTTTTTGTTTTGGTTTGACACTTTATTTTGGGTTGTATTAGATATTTTGATTAGTATATAAATAGTAGTTGGTTTTGGTGATTATTTTTCTCTTTCTCTATTACCCCAGATTCGAAATGGTTGTGATGATTGTGAATTATTGAGAGTTTGTGCACTCATTTAAACATTTGAGAATTGATTGTGATCAACATCGATATCTTGAATAGTTCTTTTTTTGAGAGTGTGTTTGTGTTGATGTGTCTAGGAAACTCAAATTGCATGAATTTTTACATGACCGTCTAGAATCTCATGGTGACTAGTTGTGTATCAATTTTGAGACTTACAATGTTTATTGCATGCAAGCAAACTTCATCTTCTAGATTTATGCCTTTTGATTGTGTTTGGAGTGTCATGTGTGGTGAGGATCACTTGAAAATCACGTGTGTGAATTCCTAGAATTTGTCATGTTGGTCTAACGTTTTAACCTTGGCGAAAGAAAGAAATGATATTAGGCAAGTTTTAAGAGTGAACCTAACTTCCATACCTACTTTGTGACTACCTTGTGGGGGTATGCACTCATATTGGCACCAATTGAGCCTAATTAATTTGTTCAGTACCTTGTTAAATCTCTTGAGCTAAAGATGGCATTCTTTGTGTCTCCCATAAACCCTTTTTGAAGAATTGACTTGTTTGAATAGCCAACTCAGGCCAAAAGCCTAAGTTGGGTGTCTGGTAAATAAGGAAGGAAGAATTCGAGAGAAAAAGAAGTATGAGACTCCCCCTTGGTTTTGGATTCAAAAAGATGGAACCCCTCCATATATAAAAAAAGGAAAAGAGAAAGAAGAAAAGAAAATGAAATAAGAAATAGTTTCACCAATTGGTATGGTATTTAGATTTAATGCTTGATGGAATAAAAGGGGTTCCAAGTGAATGAAATAAGAAATGAGCATGGTGAATTGCTTGGGGTTGAGTCTCTTTGTCAAAAAAGGAACAAAATGAGAGGAAATGAAGTTAAAAACATCAATGCTTCAAAAAGGTGAAGTCACTGAGCCAAATTGATCATACCTTTAACCTCATCTCCATTTCAAGCCTGAAAAAGACCTTAAAATCTTATTATAACTGGTGATATAATGGTTGGAAAATATAGGCAAGTCTATGGGTTGAAACATGCATGCATTTCTCTTTGAGAACATAAGAGCTCTGTTGATTCCTACCTTCCTTATATATGGTCTTTGTGAGAGCATGGAATCGTCTTTTGCTGTGAGGGAACTTGAATACTTTTGTTGAAGCATAGCTTTGCATCATGAGTTAGCATTTATGAGATTGAGCTTAAATTAATACCTCCTAGTCATCGTTTCAAGTTTTTTGTGCCTAATTGAAGCCTGCTTAGACATGAAGTTAGACTTTTGATATCACTTGCATGTGGCTCACAATAAGCATTGTTTGTAGACACCCTTGTTAAACTGATTAGATTCTTGATTTACTTGAGGAGAATCAAAATTTTAAATTGGGGGTGTTAATGAGTCAGAGATTTTGACTAGTTTGAAGCCTTTTTAGTTCAAAAAATAGTGTCCCCAATGCCTTTTTATTTCCATATCTGATGGTTTATTGGTGTTTTGTAGCTATGTAGGCTTAAGAATAAGTCAAGGATGAAATCACACAAAAAGAGGCTAAAAACATAGATAAAGAGAAAAAATGAAGTTGATGCTCGCCAAGAGGCACTCGGTGAATCGCCGAGTGTGCCTTGTTCCCCCCAAAATTGACAGTGCAAATGTGTTTAAATTGAAGGCAAAGAAGGTGAGCTAAAGAAGTGATCGGTAATTCTTCGAATGTAAAAGGTGAGCTCCATCGAGTTCACCAACAGTTCCTGAAGCTAAGATAAAAATCATGAGAACTAAGACGAGCAGATGGATGAGAAGGAGACTCGCCAAACGCACTCGGCAAGCTCATGCAATCTCGCCGAAATTGAACGCACTCGTGGCTAAGATGATGAATGAAAAAGGTGAGCAAAAGACCAAGTAAGTGACTCGCTGATCAAGTCGGTGAGCCCGACTAACCTCATCAATCTGACCATGTGCTGGAACATTTACCAAGTATTGGAGAAGGTATAAATAGTTAGAATAAGTGAGAAACTTGATCGTCCACCTTTGAGATGTTTTTCAATAGCGAAAACCTTCTTTCTCTTTGAATTTTGACCAATTGGGTGTTGCAATTTTTGAGTATTTTGAATTGGGCACTTGAGATTAAAGTTGTAATAAAAAATCCAAGATGGTCGATCATGTTTTCGGTATACTTTCTTTTAATTTTATGATTGTTGGTTAAAACCCCTACTCAAGGGGTGCATAAATGGAAGTGGGTTTGGATTAATTTAGTGGAATAGTGTGTATCGCCCTTGTTTAAGTTGTTTTTGATGGGTTTGGATTAATTATTATGTGTTAACTTATGAACTGAGGTTGCAAAATTAGTTCTAGTTGAGATTTTATTGGTTTTGCTTGAATGAGGTAATATGAAGTGAATGGTTAGCTCAATACTTGCATATTGGGTTTGAAATTCATGTTTGCTTGAAAAAGGAATTAAGCATTTTATTCTAAGTGTTGGGTTTTCTTGAAATAGAAAACCCAAGTTAAGGTTATAGATTGTTTAGTTATCTTGACATAGAAGGCTTCGAAAGAAGCTCCTATGTTGAGCACATTGTGATTGAAAAATGTAGCATGTGTTTGCGATTGATTCCGCCTACCCATGACTCTTCAACGTTAGTGGGCAACCACCTTGACCCACTATTTGAAATCTAATCAGATCCCTGCACACTCCTAGATTATTACTCAAATTGCAAAGCAACTAGTTTAATTGATTTTATTGAAATTGGTTACTCAATCAACTCTTTTAATATTTGGAATTATCCACCCTTGTTACCCCTCGCTACAATAGATTATCTCACATTTTACCTTCTTAATTTAATTCTTACATAGACCGCTCCATGTGGAATTACTTTGGGTAATTGTATTACTAATGACCGCCTACTCGTTGAATTATTATATGAGTAAACTGAGCGTTATCAACATATTTTTCCAGAAGCATGGCATGGAACTAAGCCCAAATCATCGAAAGCAAATCTGAAGAACGACACTCCACATGAGCACTCCACCACTACTTGGCATCACCCTACAGCTGAAAAGTAACAAACTTCACTCCATGTTGTTGTACAATATCCAACTAATGCAATCTCTAATAATAATCCAGTATAAACTCGAAAGCATTCTCATTCTATGTACCATGAAAATATGGAGGTTTCAGTTCCAAGAACTTAGTGAACATAGCATGCTCAGTCCTGGTCATGACATGGCCTAGTACCGGATGGGAGAATGCATTTGTATCTAAAGATTCATCCATCCCAGGGTTATATCAATAATGGGATAGACACACTGAAACTGAGTAGCCAACATAGTAGGAGTGGCTCCAGTACCCGCAAACTCACTCAAGAATGGCAGCATCTTTTGAATAACCTCGGACAACATAGAGTGAAGACCTTCATCTCCAACTGATATTGTCAACTATAGTTCCATGCCATTTTAGTCCACTACCTCAATGCCATCCTCAACACGATCCTAGGGTGCGGAAGGGGACACAGACCTTGGCACAACCAGATATTAAGTTGCACCACTGGCAGGTGTTACTCTCTCTCTACACCTACCCCTACCCCTTCCTCTCCCTCAAGCCATCGGTTCCACAGCTGGAGCTACTGCCCTTCTTCTATTTTGCCTAGTGTTAATTGAAAGTAAAGAGGGTGGGTGAATTAAAATTCCTTCAGTCGACTTCCTGTATTGGTCAGTCGACTTACTTGTAAGTTAGTAACACAAACATAAAGTAAGAGTAAATGCAGTAAGTAAACAACGCAGAGAGTTTTATACTGGTTCGGAACACCGATGTGGTGCCTACTTCCAGTCCCCTTGGGTTTCAAGGGTTTCCTCAAGTGCTTGAAGAGAACTTGGGTAATACAAAGTATTTCATGCCTGATGTGCAAATCATAACTTCTACTTTGACACAACCTCTACTCGTATAACTTACACTCAATTTCTTCTTTCTATTTTCTTTTTCAGTTGTATACTCACGAGAATACAATATTTTTATGAAAGACAATAGAAGATAACAGTACAAGTTCAAGTGAAGTATGTACTTCACAACTACGACTAAGAGAGGTTTATATAGTTTTACAGGACTGCTCTTTTACAGAAACCCAAGGGTGTTTAAATCAAGTATCTTTGATTGAGTCCTTGATTTATTTTGATTGATTTACTGAGTCATGTCCATATCAGATATGTGCATGAGCAAATCGATTTCTTCCTTTGTTTGATGATCTCCTTGTGGTCTTGAATCTTGGTTGATCTCGTTATCTTGAATGTATCCCTTGATTTATAGGTAGATTGTATCTTTCCTTCTTTAGGGGTTGTATGCTTGACTTGCCATTTTGAATATCTTCTGTATCCCTTGATTGATGAGCATATTGTCTCTTTCCTTCTTTAGGTGTTGTATGCTTGACTCGTCTCTTTTTGAATTTCCTTGCCTGCAACAAGTCACAAGTCGGTTAGGTGTTTCATTATTAAAATTACTCGATTCTTTGGAGCTACAAATCTCCCCCTTTTTGATAATGACAGCTAATTCACAATTTGCATAAGCTTAAAGAAATAGTGAGACTTCCCTGATATATTTTTAGTTGTGGCTGATTTTTGTAGCTCCCTCTGTCTTTAAGCTATATAGCTCCCCCTGACTTGATTGCTTCCTGTCAAAGAGACTTGGGACCCATTTCTCCCCCTTTGGCATAATCAAAAAGAAAGAGCAAGAAAGAACACATAATAACAGAACAAATAGTAGCAAAATAGAGAAAACCAGAGTAGGAAGGCAGAGAGCCTTCAATATACAGTCCAAAAGAAACAGAGAGAGGGACATACCCCTTATAGAAAGATTGTTCAGGAGACGCAAAAAATGAGCAGAAGTCTAGTGTTCACCCAAGAAGTACTTGAGGGTGTTAATAACCTTCCCACAGAAGGAATTGTAGGAGCGTTCCACAATTTCAGAAACACTAGAGTAGGAGTTCTGGATAGAGATGGCAAGATCATTGTTGGAAGAGCTGACTCCGCTCTTGAGAGAGTCAACCTGCTTGATCAACTTGTTGACAGTTGAGATCCCTTCCTACTTTATCCCTGTCATCGCAATTTGTAGCTTACCTACATCTGTACTGGTATCCTTCTGAAGTTGAAATACCTTCTCAATAGCATCTTGAAGAGTCTCCAACCCGCGTTCCACAACAAGGATGCGAGTTTTGAGTTCACCGGAATCCTAAAGCAGGAGAGCAACTGAATCAATGGAGATGTTAGTTGGCTTGGAAGTATCAGCCTTTGCTTGGACAGAGTCCTTTTTTACCCATTTTTTTCCAACCTGCACATACCACATACTAGAAAAAGTACGAGAATCATAAGTAGCATTGACCTCAATGGGTTTGAACATGGAGAGGTCCACTAGTCAATCCACCAGGATTCGTGAGATGAGAAACCCATAAGGTAAACTGCAGAGGCGTTTGAATCCTCAGCACTTTCCCAAATGTACTCTTTAAACCAGACCGCCTAGTTAATACGGTATTTCTTCAGCAAGCAGTAAAGTACAAACACATCCCAATTAGAGATGCTACTCGGAGAGCCTTTCCTGGGAATGAGAGTGGTAGCAATAATATGTGCAAAAATACGATGTTCAGAGCAGAGAATTAAAGGTCAAAAATCAGATAAGTCAGTACCGGGTTCAACCACGGCTATCTCAGCACCTTCCAGAGATACCTCAAAATCATCAGGCCAAGTGTCATTCATGTACGAGTCACACAAAAGAACTTAGTACCAAAACCATCTCCAAACAACAGTTCATTGACTATAATACGACTACCCATGACAAGGGTTTCCAACTCACCACTGCCGATAGAAACACAGAGATGTGCATAGAATAAGCGAACAACTTCTTCAAAGAACTGAAGGCCACATAGACTAAACAACAGAGAAAATTTTTGAGCCTTAAGAAACGAAGTTACCGAGCAGTGAGAGTCCCTCAGTTGGCTTAGATTTATCACCCGGCCAGGGACAATGGGCCGAGACTTGAAGCTATCAAACCTATTTTTCTGTTCAACTTCCCAGAACCTTTGCATGTCTTCAGGAGAGAGATATCCAGGGGTGCATGGTCGGGAATTTTTCAAAGCCTTATTTTTGACAGTCGAGGCTTTTATTTTGGGAGATGGAGAGATACGGGAGCAAGCTGAAGAATCGGAGGACAAGGACACAACATTCACTTCGATCGAGTCCGAAGAGTGAGGATTGGAGTTTTTCAAAGAATCCATAGAACAAGTTCTGGGCATGGTGAGATATAAAAAGAGGAAGAGAAGGGAAACAAATAAATAGAGAAGAAAGGGAGGGAGAAGGGATATAATAAAAAGAAATGAAAAGACAGGAAAGGAAGTGACAGGACGGAAAGGAAAGGGTTGATGGAGAAGAGGAAAGGGTGGAGCAGGGTAATAATTAGAAAACAATAAATGAAACCAATAAGGAAAAGAACCATTAATTAAAAGAGGTAATGTCGAGACAGTTTCTGAGAAAACAAAATATTTCTTCAAGCAAGGGTTTTGTAAAAATGTCAGCCAATTGATTTTCAGAATCAGCAAACTCTAGCAAAAAATCATTGTTTTCAACATGATCTCAAATAAAATGATGCTTGATGTAAATATGCTTAGCCCTAGAATGATGCACAATATATTTAGAAAGAATAATAGCACTAGTATTATCACAAAAGATAGGGACAACTTCATAAGAGAGATCATAATCAAGTAATTGATGCATCATCCATAATAATTGAGTACCGCAACTTCCCATGGCTGGATATTCAGATTCCGTAGTAGATAATGCGAAGGAAGTTTGTTTTTTGCTGTGCCAAGAGATCAACGATTGACCTAAAATTTGACACGATCCATTGGTACTTTTTTGATCATTTTTATCACCTGCAAAGTCAGCATCTGAATAACCATTAAATCAAAATAAGATGAGTGAGGGTACCATAGTCCTAGTTCGGTGGTTCCAATCAAATAGCGAATGATCCGCTTTACTACAATGAGATGTGATTCCTTCGGGGCAGATAAAAATCTTGCACACTTACATACATTGTACATGATGTCTGGTTGACTAGCGGTGAGGTAGAGTAGTGAACCAACCATTTCTCGATACATTTTTCATCCATATATTTCCCTGGTGCATCAGTTTCAAGGCATGTGGAGGGGCTCATTGGAGTTCCAAAAGGTTTTCCTTTTTTGAGGCTGAATTTCTTCATTAGTTCCTTAGTATATTTGGTTTGACTGATGAAAGTTCCATTAGTTGACTGCTTGATTTGTAGTCCGAGGAAGAAGGTGAGCTCTCCCATTAGGCTCATTTCAAATTCTCCTTTCATAAGGTTTGCAAAATTCTCACTTAATGAAGGGTTAGAGCTTCCAAATATAATATCATCAACATAAATTTGAACTATAAGAATATATATACCTGATCTTTGAATGAAAAGAGTTGTGTCAATTTTCCCCCTTTGAAAATTATTTTGAAGTAAAAAGGCACTTAGCCTCTCATACCAAGCTTTGGGAGACTATTTGAAACCATAAAGAGCTTTGAAAAGTTTGTAAACAAAATCAAGGCAAGAGGGATTTTCAAACCTGGGGGGTTGTTTGACAAAACCTTCTTCTTTTATGAAACCGTTTAAAAAGGCACTTTTTACATCCATTTGAAAAAGTTTAAAACGCTTAAAAGATGCATACGCAAATAAAATTCGAATAGATTCTAACCTTTCTACCATAGCAAAAGTTTCATCGTAATCAATACCTTCCTGTTGGGAGTATCCTTGAGCAACCAGCCTTGCTTTGTTACGAATGAATTTTCCATCTTCATTTAGCTTATTTCAAAAGACCCACTTGGTTCCAATTATGGAACAATTTTTCAGTCATTCAGTGAGTGTCCATACCTGGTTTCTTTCAAAACTGGTCGAGTTCTTCTTTCATTGCTTGTCTCCAGGATTCATCTTACATTGCCTCATTTAAACGCTTGGGCTCAAGTTGAGACACGAGTGCTATAGATGCTTGTTTTCTCAATGAAGCTTTGGTCTGTATTGATTCGGTTGGTTTACCCATGAAGAATTCATTTGGATAGCTAGCGTTGTGTCTCCATTCTCTAGGAATGCCTGTGTTTTCGGCTGGACTAGTCGACTTTGGTTTTGGAGTAGTCGACTCCTCTTTGTAATTTTCTCAGACGTGTTTGAGATATTCTCAGTGCTCAATATAGGAGTAGTTTCATCATTTGTAGATTCTATTTCGTGCATCCTTGGGTTAGTGTCATCAAAAATTACATGAACAGATTCTTCAACACTTAAGGTTTGCTTATTAAAAACTCGAAATGCACGACTGACTGGTGCATAACCTAAGAATATACCTTTATCAATTCTTGGATTAAACTTACCCATATTTGTCTTACCATTGTTGTGAATGAAGCATTTACACCCAAAAGGATGAAAATAGCAAATAGTCGGCTTCTTACCTCTCCATAGCTCATATAGAGTTTTCTTTAAAATTGGTCTGATAAGGCATTTGTTTAAAATATGGCATGCAGTACTTTCTGCTTCAGCCCAGAAATGATCAGGAAGATTTCGATCAAGAAGCACGGTTCTGGCGGTGTCTAGTAACGAATGATTTTTTCTTTCTACCAGGCCATTTTGCTGAGTTGATCTAGGAGATGAATTTTTTTGAGTGAAACCATTTTTATCACAGAATTCCTCAAGGGCTTTATTTTCAAATTCTCCACCATGATCACTACGAATTGTGGAGATGAAGTATCCTGCTTCTCTTTATACTTTTCTACAAAATACTTCAAAGTTAGAGAAAGCTTCATTTTTATGAGATAAGAATATTACCCAAGTGAATCTTGAAAAGTCATCAACGATGACAAAAGCGTATTTCTTACCACCAATGCTAGCAGTTTGTGTGGGACCAAAAAGATCCATATGAAGAAGTTGCAAAGGTTTAGTGGTACTTACAGTATCCTTGATCTTGAATGAAGAACGAGTTTTCCTACCAAGTTGGCAGGCGTCACATATATGGTCCTTTTTGAATTTTAACTTTGGAAGTCCAATGACTAGTTCAAGTCTGGACAATTTTTATAAGGCATGCATGCTTGCGTGACTAAGTTTTCTGTGCCATAGCCAAGAGTCATTTGATACTGCAGTTAGACATGTAAGTTTTGGTAAGTCCACGTTGTGTAGAACGTAGATATTATCAACGCAGTCTCCAAAGATTGTGTTGTCCTTAGTCGCATGTCTGATGGTGCAAGTTGTAGCATTGAATGAGACTTTGAATCCAACATCACATAGTTGACTGATGCTAAGTTGGTTGTGTTTAAGTCCCTCCACCAGGTATACTTCTGATAGATCATATGATGAGCTAAAGAGTGATTGATCCAACTCCTACTACTTCTCCTTTTGCATTGTCACCAAACCATACATATCCTCCATCGATTTTGTTAAGAGTTTTGAATTTTTCTTACTTTCCACACATATGTCTGGCGTATCCACTGTCTATTACCCATATTCCTTTTTTGTAGGTTCTTTTTGGTCTTCTCCTGTAAAAAAAGTAGATTAATTTCTTTTAGGTACCCAAGTATTTTTGGGTCCTTGAGGGTTAGGATTAACAACTTTTGGTGTCCAAGTCCATTTTCTAGAAGAAAATTTCCTGCAGTTAAAAGATTTGTGACCAATGTCACCACAAGTATAACAGGAGAAGTTAACAGCAGTTTCAGCATGATGAAATGGGGAGAAAGATCTGTTAGATCTAATGGAGCCATGGTTAGGGGAATTTCTGATGAGTTTTGAGATTAGATCTATTAGATCTAACAGAGATATGACTGGGAGATTTTCTGATGCTATTCAGTTGCATCTTTACTTCCTTTAGTTTCTCTTCTAGTAAGTCGACTTCAATTTGACTTGCTTCTAGAAGTATTTGTCAGTCCTTTTTTTCTTGAGTGATTTTGTTGTACTCATCGATTACTTTCTACAATTCGTCAGTAACCATATCCAAAGAGTTTTGTAAGTCATTACATTTTGAACAATTGAAAGTTCTTACCTCACTTGTTTCGCCTAGTGCCATGAAACACATGTTGGCTGTTTCATCATGATCATCTTCGAATGTTTCTCCTTGGCTCCAAGCTTTGAGACTTTTTGGATCTTCATTTCTCCGACTTTTTTTCCTTTTTCGTTCTGGACAGTTCTGTTTGATGTGTCCTGGTTTTCCACAATAATAGCATCTAACCTCATTTCTTTGATATTTGTTATTCTTATAGTCCGATTGAGGCCTCTGACTTCTTTGTCTTAGCATTTGTCTAACTCCTCTGTTTATAAGAGTCATTCCTTCACTTTGATATTCATTAGCTTCTTCCTTGACTTCAGTTGTTCCAGCAGTAAAGGCGACAATTTTCTTTTTGTCATCTTTATTGTATCTGTTAATATGATTCTTCTCGTATGCCATCAAGTTTCCACGAAGTTCTTCATAGGTCATTTTTTGCAGATCTCCATCTTCAAGAATAGCAACTTTAGTTTCACAAGCCTTGGGAAGACTTCTGATGAGTTTCCTGACTTGTAATCTATTAAAGTATACCATTCTGAGAGATTTGAGTTCGCAAATAATTTTGTTGAACCTTGAGAACATATCTTCCACATTCTCATTTTCTGCCATTTTGAATAACTCATATTCACTGACGAGTGAACTAATCCGAGCTTCTTTAACTTTGCTGGTTCCTTCATACATTACTTCAAGTTTGTCTCACATTTTTTTTTGCAGTTTCGCATGTTGAGATTTTATCATATTTTGCTCCGCTGACTGCACAATACAACAAACTTATAGCTCTAGCGTTAGTTTGAATTACCTCTTGTTCCTCCTTTGTAACATCGAAAGATTCTGGATCGAAAGGTTTGTCAGTAGCGTCTTTTCCAGTGAGTCCAGGAATAGGCTTTGGACCCTTCTTTATTACAATACATGCATGTAGATCGTTTGAAGTTACAAAGATTCTGAACCTATCTTTCCAGTGAGAGTAATGTTGACCGTTGAAGTAGGGTGGGCGGTTTTAAGAATGTCCATCTTAAATTAGAGCGTCGGGAATCTGATAATTTGCCATGGATCTTTGTTCAGGTGTGGTTAAACACTTTTTATCTATGAGACCTGCTCTAATACCAATTGAAAGTAAAGAGGGGAGGGGGGTGAATGATAATTCCTTCAGTCGACTTCATGTATTAGTCAATCGACTTACTTGTAAGTTAGTAACACAAATATAAAGTAATAGTAAATGCAGTAAGTAAACAACGCAGAGAGTTTTATACTGTTTCAGAACAACGATGTGGTACCTACTTCATGTCCTCTTGGGTTTCAAAGGTTTCCTTAAGAGCTTGAAGAGAACTTGGGCAATACAAAGTATTTCGACTATAAATCTTGTCTGATGTGTAAATCAGAATTTATACTTTGACACAACCTCTACTCGTATAACCTACACTCAGTTTCTTCTTTCTCTTTTCTTTTTCAGTTGTATACACACGAGAATACAATGCTTTTATGAAAGATAACAGAAAATAACAGTAGAAGTTCAAGAGAAGTGTGTACTTCACAACTACGACTAAGAGAGGTTTATATAGTTTTGGAGGACTGCTCTTTTAAGGAAACCCAAGGGTGTTTAAATCAAGGATTTTTGATTGAGTCCTTGATTTATTTTGATTGATTTGTTGAGTCATGTCCATATCAAATATGTGCATGAGCGAATCGATTGCTTCCTTTGTTTGATGATCTTCTTGTGGTCTTGAATCTTGGCTGATCTTGTTATCTTGAATGTATTTCTTGATTGATGAGCATATTGTCTCTTTCCTTCTTTAGGTGTTGTATGCTTGACTCGTCTCTTTTTGAATTTCCTTGTCTGCAACAAGTCACAAGTAGGTTAGGTGTTTCATTATTAAAATTACTCGATTCTGTGGAGGTAACATTAGCCATCCCCGAACAAAAGAATTAAGGGAGTTATATATCAATTTGGATTGCTAGATACCAATTAGAATAAAGTTATAATACAAAGGAAGAAAGAGGAGATATTTTTTTAAAGTCATGTAGCCTCTCGAAGAAAAGTACAGACGTCTCTATACCATTTAGAAAGAATCTACTAGATCTATTATGGTATGACGAGATCAACGAACCTAGGGCTCTGATACCATCTTTTTCATGACCTAAGTCGTTGCGAGAGGCGCACACTAAACCCCTGGGGGGAGAACCAATTACCCAAGGCAACACTTAACCAATAAAAAGCTAAAAACTAGTTGCATTACTTAAAGCAAATATTCATAGCTGAAATCGTTAATAGAAGAACTTACGGAAATAACCTCCCTAAAATCTAAAAGTTGTGCGCCAAAATATCTATCATAGGGGGATGCAACCCCAAACAAAAGGAATCTAATTCTGAACAATGGACTAGAGACAGTAAATAAATTCATGGCAGCCCGAATGAAACAGATCACACATAGATTCAAGAAATGTTTGTATCAAAATTAAGGTCGCGCAACACTCACCGGAATATTCCCTGTACTCAGCCAAAGAAAACGAAGTGCAATATGAGTACACAAAAATAACGGTGTAATGATAGGATCACTAACCAGCTCAAATATACGAAATATGAATATATAACTATAACCTAGAAAAACATGACAAAAATGTATAATTCAAATTCAATAAATATAAATAACTCTCAATTGACTTAACAACCACATGAAACATGTCCAATATTAGAGCAACAACAATATATTTGATTTCACACCCCTTTCAAGTAACCCGAATCACCCAAGGATCCGTAAGACATTATCTAAGATATATAACGTCTAATACCGGTCTACACAAAAACCACTCAAGCATATATACACTAATCCAGCCACTTATGGACCAACATACAGAAGGTCAACCAAACATGTACCAGGCATGGTACGTAAGACAAAAAATAATATAACATGTACCAAGCATGGCACCCAAGCTAACTGATAGATATCTCGCGCAAGGCGTGGTACCAGAGGCAATCGAAAGTAATAGACATCACAATAATTACAACCATATTAAAAAAACTCACCCTTCTAAAACCAACAACTATTTAAGATGATTCATTGCATGAGATTGAAAAATGGATATCCTTAACATGCATTCCATTATCCCCTAAAACATGAAATGTACAGGAAATACTAGGAAATAGTTAACATACACACATAACGTATTTTAGGAAATATTTGAATCATCACCTACCTCAAATAGAGCTAGAATACTCTACTGGACTTGTGTCTTCCCTTTCTGTCATAATTTAGGTTGATCTTTGTCTAAAAACAATAACACAAACATAATTTCAACCCTAAATGACCTAACTTTCCTCGAATTATATCTTAATTCCAAATCTCACGCCAATTTGATGATCATTCCATCGAACCTAGGGATTTCCCACCAAAAATTCACCTAAAACTTCTAATTTTCTGGTTACAAAAGCTAATTATGATAATATAATCATGAGTCAACTTTATAAGCAAAATCCAAGGTTCTACACCCAACAATCCTTGTTACACAAGATTTTTCCTTGTTAGGTCAAGCTAAGCCCTCCCCAAGGCCCATAAGTATCGATTCTAAGGTAAAAATTGAATTTCTATATTTGGAGACATGATGTTAGTTATGTTGTTGTATTATCTTTATGTTTTATTTATCTATTTTTATTTTAGGTTTTTCGGCTTTTATTTTTGGTATTTTTCTGAAGATATTCGCTTTGAACCGACTAGGTTTTACTTTAGTATTTTTTTAGGATTAATTTAGTTTGTAATAGGAAACTTTAGAATAATGAAGTCCACCACTAGTTAGGAAGGTACTCTAAATAAAAGATTTTGCTAGACTTTATTGGAATTTATTCCTCAAAAAAATCATAAAAAGATAGAACTTAAGTGTAGACTCATATACTTTCTAGCAAAGGAAGGGCACCATGAGTCGTGGTGTAGCCCGTGAAGGCTCACAGAGTTGAGCCAAAGAGGTCTATGATGAGTCTGGGATTTCCACTCATTTAAGGCTTATTATTCATAGTATTAGTGTCCTCGATGCCTATTTTGTGCTCTAAACTGATGTTTTAATGCTAATTTTAAGATATAAAGGCAAAACAGCAAGGCAGGGATATTACCGGGCAAAAAGGAGCGAAAGAGATGAAAAAGGCTGAAGATAGTAAAATTTAAGAATGGCCAAAGCCACTCGGTGAATCGCTCAGTGGCACTTCAGCTCACCTAATGATCCAGACTGCCAGCCTTGGGGAGAAGCCAACTTGGTGAAGGATTTGGACCTTCGGCGAATCACTGAATGGATCAGTGATAGATAATTTGATCGCCTAAAATTATAGGGTCCGAAGGATGAATAGTTAAGGCAAACCAGCGATGGAAAGGAGCCATTGGCACATCGGTGACTGGGTCGGCGATGCTCGCCTAACTCTGCCGAGTGACCCTGGAGGCCAAAATCTGAAAACGTACAAATTGTTTTTCAAAAAGAGAAAAAGAAGAGGCTGTCATATCCTGAGAAATTCTACTAGTGTTAGACTTGGAGATTTCGTCTTGGAAATTCCTTTTCTTATTTTTTAGGAGTTTTCTAGTAGATTTTGAGTTTGGATTGGAAGCGAAATTGAAGCATTGTAAAGATTCGGAGATGAATACCCAACTTATGGAGAATGTAATTGGTATTGATTTCTTACATTTTATGATTTGTGGATAAAATCCCCATTCTTGGGGGTGTGATTATGTGATTATTTGCATAAATTATCTTATGGGTGTTGTTAATTACTGATTTAATTGCTATTTTGAAGTGGGTTTGATTGGTAATTGAGTTTTAGCTCAAGAATTGTAGTTCCAAATGCAGTTCTAGTCTAGTATTCTATGCTTGCTTGAGTGAGAGGTTTTAGAATTAAGATTACCAATTAATTATTGTAGTTGTTGGGTTGTTATGGGTTCAGCTCGAGAGAGTGAACCTTAATCTGATCCTACCTATCTAGCTCGAGAGAGTAGATAAATTGAGGTTTTGGGCTTTTCATAGTATGATGCTTGTTGAGGTTCGAGAGAACTCACTCTATTCGTGGTAGTTCATCAAGAGATGGCTATTACATCTAAAGCCTATTCTACCCACTAGGATTCAACGACTTTTGGTAATTAATAATCACCCGTATATTGAAATTGAAAATTGATTGATCACATCCCCAAGTACCCATTATCTACTTGATTACTTCCCTGTTTTTAGTAGCTGTTAATTGACAAACCTTACCCCCCCCCCATTTGACACTAGTTGTCAACCCCTTTGATTTACTTGAATGGTTTCAATAATTTCTATTTCTACAATCGTTTAGAACACGTTTATAACGTCGTATTTGAATTCTCTAATGTATCACTCCTTGTGGGATCTACCCTAACTCTTTGTTGGGTTTAAACTAGATTGCGATCGCTGATTAACATTTCAAGCACACCTCATCCAATTCTAGGTGTAAATGATCGTTAAGAAGTATAAAACCCAACAAAAGAGTTGGGGTCGAATCCCACAGGGAGCGGTACGTGTTCAAAGTTCAATTAAGAATTACGAATGTGATCTAACTAGATATAGGAATAGAAATTATAGAAAAAAAACATGAAACAAATCAAAGGGGACATTAAATGTCAGATGGGGGGTTTTTTGGTTTGCAATTATCAACTACAATGCAGTCACAAACAATTTGAGATAACAGTAAGAAGAGGAATTCTCGGGATGTGATCGATTATAGGCAAATTTCGATATATGGGTTATTGAAACTACTAGTAAATAGCTAAATATTAGTGGGTAGGCTAGACTATAATTGAAATAGTTTTCTCTCGAACAACTATTCCGCTTCAAGTGATTTCTCTCAAACATCAACAAGCATAGCAATTATGAACAACCCATACCCTTAATACATCTTCTCTCTCGAGCAAGATGGGTAGGATTGGGTTTAGGATTAACTATCTCGAACTGAACCCAAATAAACCCAATACCTACAAACCAATAATCAAAAGCTTTGGTTCTAAAACCTCTCTCTCGAGCAAGTTAAGAACACAAAATTAGAACTGCATTTGCAACTACAATTCATAAATTAAACCTCAGCTAATGATTAAACCCACTTCAATATACACCCATAAAATAATTCAACCCATAATCATATGATCACACCCCAAGAATTGGGGTTTTAGCCAAACATCATAAAAGAGTAAAAACGGTTACCAAATCGATCAGCCATCAACTGGTTAATAGTAATTAATCCTTTACAATGCTTCAATTTGAAGTAAATTCGAAACCCACTTGAAAAATCTCCAAATTGAATCTTAAAAAGTTTTCAAGTCTACTAAGAAACTCTCCCAAAACTCCAGAGAAAACTGTTCTAGACTTAAAAGAAATTAAAAGCTAAAAAGAACTCCTCAATTTACAGTTCAAAATTCTATTTATAGTTGCCGAAGGCCATTGGGCGATATAAGTTAGGTTCGCCGAGTCGTTCGGCGAACTGCCCTTTGCTCTCTTCTGTCGCCTTTTTGCATTAGCTCTCAGCATCCTCAAATCCTGTAACTTTGGGCGATCACTCTTGGCATCGCGGAACTGCTCGGCGATTCGCCGACTGCCCTTTTTCTGTCACCGACTTGGTTTCTTCTCTCAGGGCTGGCATACTGGAACTTTAGGCGGTCATAATGTCCACTCGGCGTTTCGCCGAGTTCTCTTGGCGATCATCAGGCTCGCCTTTCTTCACTTCTTCAGTTTGTTTTGTTCCTTTTTGCCTGTTAGTATCCCTGCTTTGCTCCTCAATCCATATACCTGAAAATCAAGGCTTTAGCATCAGTTTATGGAAAAAAATTAGCATTTGAGGACACTGAATCTATATAAACATAGCCCCAAATGAGTCCAAATCTCGGACTCATCAACACTCCAACTTAAACTTTTGCTTGTCCTCAAGTAAAACTTAAGATCAATAGTTCAAAAGGGATGTCTCAAATAGTGCTGCATAAAACTCAACATGAATGCACACAATAAGGTTCAACTTACTCATACAATGATCAACTGTGCACTCAAAGATTCAAATTGTGACTCACCATTATCAAAGATACTCAAGTTCACAATACTTGCTTCAAATGCAAGTTCAAGCTCAACAAAGGTACTCAAATGCCCTTACAACAAAGGTGATTCCATATTCACACACAATTTCTCAACAATGCTAAAGTTCCGGAATCACATACAACTCTCACACTCACAAAGATGAACACATGCATGACTTCACCCATAGGTTTGCCCTTATTTTCAAATCAATATTTGTTTCAACTCACTCAAGATCACAAAGGTCTTTTCACGGCTTGTAACGAGGCTGAGTATGAAGGTATGGTCATTTAGGCTTAGTGGTTGTACCTTCATGAAGTATGGTTTGAACATCACTTTTCTCTTTTTCTTTAACATTTCAAATATGCTCACAATCCACCCCATTATTCAACTTCATATGAACTACCGGATACCCCATTTCTTTTGTAATTTCCACCACTTTATTTCACAACTTTTTCATTCTATTTCTCTTTTCTCTATTCTCTTGTTTTTTTTACATGGAGGGGTTTCATTTTTTTTTTTCAAAACCATTACTCAAGGGGGGATTTTTCACACTTCTTGATTTTTCTTCTCTTTTCACCACACCCCCAACTTAGGCTTTTGGCCTAAGTTGGCTATTCAACAAACCACACTTCATGAAAGTTATGGGTAAAGGGATAAAGAGGGATCACAATTGTTCAAGTTTCTTCCAAGAAAATGATAAGGTTCAAAAGGGTCCAAGCAAGGTTCACACATCTCACAAGGTTGGCCACAAAAGAGGTATATTGTCAAATTGTTTCACGCTTCAAAATTGTTGCCTAATATCATTTCAAGTGCTTCCATCACTTAGTCAACCTGACCAACGGGGCAAATTCTAGGTGTCATCACACACAATGTTCAAAGTAATCTCATCACACAAGGCATTGGCACCAATATCAAACAAGACTCCACACTTTTTAGCTAGTGTGCAATGTTCATCACAAGAGACTCATTCAATAACCGGCTAGTCACAATGAGATGCTAAAAGTTCACACATTGTCTATGCAACTTCATTGACCTCATCGTAGCCGCACATTCATTTCGTTCAATTAAGAGCACTATTCAAGTCATCAATATTGATCATAACCGACACTCAAATTCGCATAAGAACAACCATAATCACACAAAAGAGATGGCAAATCAAAATTTTAAAATTTGATTAAAAACCATTTCCATTCAAAAAAAGGACCACAAGCTAAAACATCCACACGAATTCAAGATCAAAACACATATATAGATCAACAAAACCCAATATTCACAAACAAAACAGAATCACAAGAGGTAGATATGGAAATACCTCACCCTGCCCACAAAGAAAAAGCAGTTGTCCTCAAATGCAACCAAAAAAACAAAGATAAATAATAAAAACAACAGAGAGGGAGGTAAAGATGATCCTATCTACTCAATCGCTCCATCTGTCGGGGCATCAATGCTTGGGGTAACACTCTGAGGATGGGCATCAGTGCCTGATGTAGCATCAACTGTGGCTTCACTGGGCCCAGTCATAGTAGTGTCTCTCAAGGAGGTCTGAACAACAACATGTACCATAGCCTCCTCAATATCAGTCAATCCCTCAAACACAGTCTCCTCTTGAACACCAAGCTACTTCTCATTAGTCTCAGCCTCGGACTCTGCAGCCACATCATCAGCTCTAACCTCATCTCCGGTGGTAGCCCGAGGTAAATCAGAACGAGCTGGAATATCTGTGCTCATATCATCAGAGATCTCCACAGTCCCCAAAATCAGAGACATATCACTGGACTTCAGCTGGTCCACATCCTTCCTCAATTCCACAATCGTGGCCTTTAAGGCCATCACCTCATGAGTAGCCCCCTGATCTCTCTCACACACCTTGATCCTTACCGTGAAGGCATCAATAGAATCTCGAATAGGAGTCAATACAAAAGTGAGAGCTCTTTCAATCATCCCAGGAATCTTAGCCTCTAGACTGGCAGCACGCACATCAGCAGAATGGGCTAGGTGCCACATCCGTAGAAACATGGCCTGGTTGAGCGGAGGTCGGTATGCAGTAGTGCTAGAAGTAGCTCTAACAGGTGGGGGAGCAGCAGAAGAACTCAAAGTCACAGAGGGGGCAGAGCTATAAATACTTGAAGGCCCAGTGGCCGGAGTAGGCAATACTGCCTCTGCAGGTAATGTCTCAATATCAACCACCGGGGTAGTATCCACATGAGCTGCCTTCCTTCTCACAACCTTGTCCTTCCGGTACTCGGCCTCAATACACCAGATGTCAGTAGAGGAGGTGGGAGTCAGCTCCACATCCACCTTCTCATCACGTGGAACACGGGCCCGTTTGTACAGCTCGGTGATCAACACCGGAAATTGAAGAGATGTCTGACACTGTTAGGCCCTCATGGCCATCTCTTGTCCAATGATCATACCGAAATTTAGACTCTTCCTAGCAATGATAGAGCCAACACAGGCCGTCTTTGTGTGGCGGAGGATAGACTCATTCTAGGATGGCATGATTATGCTGCTAATAAACCCAAACCAGTACCTCACTGCCATATTTAGATCTTTCTTTTCTATGGGCACTCCGGCCTCAATCCACCTAGGAGTACCATCAGAAAGGAGAGGAGCCAGCCAAATTTTCATGTCCTCCAATGTCGTTCTCTTGATCATACTCTGGTAGTCATCTGCGATGTGGCAAATGCATCCCAAGACGGCATTTATGTCGTCACTATCACACTTCACCTTCTTCCCCCAGACAATCACTGAATCTACTGGTTTGAAGGTTCCGACTTCCCTCTTCCCTTATGGTGCCAACTCTCCGTAGGTGGAGTAGAACTCTCGAACCCAATTAGGAATGTAGGGGCCCCGCGGCTTAGTGAAGATATCAAAATTGTGAGACTTTAGGGTGCGCCATATTTCTGGATACCTGTACACCACACCATCTGTGGATAACCTCTTTTCCTCAATGATAGTCCTCAGTCCCTCGGCCTTTAGTCTGTTGAGAGACCAGGGAGGAGGACCCTGTACAGGTGGTGTTGGGACCACAGTCTGAACTGAAGCTGGAGGAGGAGGATGAGCCGGAGGCACCCGTATCCTAGACGGATCATGAATCCTCTTTGAACGCATTTCTTCTCTACGGGCATGAATAATTTGGCCATCTTTAGGTTCAGAGAAGGAGCCTTGAGAATTTTGGGGTTCTCTCTCACTTTCTGATGAGGTAGGGTGAGTCGCGTAGACTCCCTCACTATCGGAGCTGACCTCTGGTGATTCAACTATGGGAGCCTTGCCCTTTCCTTTCCTTTTTTCTCCCTTGGTAGGGAGTTTAGATAGTTTCGCCTTGGAAGCAGCTGCTTCCACATTGATTACGACTCCTCTTGCCCGCTTGCGAGGCTGCATGTCTATTCCTGATACTTTGGGTCTAGCCATATATGCAAAGCACATTGAAAAATGTTAGAAATAATTCAAGAAAATGGTAGAAATCAAGTTGTAGAAAGACTTGTCGAACCAGTCAGTGAGTCGCTGAGGAAAGCTAGATTGGGATCGCCGAAAGGATCAACTCAATTTTTTTCCAGAATTAAGGCATGTCGGCGATGTTCAGGACCCTTCGGCGAGCCTAGAGTAGCCCGCCAAATTTTACAGTGCAGTTTAAGGGTTAGGGGCACAGAAAGGGTGATCTAAGAAACCTTTCGGTGAGTCACCGAGTGAACTCGGCGAGCTCAGGCTTCCCACCGAAAGTTACAAACCCAATTAACCCAAATCAAGAAATAAAGGGTGATCAAAGGGAGCCTTTGGTGAACCGCCAAACCATTCGGCAAGCTCGATGCAGCTCGCCAAACGGCCCAATGTGCCAATTTTCAATCCCATTTCCCAAAATCAAGCCCGCAACCCACGAAATCAAAATCAAACACACAAATCATGCAATTAGAGCTAGACCCATACGACCCATGCCCTCAGGGTATTCAGACTTACCCCGATTTGGCCAAAATTGGCCATTTGACAACTTTTGCTCTTAGGAATGACGTCAAACGCTCCATCATCGGGCAAATTACGTCATTTGGCACACCTCGGGGTTACTTAGACTTCACCCAACTAGACCCAATACAAAATAACCGTAACCCAACAATTTAGAACCAATTTTAATGCACAAAACACAGGAATCAATCTATTTAAGCATTTAGGCAATAGTTCAAACAATTTACGGGCAATCCGACACATAAAACACAAATTAAAGAATTACCCACACACAACAATACATAATTATTGATTGCATTTGAGTCTAATTGCTAAACTAAAGTACGGGGTTTGTTAAACCAACCTGTATGCCGAATTGAGAATATTGAAAAGCTAGGCGGCAAAGTATTCCAATTCCGAGCAAGAGATTACACAAGAAAAAGTGAAGAAAATAACAAAAATACAGAATATCTAAAGTTCGGGTGAGAGTGTACGGGGTTAGAAATGAGAGAATATGAAAGATTTTGAAATTTTAAACCGTTTGGCTTTTTAAAACCTTTCAGTTCGCGACCTTTTTGGCGGAGTAAGTGTCCACGCCGAACCACTCGGCGATACGCCGAGTAGTTATTTACCTCACCGAGTTTTACAGGACCTTCAGTCAATTTAGGGGTCCAAACGGCGGACTAAAATGGGCTCGCCGACCTATTTGGTGAGTCGCCAATTAAGTAGTTGGCCCACCGAGTTTTACAGACTACCACCTCAGGTTTTGTGGATCCAACGGCAGTCCAATTCGGGCTCGCCAACCTCTTCGGCAGGTTGCCGACTAGACTTTTTGCTCGCCAAACTGCTTCTTTTCCAACACTTTTCACCTTTCAACCTGCACTATCAACACCCGTTATTCAAAAATCAAAAACCAAAGCATTAAAAACTTGGGTTTCCTCCCAAGAAGCGCCTTAGTTAACGTTGTGGCACAACGAGGATACTAAATCAAGCTTCATTTTTGGGGTTTGCCATTGTGTCACTAGGCAACCCCCTTTGTTGTCTTGGATTCAAATGTGAACAAATTTGACCCATTATGGTCTCCTGCTGCTTAATAGAGACTGAGTGAGAGTTCAACGTCTGATTGAGAGTCGAGACATCCTCTTTCATCTCTTTCAACACTTTGTCAGACCCTTCAACTTTGTTGAGAATGCGTGAGAGCATATCTTCTATCCGGCCACCCTCAGAATCTTTGGGCTTTTGACACTCATGGGGAGGAACATACCTATCCTTTTCCCCCTCTCTTTCCTTCCAAGTGGCGTTACGATCACACCATTCTCTGTCATGGTCTCTCCATCCCTCATTTCTATTCCATCCTTCATTTCCACCCGGTCTTGGGTAGTTTGCACGATAACCTCCTCCTTGATTGGCTAGGAAGTTCACTTTCTCATTGTACAACGCTTCAAATTATGCTTCATCAGGGTTCACTCCACCAACACCCACGACATTAACACTCCTTGCGCCAGATCCCATGACATTTTTAGCCAAGATATCCAGCTGGGTCATTATTGTGGACATGTTTTGGTCTCTCTCTTGATCCTTTTCGATCTGCTCTTTTGTCATTTTATAAGTAATAGGAGAGACTTGGTCTTCTCGAGTGTACCATGCTCTTTTGATCTTGGTCATGCAATCAAGGAGTTGGGACACTATTGCATAGGGCTATTGCATTATACCACCCGGAGAAAGTTGATCAGCCACTCCTTTGTTTACCGAATCAAGGCTTCTATAGAAATATTGCAGTAACACATTATCTGGAAGTCCATGAGTTGGGCACTGAAGCACTAACTTCTTAAATCTCAGCCACGTCTCATGGATTGGCTCACCTTCCAAGCGTTTGAAACCTTGGAAACCATCATTTAGAGTCATCATCTTCGATGGGGGAAAGAATCTCACTTGAAATGTTGTGGTCAGCTCATCCCATGAGGTAATGGAGTCCCTCGGTAACTCAGCCAACCATTTAGTAGCTTCACCCATCAAAGAGAATAGAAACAACCTGAGACAGACCGGTTCTTGCTATATGTTCTTAAATGAGAACCGCCAAAAAACATCTACAAAGTTCCTGATATGCTCATTGGGATCCTCATGAGCCATCCCCCCAAACAATCCTTTCAATTGTAGGAGCTGAAGCATTGTGCTTGTAATGTGAAAAACAACGTTTCCTTCAGCTGGAGGTAAACGAATGGCACCAACACCACCCAATTGGTTTGGGTCATTGATATCATTGAGATTTCCAATGTCATCTTGGTGGCCCACTTGGCTACCATTACTTCCGTTAACGCTCATCTCCTCCTCTGTTTAACACAAGTAGCACAAAACTAAAAACTAAAATAAGTAGATTCAACTATAACTACGAAGATCACAATTCAACTTCAATAAAATAATTTTTAAACAACACCACTCCTCGGCAGCGGCGCCATTTTGATTAACGTTTCAAGCACACCTCATCATATTCTAGGTGTAAGCGATCGTTAAGCAGTATAAAATCCAACAAATGAGTTGGGGTCGAATCCCACAGGGAGAGGTACGTGTTCAAAGTTCAATTAAGAAGTACTAATGTGATCTAACTAGATATAAGTAGAAATTATCAAATAAAAAACATGAAAAAAATCAAAAGGGTGACATTAAATGTCAGATAGGGAATTTTGGTTTGCAATTATCAACTACAATGCAGTCACAAACAATTTGAGATAACAGTAAGGAGAGGAATTCTCGGGATGTGATCGATTATAGGTAAATTTTGATATATGGGTAATTGAAACTACTAGTAAATAACTAAATATCAGTGAGTAGGCTAGACTATAATTGAAATAGTTTTTCTCTCGAACAACTATTCCGCTTCAAGTGATTTCTCTTGAACATCAACAAACATAGCAATTAAGAACAACCCATAACCTTAATACATCTTCTCTCTCGAGCAAGATGGGTAGGATTGGGTTTAGGATTCACTCTCTCGAGTTGAACCCAAATCAATCCAATACCTACAAACCATTAATCAAAAGCTTTGATTCTAAAACCTCTCTCTCGAGCAAGCTAAGAACACAAAATTAGAACAACATTTGCAACTACAATTCATAAATTAAACCTCAGCTAATGATTAAACCCACTTCAATATAGCATTTAAACTAGTAATTTACAACACCCATAAAATAAATCAACCCATAATCATATGATCACACCCCAAGAATTGGGGTTTTAGCCAAACCTCATAATAGAATAAAAATTGTTACCAAATCGATCAGCCATCAACTAGGTAATAGTAATTAAGTCTTTAAAATTCTTCAATTTGAAGAAAATTCAAAACCCACTTGCAAAATCTCAAAATTGAATCTCAAAAAGTTTTCAAGTCTACTAAAAAACTCTCCCAAAACTCCAGAGAAAACATTTCTAGACTTAAAGGAAATTAAAATCTAAAAAGAAGTCCTCAATTTACAGTTCAAAATTCTATTTATAGATGCCAAAAATTAGCCACAAAAGGCCATTGGGCGATATAAGTCAGGTTCGCCGAGTCGTTCGGTGAATCGCCCTTTGCTCTCTTTTGTCGCCTTTTTGCATTAGCTCTCAGCATCCTCAAGTCTTGTAACTTTGGGCGATCACTCTTGGTATCGTGGAACTGCTTGGCGATTCACAGACTGCCCCTTTTCTATCGCCGACTTCGTTTCTTCCCTCATGGTTGGCACACTGGAACTTTAGGCGGTCAAAATGTCCACTCGGCATTTCACCGAGTGCTCTTGGCGATTATCAGGCTCGCCTTTCTTCACTTTTTTAGTTTGTTTTATTCTTTTTGCCTGTTAGTGTCCCTGCTTTGCTCCTCAATCCATATACCTGAAAATCAAGGCTTTAGCATCAGTTTATGGCACAAATTAAGCATTTGAGGACACTAAATCTATATAAACATAGCCCCAAATGAGTCAAAATCTCAGACTCATCAATCGCCTACAGTTAGAATTTGATGAAGTGTAGTTGAGTGTTTATAAAAAATGGTGCCACTTCTGGGGAGGGGTGTTTAGAATTCTCTTATTGAAGTTTGGATTGTGATCTTTTTGTGTTGTAGTTTAATCGACTATCTTTGTTTTGTGTTTGTTGTTGGCTGTTTGTGAACAGATGACGATATGAGTGTGAACGGAAGTAACGGTAGCCAACTTGGCCACCAAGACGACATCGATAACATGAACGATGTCAATGACATTCAAGTTGGTGGTGTAGGTGCTATCCGATTGCCTCCAGTTGTGGTGAGTATTGTATTCCACGTGACTAGCATGATGTTGCAACTCTTGCAAATGAAAGGACTATTCGGAGGGATAGCTCATGAGGATCCCCTTGATCATACTCGGAACTTTGTGGACGTATGTGGTCCATTCTCATTCAAAAACATCTCACAAGAGTCAGTCCAACTCCGATTGTTTCCTTTCTCTTTGATGGGAGAAGAAACCAAATGGTTAGCTGATCTACAGGTGGTCTCAATTACATGGTGAGTGAATCCACGAAACGTGGCTGAGATTTCAAATGTTGTTGCTTCAATGTTGAACTCATGGAATTCCAAACAACGTGTTGTTACAACACTTCTACCGGAGTCTAGAATCGGTGAACAAAGGTGTGGCTGATCAACTTGTTCGAGGAGGAATTATACAACAGCCTTTTGAGATAGCGTCAACTCTCCTTCATGGGATGACGAAGATAAACCGAGCGTGGTATACTCGGGAGGATCATGTGTCTCCTTTGAATTTCAGGATTACCCAAGAAAAAATAGAAAAAGACCAAGAGCGGGATGAAAACATGGCTAAAATGATAACCCAAATGGATCTTTTATCAAAACACATCATGGGTACTGGTTTTAAGGCCATGAATTTTGTTGGTGTTAGTGGGGTGAAACCCGATGATGCCCACTTTGAGGCTCTATATAATGAGGAAGTGAAATTTCTTGAAAATCAAGGAGGAGGTTTCCGTTCGAACTATCCAAGGTCGGGTGAGAATCAAGGTTGGAAGAGAGAGCGTGATAACGATTGGAGAGATCGTGACAGGGAATGGTGTGACCTTGTGTCTAACTGGAAGGAACAGAATCATGACAAAGAGAGATATGTACCTCCCCATGAGTGCCAAAAGCCTAAAGAGCAAAGGGCAAACCCGGAAAACTTCCCGATTGAGGATATGCTTGCACGTATTCTCAATAAAGTGGAAGGGTCGGACAAGTTGCTTAAAGAAATGAAGGAGGAAATCTCAACGCTAAAATCAGACAGTTACTTCTCATTCGGTGTTCATTAATCAGCTGGAAACACAAATGGGTCAGATCTCGACTCATTTGAATCTAAGGCCAAAAGTGGGACTACTGAGTGACACAATGGCCAATCCCAATAATGAATCTTGAATGAGTATCCTCGTTGTACCACGACCTTAAATAAGTCGCTTCTTCGGAGGCAACCCAAGTTATTAAACTTTTAATATTATTATTTGAATAACGGGTGTTGAATGTGCAGGTTGAAAAGTTGAAATTTTGGGAAAAAGAGTAGTTAGGTAAGTTCAGGACCAGTCGGCGACTCGCTGAATAGCTTTGCGAGCTTGATCTAAATCGCTGTTTGAACCATCTAGCTAGCTAGAGGTTCTGTAAAACTCGGTGGGCCAAAGTACCATTCGGCGCATCGCTGAATGGGTTGGTGACGTAAGTGACCTCGCCGATCAGTGCGCAAACTGAAGGGTCACAAAGGGGCTGAACAGTTTTTAAATTCAAAACTCTCCCTCATTTCATATTTTTTGACTTCTACACTTTCACAACCGCACTTTACCTATTAGTTTTCGTATTTCTTGCTTTGTGTGTTTAATCGATTGCTCGGGAAGGAAAAATTTGGTAATTTGCTAGCCTAGCTTTTCAACCATCTGATTCAGAGGTTGGTTATCCGGACCCCGCACTTTACATTTTTGTAATTTCAAATGCGTGATCCTTGCTTAGTTGTTTTTGTTGCGTATGATTGATTGAGTAAATGTTTGTGGTTGTGCTTGACCAGATTGTGTTTCGTTTTGTATAGTTTGCCTAAAATTGTGAAACTCCATGTTTTAAATTATCAAAATGTTGGGTTGTGTTGATTTTGTTGTTGGGTCTAGTGTGGGTGAAGTTTGAGTAACCCCAAATTGTGCCGATTGTCGGATTTTTCCCAATGTTAGATCAGTTGACGTCATTCTTAAGGGAAAAAGACGTCAATTGGTTAATTTATGCCAAATTGAGGGAAGTGTGAGTACTCCGAGGTCATGGGTAGTATGGGTCTGACCTCAATTACATAGAATAATAGTTTAATTTTGTTTTCGTGGGCCACGGGTGAGAAAATAAAGGTCAGGGTAAAAATCTGGCAGGTTAGCCTATTCGGTGAGCAGGGTCGAGCTCACCGAGTGGTTCGGCGGTTCGCCTAAAGACCCCTTGATTGCCTTTTTATTCTTCATTTTTGCGTTTTGTGTTGTGTAACATTCGGCGATATGCCTGAGCTCGCTGAGTTCACTCGGTGACTCACTGAATGTCCCTTCTGATCGCCTTTCTGCTCCCCAATTTTCTGAATTTATTCTGTAACTTTCGGTGAGCTAGTTTTAGTTCACCGAAATGCCCTGGACCTCGCGATTTGTTCTGATTTTTGGATAATTTTGTTATGTAACATTCGGTGAGCCTGACTTGGCTCGCTGAATGGGTTCGGTGAGTCTTCCTGCAACCGTTACACTTTGATTTTTTTTCCTGAAATAAGTCTAATATTTTCAACTATTTTTTGCAGGTATGGCCAGACATAAAGTCCCAGGGAGAAATCAACTTCCCTGGAAGCGGGCACGAGGCATTGTGATCAAAGAGAGAGCTGCACCCTCCCGCAAAGCACCGGCTAAACTTCCTCCAACAGGGGGAAATGTAAAGGGAAGGGTCCCGTACAACCCACACTAGCGGAGGGGAAATCTGACAGCGAGGGCATCTATGAAACTCACCTCACCACCTTTGGTAGTGAGGACCACCTTTGGTAGTTAGGACCACTCGGATGATAGCTCTCCAGCCTCTTCATCTGAGCCGAAAGATGACCAACTCCTACAGGATAGGAGAGCGGAGCTACGCTCCAAGGTAATGAATGATACAACTCAGATCCCGGTGCCTCCAACGCCTCCTCCACCTCCTCCACCTCCAGCTCAGGTAGTAGTACAGGCTCCCCATCCAGTTTAGGTTCCTCCTCTTCGGTCACTAAACAAATTAAAGGCCGAGGGTTTGAGGATGATTTTAGAAGAGAAGCGGTTGTCTACTGATGGTGTTGCAGACCAGTACCCAGAGGTGTGGAACACCATAAATTTCCATAAGTTCGAGATATTCACTAAGCCCCGTGGCTCATACATTCCTACTTGAGTTTGGGAGTTCTACTTGACATGAGGGGAGTAGGTGCCAAAGGGTAAGAAAAAGGCCAGCGCTTTCAAGCCGGTTGACTATGTCGTAGTGCGGGGTTGCAAGGTGAAGTACAGTAACATCGAGATGAATGAGGTGCTTGGGTGTACGAGGAACTTTGTGCACTACTATATTGACAAAATATAGATGAAGACCCTCGATGATTTGAAGGGTAGGTTAGCGCCACTGATTTCTGAAACCACACCACGATGGATTGAGGCTAGTGTTGCTAATGAGAAGAAGGACTAGAACGTGGCTGTCGGGTATTGGTTCGGGTTCATCAGTAGCACATTTATGCCATCACAAAATTAATCAATACTTTGGCATCTGAAAGCTGCGTGTTTGGGTTGTATCATGGACAGGGATGAGCTTAATCTTGTTCTGATCATGGAGCAAGAGATGGCCATGAGGGCCAAGCAAAGTCAGACCACTCTTCCTTATCCTGTGTTGATTACTGAGTTGTGTAGGTGTGCCCATGTTTCGATGATTGAGAAGACGGATGTGGAAGTGACTCCTACTTCCTCTATTGACATCCGATGGATCAAAGTCGAGTATATGAGGGATGAGGACGAACAGAGGAGAGATGCACCGGCGGATACGTCCCCGGTAGTTGATGTTGATATGTTGCCGACAGAGGCAATACTTTCCTCTCAGGCCAGTGAGCCTACAGGTACCTCTGCCCCTCTACTTCTGCACCTTCTGGTTCTGCTATTGTACCCCCTCCTACTACTGCTCTTGCTGCTTCCTCCCGACCCCCTATCGCCCATGTCTGTTATACAAAATGGGCCATCTATCTCCGTCTGCTAATGTACGTGCCTCTCGGGTAGAGGCCGCTGTTCCTGGGATGATCGAGTGGGTGATTGCTGCTGCCTTGTCTCCGATTAGGGCTGAGCTGAGAGAGCACATGAAGTTGATAGAGGCCCCTAGATTTGCACTGGATGCCCTTACTGTGAGGGTAGAAGCTTGTGAGCAGGGCCGGACTACTTCTTAGGATGTGACGGCCTTGAAGGCTGATATTTTTGGGTCGTGAAAAGATGTGGATGAGTGGAAATCCACTGATCTCTCGATGTTCTTTGGTACAGTGACACTCCCTTAGATGCCGAGTTCAGATTTTCTAGCTAGTATTGAGATTCCTCCGGCTACTACGATCGGAGATGTTGCTATGGATGAGGTTGATGCTGAGTCTGAGGCTGAGACCGATGATGAGGAGCTGGGTGTTAGAGACGAAGTAGTGTATGATGATTTAGAGGATCTTGAGGGAGCTATGGTTGAGACAGTTGTGCAGGCTTCTTTGAGGGATACCTCGATGGTGGGCTCTAGCGGAGCGAAGGAGTATGTTGCACCTGGCACTGATACCCAGACAGATGGAGTCACCGACATGCAGAGTTCACCCTAGGTTTAGCCTGGAAGGATGACCCTTTTGACTCCCTTTCTGTTATTTTTAGACTTCTTTATTATTTTGGCGCATTTGAGGACAATTGCTAGTTCAGTTTGGCGGGGTGAGGTATTTCCATACCCATTTCTTTTGGGATGCTTTTTGGATTATTTTTGTTGCGAATGCCGGTTTTGGTCTCTATATATATTGTTTCTGATCTATTGTGTTGATCCTCTGTTTTGAAATGCAAATGGTTTCGAAACCAATTTAAAAAATTTCCACCTCTTGGTGTGTTTGCATGTGGCTTTTCTCTTGCAATTTTGAGTGTCGGTTGTGATCAATACCGATGACTTGAATAGTGCTCTCGATTGAACGATATGAGTGTACGACTCTGATGAGGCAAATTGAGTTACATAGATCATATGTGAACTCCTAGCATCTCATTGTGACTAGCTGGTTGTTAAGTTGATCTCTTGTGATGATCGTTTCTCTCTAGCTGAAAATTATATGGCTTTATTTGATGATTGTGTCGAATGCCATGTGTGGTGAGGTTGTCTTGAAATATGTGCTTGGTAATACTTAGAACTTGCCCCGTTAGTCCAATTGATTGATGAAAGCAAGAGATTGAGATGATCTGAGGCACAATTTGTGTAGAGTGAACCAAAAATTGATCTTATACCTCTTTGTGACCACCTTGTGAGAGTGTGAACCTAGATTGGCACCATTTGAGCCTAGCTTTTTCTTGGGAAGAAACTTGAACAACTTTGACCTCTTTGACCCATCACCTATAACCTTCATGAAGTAAAGTTCGTTTGAATAGCCAACTTAGGCCAAAAGCCTAATTTGGGGGTGTGGTGAAAAAAGAAGGAAAATCAAGAAGTGTGAAAAATCTTCCCTTGAAGGATCATGTTGAAAAGGATGAAACCCCTCCATGTAAACAAAGAAAAAAGAGAGAAAGAAAAGAAAAATGTGAAAATAGAAAAATATTGAAAAAGAGAAGAATTTGAGAAATAAAGCTTGTGAAAGGAGCAAAAGAAATGGGGTATCCAATGAGTCATGCTTAAATGAACAATAGGGTGGATTGTGTACATCATAGAGTGTGAAAGAGAAGGAGAAAAAGTGAATTGCGGGCCATACTTCATGAAGGTAGAAGTCACTAAACCAAAATGACCATAACTTTACACTAAGCCCCGTTACAAGCCTCGAAAGACCTTTGTGATCTTGAGTGAGCTGGAAATAATGTTGATTGGAAAATAAGGGCAAGCGTATGGGTAAAGTCATGCATGTGTTTTTCTTTGGGAATGTGAGAGTTGTATTTGATTGCGGAATTATAAATTATGATTTGTGTGAACATAGAATCATTGTTGGTGTGAAGGCATTTGAATACTTTTCTTGAACTTGAACTTGCATTTGAAGCAAGCATTGTGAGCTTGAGTTGTATTTGATAATGGTTAGTCACAGTTTGAAACTTAGAGTGCACAATTGAACATTGCATGCGTAGTTTGAACCTCTTGTGTGAATTCTTGTTGAGTCTTGAGTAGCACTGTTTGTAGACATTTTTGTTGAGTTGATCAGCTTGAGTTTTACTTGAGGACAAGCAACAGTTTATGTTGGGGTGTTGATGAGTCTGGGATTTCGACTCATTTAGGGCTTATTATTCATAGTATTAGTGTCCTCGATGCCTATTTTGTGCTCTAAACTGATGTTTTAATGCTAATTTGCAGATATAAAGGAAAAAGACCAAGGCAAGGACATTATCGGGCAAAAAGGAGCGAAAAAGATGAAAAAAGGCTGAAGATAGTGAAAATTGAGAATCGCCCAAGCCACTCAGCGAATCACGGAGTGGCACTTTAGCTAGCCTAACGTTCCAGACTGCCAGCCCTGGGGAGAAGCAAACTCGGTGAAGGATTTGGACCTTCGGTGAATTGTAGAATGGATCGGCGATAGATAATTTTATCTCCTAAAGTTATAAGGTTTGAAGGATGAAGATGTAAGGCAAACCGGCGATGGAAAGGAGCCATTGGCGCATCACCGACAGGGTCGGCGATGCTTGACTAACTCCACTGAGTGACCCTCGAGGCCAAAATCTCAAAATATATAAATTGTTTTTCAAAAAGAGAAAAGATGAGGCTGTCATATCCTGAGAAATTCTAGCAGTGTTAGATTTGGAGCTTTCGTCTTAGACATTACTTATCTTAGTTTTTAGGAGTTTTCTAGTAGATTTTGAGTTTGATTTTTGATTGGAAGCAAAATTAAAGCATTGTAAAGATTTGGAGATTAATACCCAGCTTATGGAGAATGTAATTGGTATTGATTTCTTACTTTTTATGATGTGTGGCTAAAACCCCCATTCTCTGGGGTGTGATTATGTGATTATTTGCGTAAATTAGCTTATGGGTGTTGTTAATTACTGATTTAATTATTGTTTCGAAGTGGGTTTGATTAGTACTTGAGTTTTAACTCATGAATTATAGTTGCAAATGCAGTTCTAGTCTAGTATTCTATGCTTGCTTGAGAGAGAGGTTTTAGAATTAAGATTACCAATTGATGATTGTAGTTATTTGGTTGTTATGGGTTCAGCTCGAGAGAGTGAACCTTAATCCGATCCTACCTATCTAGCTCGAGAGAGTAGATAAATTGAGGTTTTGGGCTGTCATAGTATGATGCTTGTTGAGGCTCGAGAGAACTCACTTGATTCGTGGTAGTTGATCGAGAGATGGCTATTACATCTAAAGCCTTAGCCTACCCACTACAATTCATCGACTTTTGGTAATTAATAATTATCCGTATAGCGAAATTGGCAATCAATCGATCACACCCCCAAGTACCCATTATCTACTTGATTACTCCCCTATTTTTAGTAGTTATTAATTGACAAACCTTACCCCCCATTTGACAGTAGTTGTCAACCCCTTTGATTTACTTGAATGGTTTCGATAATTTCTATTCCTACAATCGATTAGAACATGTTTATAACTTCTTATTTGAATTCTCTACTGTATCACTCCCTGTGGGATCGACCCCAACTCTTTGTTGGGTTTATACTGGATTGCGATTGCCTATACTTAGAATTTGATGAAGTGTAGTGGCGCATTTATAAATCTCCCCTCCCAAGAACACCTAGACGGCTCGTGGTGAGCACCACGACGCGTAGTGATGCTCGTGAAGGGGGAGGCAGTAGCCACTCTAAGGTTCACCCTTCACACGAGCCAATAGACGGCTCGTGAGAGCCATGATGGCTCGTGAGGGGTATGGGATTTTGGGGTGAGTTTTGCCAGCCACTAGTCAAGGACCACGACTGCCACTACGGCCCGTGATGTCCTTGAGGGCTCGTGTGGGCCTCCATCTGGAGGTTCGCATCAACTGTAATGAAGGGCAGTTGACTCTTTTCTGGATTTATTTAAAACAATACTATGTCATTTTTCCCATGCCTAGGACCCCTATATAAGTGATTTTAACTCCAAATTAATTCCTTCACTTAATTCTCTTCAAATTCACCAAAAGAAGTTGAGTCTTTCTCTCCCAAGGATATTTGTCTCACTAGATGTTTGAAAAAGGAGATTCAAGCTAGGGTTCAAGGTCAAGCCTCCATTCTTCAATTTCTTTTAGGCTATGATAGCAAGGTATGATAGCTTTTAATCCATGGAATCCTTGCATCCATGCAGCCCCCAAGTTCACCAAATTTGAAGTAGAAATTCCCCAATTTGAGTTATGGTTTTCTTCCAAGTTATGGGTTCTTATGAATGTTGATCTAATTGATTGAATTATGGTTTATTATGCATGAATTCAGAGGATTCTATGATTTTATGATGAAAGTCCATGTACCCATGCTTAACCCATGTTTCTAAGAGGAAATTGATTTAAAAATGGTATTTTCTCTATGAAAGGAGAATTTATGGATTTATGTGTATTCTTATAGGATAAATAAGATACGATATGAATTGCTTTGAGATTGAAGCATATGTGATGATTTATGATATGAATTTCTCTGAGAGTAAAAAATAAGTTATTAGTTGTGGATTATTGATGTGATTATTGTGGAAATGATTTTCCCACATGATTTCTTATGTATGAATGGGAAAGGATTTATCACATTGAACGATTCTAGGTTGAGAGGATTTCTCACCTAAAATGAATCTAAGCTAAGGAACTATGAAAATGATGAGGCTAGAGGCGATTACCCATGACCTCTAAATGAGAAGGATAAGAGGCGATTACCCATATTCCTTAGAATTGGACTAGAGGCGATTACCCAAGTTCCTATAATGCAAGTTGTACTAGAGGCGATTACCCATGATCCTAAGGTGAAAGGACAAGAGGCGATTACCCATGATCGTTCATAAGAAGGCAAGAGGCTATTCCCTATATCCTTAATAAATAAGCTTAGACGAGTCATGATAAATGATGAGATAGGATTGTTGCTTGAGTTACCTTCCATGATGAGTAAGACTAGAGGCGGTTACCCATGTCTTGACTAAGGATGAATTAATGTTACTTCAAGAAGTACCCCTTACATGTTGTGCTGATCTATTTTGTGCATTGATTATGATTTATGACTTAGGTTTTCTAACTCTTATGTTATGTTTATGCATGCTATCATATTTAGTACATTTTTTTACTAATGCATACTCTTGCCTACATTTCTTATCCAAATGTAGGGTTCGGTGTTCCCGATTCTCATCTCTATGGCTAGGATCTATAGTAGAAGAAGAGTTGAAGATTGGTGAGTCCTCATTCATCCGAGGATTTGGCCACTATTTCCCTTATGTTCTATTCATTTGAGTTTTGAACAGTGATGTACGAGCTACGTCCTAAGATTCTATTGTATTAGATGGCTTTTAGACAAGTGTTTCAGACTTCCGCTTAGCCTTTAAAACTTTTATTGTGTTGAAATAATGTTTTAAATCTCGTCGATTTCTATTATGAAAGCTAAGTGGCTTGTATACGGCATTTAGGGGTATTGTACGCCATGTTACATCTAGGGGATACCCCTGGGTCGTGAAAAACATGGTATCAGAGCACAAAGTTTAGAAAGGTTCTAGGATGTATTAAAACGATGGAAAGTAGAGTCTCGTTCATGAGTGTGAAGCGCGCCACATTTATGAACGAGAGGCTACAATATGTTTAGGAAACTTCACTTATATCTTCACTCTAAGTCGTGCGATAGAGTTTGACTTTATAATGTTTCCCTCCTAATCCTTACCCGATGGTCTACAAGATATGACTACTCGAAGGGCTTATGCTAGAAGGAATGAAGGAGAGGATGTTGGTCAAGAGGTTCCTCCACAAGTTCCACAGGTCCCGACCGACCCTTTTGCCGAGCAAGTAACCAATGCGGAGTTCAGAACCGCTTTTCAAGTTTTGGCCCAAGCCATGACGGCCCAAGCCAATAGGGAAGTAACTTCTGTGAACCCAAATGTGGGTACAACGACATCTAGAGTGAGGGATTTCACTAGGATACATCCTCCGGAATTCTATGGTTCTAAGGTTGAGGAAGATCCTCAAGAGTTCATTGATGAGGTTTACAAGGTGTTTGATATTATGGGAGTGACGCCGGTGGAAAAGGCGGAGTTGGCCGCTTTTCAACTTAAGGATGTTTCTCAAATTTGGTTCAACCAATGGAAGGAAGGAAGGAAGGATGGAAGATGCGGGTCCTCTAGATTTGGAAAAGTTTAAGTCTGCTTTCCTTGATAGGTTCTTTCCTCTTGAGATGAGGGAGGCAAAGGTGCTTGAGTTTATCAACCTCCGGCAAGGGAACATAAGTGTAAAAGAATATTCTTTGAGATTTACTTAGTTGTTGAGGTATGCTCCCTTTATAGTTGCCAACTCTAGGGCAAGAATGAGTAAATTTGTATTGGGAGTGTCTGAATTGGTGGTGTAAGAATGACGTACCGCTATGCTTGTCCATTACATGGACATCTCTTGCCTCATGGTCTACGCTCAACAAATTGAGGACGGAAGACTTAACGAGAAGTCTAGGGAACTAAAAAGGGCAAGAACCGAGGATGGTAACTCTTCATACTCTAGGTCTGGTTGACGTACTCGTTCAAGGTTCCGACAAAGGTTTCCTGGCAAGGTTCCTCTAATTCTCCTCTGATACGCTCAAATTACGCCTCCCTAAAGAAGTATAAGCGATCGTTGTCAAATAAAGAACCCAACTTGTATGTTGGGGTCGATCCCACAAGGAATATGGTTTAGACTTAAACTTAACTCAGTATTATATTCGTTTAGTCAACTTATTTCCAAGACAAGTAAATAAAAGGGGGGGGGGGGATTTGTGAAACAAATAACTGATTGTTTTTTAAGTAACAAGTGAGCAAGATTCAAACTTTGTTGTTATCAATGAGAGAGAGAAACTAGGGTGTATCTGTTCCCCATAAGCTCTTAACGCGGTATTTCTAATAATAGTAATCCTTTCCTAGTGGTTTACATGCAAAGTTGGTAAGATATGTATCCCTAAGTGATTGGTCCTCCAAATAGGGAATTTCACTCCGCACCTTGGTCCGGTTATATGTGTATAATTTACTAACCCTTACCTTTACCTCAGATTAGACATCACATCAATGTATGGCTTAGTTTTTACCCTTGCACCAATTGACATTAGACTATTAGATAGTATCACACTAAATCTCTGTTGATAATTCTTTTCTTATTAACTACCTCCTTGGTCCGGTAAGTAGCAACAAGGCGAGTTCTAATGTAGGCCACCGTTAAAAAGACTTCTAAGAGAAAGAATTACCAATACATGCATCAACACTATTCAAGAATTACTTAGTTATTATTCATACGTTGTTAATTGCTCATGGTTCCCATAACCCTAGTTGTGGATTTAGTTACTCATGCTTGAAAGAACACAATTCATATTTTTGTAAAGAGAATTCATGAACTTACGTTTAGAGTAGAAGAAACCCGTAATCTCCAATTGAATTTCAAAGAGAAAATCTTATAAACCTAAATTCGGAAATCAAATTGCCAAAGTTTGCAAGTTAATTCCCAAGAAAATATTAAGAACTAAAAGTAAAGAATAATGCCTACCCCCCCAAAACGAGGTTTACATACCCTATTTATAGAAAAAACATGTCCTAAACAAAAAGGAAACAAAATAAGGAAATACACTTTCTGGATGCGGCTTTGGTCGACGACTCGACCTACGTACCATGGGTCGACCTACGGTCCGTAAGTCCCCCTCCATTGGTCAACACGTAGACTTTTTCTGCAAGGCCTGGAACGTTCAACTCCCAGTTCATCACTGACATACGTGCAGGACCTACGGTCCGTGGGTCCTCTTCCGTGGCTCCACACTTAGGATTTTCATCAGGTACTAGAACTTCGACTCTCTGAACACCTTCTACGGATGTGCAAGATGGTTCGTAGGTCGACCTTCGGTCCTTAGGTTGCTTCGTGGTTCTACACTAGGTCAGACTTCCCTGATGCACCCATCTACGCCCACCATCGACGGACCGTCATAGGACCTACAGTCCGTAGGTCCCTTCATGGGTGGCTACTTCTGCAGATTTTTTAGCTGTCATCTAACTAAATCGCGTCCAAGCCTATTTCCTGCAAACATGACACAAAAACATTATTTCCAATACAAAATGGACCTATACACACACAACTCTTGAGTGAAATGTATCAAAAATACCGTAAACTCACGGTATATCAACACCGTCAACTTAAATATGTTGTTTGTCTTTATGCGACACACTAACACTCTAAATGACACTTGTGTAGAAGAAGATATACAAACTCAACAATCACATGGCTATCTCAACCCATTCCATCTTCTTAGTGCAAATCATTTTTATTAGACTCAACAAGCTAACTCATGCGGATCAAGATATGACACAGATCGACCAATAGACACCACAACATACACTTTTCACAATCACCAAGGTACCAACTTTCCGACAATGTAACTAATGCCCTCACTTCAAACGAAATCCTTTTAACATAGAAGATATGAATTTTGAGTTTTAGGATTCATTCAACACTCATGCTCAGAAGTGAATTCAAGTACAGTTAGTGCTCAATACCATAGGCTTGCCCTTATTTTTACTGCTTAGACTCTCCAAACTAGTTGCTAGGATCACTATAGGACTTTCTTAGTTTTTAACGTAGGCTCAGGGTCACGTGTGGTACATTTGGGTACTTTTTAGTGACTTTCTGCCCTCCTTGACATTACATTTGGTTTTTACCTCTTTTCTCAACCTATTTTTGACATCGTTTCATTTTACTTTCTTTCAATTGACTGTTTTCAACATGGATGTGACTTTTGACTTTTTGGCTCTTATTTTTCACTTTCTTCTTTTTCTTTCACCTTATTTTTCTTTATTTCTTTCATCACTTTTATTTATCATCTTTTTACTTCTTTTGCACAAAGTCACATCCTCTTCTATCATTTATTTTTCTCTTTTCAACACAAAACTCTTTTCATACCCTTTTTTTCTCTTTCAGCTTCCTCTTTCGTAGCCACCCTCAACTTATGGATTTTGCATTAGTTGAGCTGCACAATATCCAATGTCGGACCAGGGCCAAGATCAAGGTAACTTTTGAATTAACCACCCTCAACTTAGGATTTTGGACTAAGTCAAGGTGCACATGACCAAGGAGGGACCGGGGCCAAGACAATTATTTTAGGGAAGGTGAGTTGAATCAAAAGAAATGGTCTATTTTAGGTTCAAATATTTGGATGAAATGGAACATTGATTTCATTTGGTTGGATCATTTTAGGCTTAAGTGGACTAATTTGAACAAGGGCCTATGATCACTTCCCAACTTCTAGCCTAGATCATCTTAGCAGGACCAACGGGGCAAGTTCTAGATTGGCACATACTGTCTGAACATTAAACTTTTCTCACACACTCTTGGCACATTGTTTCATTATCAGATTATCAGATTACCGAGTTCACGTTTTAGCTTAAGTCATGAGATCACATCGGTTCTTATCATGTCACATTCAGATCCAACACATTAAACTCATCAAGACTATAGATCTAGCACAATTCAACATTTTTGTACAAGGATCATTTTTCTCATGCTTTTCATTCCATCATGGTTTCATTTTTCTACTTACTCCTACACATACATTCCTAAACATGCCGGTTCAACACAAATTAAAACAGTCTCTTGGGGGAAAAGAACACATGCAAGAAAACCCTAAAAGAGGATTATGAGTTGGGTTACTCTGACTACACCCTATCACTCACAATCCATTTACCCCACCCCCAACAAAATAAAGTGCAATTGTCCCCAATGCACAAAAAAATAAAAAGCAAAGGATCGGGTGAAGCAAACCTGTGGCGCATATGCACCAAAGAACACTCAAGAAGCGGGTGGGTTCGGTTTCCCGGAACCCGCTAGATCCACACTTGGAATGCCATCAGTAGCGATCCCATCTAACCTCTCAGTACCCTCAGTAGTGCTATCATCTAGTCAACACTAATACAAAAATAAAACACCTATCCAAAGATGTACATAAATTAGAATAAAAGAAGAAAACTCCTAGTTCGAAAAGAATAACCTATAGTTGGCTAGATTGTACATCTTGGGTTGCCTCCCAAGCAGCGGTTGATTTAACGTCGCGGCACGGCGCAGACCCCTTGATTACTCAGACTTCATCAAGATTCCATGCCTCTATCACTGCATTGACACTCTCAGAATTTCCCATGTAGCTTTTTATCCTCCGGTGGTTGGCCTTGAACCTTGTCCCCTTCCTCTTCTCCAGCTCGACCGCTCCATGTGGAAATACTTGTGTGACTTTGAATGGCCCGGTCCACTTGGACTTGAGCTTGCCAGGAAACAACCTCAACCTCGAGTTGAATAAGAGTCCAAATCACCCACAACAAATTCACGCTTTTCAATCTCTTGATCATGGTACTTCTTCATCTTCTTTTTGTACAGGGCTGAACTTTCATATGCTTTTAGGCGAAACTCATCAAGCTCATTCATGACTTCAATATCCTTACTGTCAAATTTCAGTGTTACCTCTACTAGTGCATCAACACCTATCCTCTCCTTAATAGGCCCTTCAGACTCTTGCTCCGTAGTATGATTCACCACCGATACCGACTTAACATCACCTCCTTGCTTCATAGACCTATAGATGTTAAAAGTGATCTCCTCATTATTCAGTCGGAACTTCTTCTGCCCTATCTCCATATCGACTAAGGTGCACCTAGTAGCAAGGAATGGTCTCCCTAAGATGATCGGAACCTCAAAATCAACCTCACAGTCGAGTATCACAAAGTCTGCTGGAAAAATGAACGACCCCACTTTCACAAGGAAATCTTCGAGCACTCCAACGGGCCTCTTCACAGTTCTGCCGACAATAAGTAAATGCATAGCAGTCGGTTTCAGAGCTCCTAAACCTAATTTCTTATAAATGGACAATGGCATCAAAAGAATGCTGGCCCCCAAGTTGCACAAAGCTTTCACAAAGTGTGACTTCCCAATGGTACAAGTAATAGTGAAATCTCCAAGGTCCTTTCTTTTGCACAAGTGACCTAGTGGCTATAGCACTACAATGTTGAAGTCTCTCTTCATTTTCAAAACTAACAGCCCTCTTTTTGGTCACCAAATCTTTCATGAATTTAGCATACCCAGACATTTTTTCCAAAGCTTCTATTAACGGGATATTTATGGAAAGTTGCTTCAGCATAGCAATGAACCTGTGGTATTTTCCTTCTTCGGTCTTTTTCACCAATCTCTGCGGGAAAGGAGGTGGAGGTCTAGGCATGGGAACAACTTTTTGGGTTATCTCCGCTTCCTTCTCTGTAGCATTCTTGGACTCTCCAGTAACCTCAATCTCATCATCATATTTTTCAACCATAATTTCAACCTCAGATGGTATAGGTGGATCAATGGTCTGTTTACCCCCTCGAGTAGTGACTGCCATACAATGCCCATCATTCTTTGGATTCTGGATGGTGTTGCTAGGAAGTGTGCCAGGCTGACGTGGGTTTACTGTAGTGGACAACTGATTCATCTGCTGCTCTAGTTGCTTGATCGACACTGCATGGGCATCAACTTTTTGACAAATTCCAGACAAGTCTTTTCGAATATCTTTCACATTCTGATCAGTTGTGTCAAACCTCTTCATCATCTTCTGCATCATATCCTCAATCCTTGACATACTAACCCCAGCTTCCCTATTGCGAGATTCCTAATTTGCCGGTGGAACATAAGGCCCAACTCTCTCGTTCCTGTTGCCATAGTTGTTCTGGTTGTAGTTGTTGTCGTGATTATCATTCCCATCCCAGACATAATGACCCTTTCGATTGTAGTTACCATAGTTCCGACCTTGGTTTCCTTGACCTTTGCACCAATTATCCGAATTGGAACCTTGGGCGTTGGCTCAGAAACCCCCCGTCTGATCATTCACTAAGTAAGCATCTTCCTCATAGTAGCATTCCTCAACTGGTGGTGGTGAAGTTCTTGTCAAGCAGTTTACCGTATTCACCTTTTCTGCACCTCCGCTCATATGCTTCAATACCAACCCAAGTTCTGTCCTCATTTGAGCCATCTCCTTACGAATGTCATCGGCCGATTGACTAGGTGCTGCTTGAACTGCAAAAGTGTTTGTTCCAGTGTCTGACTTTCTAGTGCTCCATGCTTTATTATTTTGGGAAATCTTCTCCAGTTTCTCTGCGATCTCCTCAAAATTGCACTCACCATATGATCCTCCAGCGATAGTATCAAGCACAGCCTTACCATTGTCATCCTGAACTCTGTAGAAGTATTCCTTTAGTGACTCATCATCAATGCGGTGTGAATGCAGTGAACCTATCCCACGAACTACTCACAGACTCTCCAGGTAGTGTTACAAAGTTGTTCAGTTTGTCCTTGTGATTCAGCTTCTTGGACAACGGAAAATACTTTTCCATAAACACCTTATGCAATTGATCCCATGTGTGAATCGAGTTGTACGGAAGCTTAGGAAACCATACCGCAACATTTCCAGTTAGTGATATAGGGAAGACTCTCAACCCTATGGAATTCATGTCCAACTCTGGTCGACCCACACAACTCTGGCAAACACTCCTCAACTTAGCCATGTGCCCATGCGGATCTTCCGAAGCCATACCATAGAACAAACCTCTTGCTGTAAGCATTTGCATCAAACGTCTAGTCACCACGAATGTATGCCCTTGAGGTAGAGGAGGGAGAACAATAGGTCCTTCAGATTCAACGGTATTGAAGTCAACCCTGTAATTATCACGCAGTTTTGGTTCAGGTGGGATCTGCACCCTCAATGCATCTCCGAGTAGATTATCACCCTGAACCTGAGCATTCTCATTATTCACTTGTTCCTCAGGATCCTCTATGACTAGATTATTATGGACCCCTTGATTATTCATCTTTCTCAAAGTTTTGCTCAACTCTGGATCCTATGGGGTAAGTGGTTCGCCTCGACTCCGCGTACTTGGCATACACTTGAGTAGAAACCTGAAGAAAACAAAAACAAAAGAAAACGTAAAATCAAGAAATAATTGATTAAAGTGCAATAATGTAGTTAAACTTAATCCAAAAGCCTTATTCCACGGCAGCGGCGCCTAAATTTGATACGCTCAAATTACACCTCCCTAAAGAAGTATAAGCGATCGTTGTCTAATAAAGAACCCAACATGTAGGTTGGGGTAGATCCCACGAGGAATATGGTTTAGACTTAAACTTAACTCACTATTATATTCGTTTAGTCAACTTATTTCCGAGACAAGTAAATAAAAGGGGGGGGGGGGATTTGTGAAACAAATAACTAATTGTTGTTTAAGTAACAAGTGAGCAAGATTCAAACTTTGTTGTTATCAATGAGAGAGAGAAACTAGGGTGTATGTGTTCCCCTTAAGCTCTTAACGCGGTATTCTTAATAATAGTAATTCTTTCCTAGTGTTTTACATGCAAAGTTGGTAAGATATGTATCCCTATGTGATTGGTCCTCCAAATACAGAATTTCACTCCGCACCTTTGTTCGGCTATGTGTGTATAATTTACTAACCCTTACCTTTACCTCAGATTAGACATCACATCAATGTATGACTTTGTTTTCACCCTCGCACCAATTGACATTAGACTATTAGATAGTATCACAATAAATCTCTGTTGATAATTCTTTTCTTAGTAACTACCTCTTTGGTCCAACAAGTAGCAATAAGGCGAGTTCTAACGTTGGCCACCGTTAAAATTACTTCTAAAAGAATTACCAATACAGGCATCAACACTATTCAAGAATTACTTAGTTATTATTCATAGGTTGTTAATTGCTCATGGTTTCGACAACCCTAGTTGTGGATTTAGTTACTCATGCTTGAAAGAACACAATTCATATTTTTGTAAAGAGAATTCATGAACTTACGTTTAGAGTAGAAAAAACTCGTAATCTCCAATTGAATTTCAAAGCAAAAATCTTATAAACGGATATTCGGAAATCAAATTGCCAAAGTTTGCAAGTTAATTCCCAAGAAAATATTAAGAACTAAAAGTAAACAATAATGTCTACCCCCCAAAAAATGAGGTTTACATACCCTATTTATAGAAAAACATGTCCTAAACAAAAAGGAAACAAAATAAGGAAATAAATTTTCTGGTCGCGGCTTTGATCGACGACTCAACCTACGGACCCTAGGTCGACCTACGGTCCGTAGGTCCCCTCCGTTGGTCAACACTTAGACTTTTTTTGCATGGCCTGGAACCTTCAACTCCCAGTTCATCACTGACAGACGTGCAAGACGGACCGTAGGTTGACCTACGGTCGTGGGTCCTCTTTCGTGGCTCCACACTTAGGATTTTCATCAAGTACTGGAACTTCGACTCTCTAAACACCTTCTACAGACGTGCAGGATGGCCCGTAGGTCAACCTACGGTCTGTAGGTTGCTTCGTGGTTCCAAACTTGGTCAGACTTTCCTGATGCTCCCATCTACGCCCACCATCGACGGACCGTCATAGAACCTACGGTCCGTAGGTCCCTTCATGGGTGGCTACTTCTGCAGATTTTTCAGCTGTCATCACACTAAATCGCGTCCAAGCCTATTAACTGCAAACATGACACAAAAATATTATTTTCAATACAAAATGGCCCTAGAAACACACAACTCTTAAGTGAAATGTATCAAAAATACCGTAAACTCACGGTAAATCATCCTCCAAGATTCGACAAAGAGAGGGTGTCTAACCCTAAGCCTCAAGGAGGAAATGGTAGTGTGTCTCTATTGCTTACTTGTACTATGTGTGGAAGCAAGCATGAGGGCAAATGTCTAGTGGGTTCCAATGCTTGTTTTTGTTGTGGTAAGATGGACCACGAGATATGAGATTGTCCTTTAGTTGCTAAGAATGAAGGAGATAATCATCGTAGGGCTAAACCCTATCCTTCATCCGGTCCAAGTGGTTCGGGTTTAAATGCTCCCCAACAATATTGATTTTATGCACTTCAGACTCGTGGTGAACAAGAGGATTCTCCGGATGTGGTTATCGGTATGTTGAAAGTCTTTCAATTAGATGTTTATGCTTTACTTGATCCTGGTTCTACCTTGTCTTTTGTGACGCCAAATGTGGATATTAATTTTGATGTTCTTCCCAATGTGTTGTAAGCTACTTTATCTTGTTTGAGCTACTGGATTTATGTTCTTAATTTCATGGCGTGGATATTGTTTTTCTGTCTCTACTCTTGTTGGTGATTCTATTGTGGCTAAGAGGGTCTATAGAAATTGTCCCATCTCTTTGTCCCATAGAGTTACTTTTGTTGACTGGATAGAGCTTGATATGCTAGATTTTGATGTTATCCTTGCTATGAATAAACTGCACTCATGTTATGCTTCTATTGATTGTAGAACCCGTGTAGTCAAGTTTTAGTTTCCGAATGAGCCTGTCCTAGAATGGAAAGGGAGAAATACTATGCCCAAGGGTCAGTGTTTTTCCTATCTTAAAGCGAGAAAGATGATTTCTAAGTGTTGCATGTAGCATCTAGTTAAGGTGAGGGATATGGATTCCAAAACCCCTATTCTTGAGTCAGTCGCCGTTGTTAATGAGTTTCCAGAAGTGTTCGCAGATGATCAACCCGGTATGGTTATTTTCAGTATTTGGTGATGTCATTTGGTTTGACTAATGCTCCAGCCGCATTTATGGATTTGATGAATAGGGTGTTTAGACAATACCTGGATATGTTCGTGATTGTGTTCATTGATGATATATTGATTTATTCAAGAAACGAGGACGATAACGTCAATCATTTGAGGATTGTGTTGCAAATCCTCAAAAACCAACAACTCTTTGGAAAGTTTAGCAAATGCGAGTTTTGGCTAAGGTCCGTGTCTTTTCTTGATCATACTGTTTCAAGTAAAGGTATTGAGGTAGATCCTAAGAAGACTTATGCGGTCGAAAGTTGGCCTAGACCTTTATCCCCTTCGGATATGAGAAGCTTCTTGGGTTTGGCTGGTTACTACAAAAGGTTTGTTGAGGGGTTTCCGTCGATTACCTCTCCAATAAAAATATTGACTTAAAAGAAGGCTAAGTTCATATGGTCTAAAGCATGTGACAAGAGTTTTCAGGAATTGAAGGATATACTTACTTCCGCTTCGGTGTTGACTTTGCCGAAAGGGACAAATGGTTTTGTTGTTTATTGTGATGCCTTGAGAATTAGGTTAGGATGTATATATATGCAAAATTGAAAAGTCATTGCCTATGCTTCAAGGCAACTTAATATCCATGAGAAGAATTATCCCATCTATGATCTCGAACTAGCAGCGGTTGTTTTCACCTTAAAGATTTGGAGGCATTACTTGTATGGTGTTCATGTAGATGTTTTCACCGACCATAGGAGTTTACACTATGTGTTTAATGAGAAGGATCTTAATCTTCGCCAAAGAAGGTAGCTTGAGTTACTTAAGGATTATGATATGAGTGTTCTGTATCACCCTGGTAAGGCAAATGTAGTGGCCGATATACTTAGCCGATTTTCAATGGGTAGTGTTGCCCATATTGAGGATGGTAAGGGATATTGGCACGAGACGTACAAAGATTGGCCCGATTGGGTGTTCGGTTAATGGACTCCACCAAAGGTGGTGTTGTGGTTCAAAATGGTTCAGAATCATCTTTTGTGGCGGACGTGAAAGCCAAGCAATGTCTTGATCCGACCTTACTTGAATTGAAAGGAGCGATGCTTAGAAAGTCCGTTGAGGCTTTCCCTCAAGGGGGCGATGGTGTGCTTCGTTATCAAGGTCGTTTGTGTGTTCCCAATATTGATCAATTGAGGGAACTGATTTTATCAGAAGCCCATAGTTCACGATATTCCATTCACCCTGGAGCCACAAAGATGTACCACAATTTACGGGAGGTCTATTGGTGCAATGGGATGAAGAAGGATATTGCAGAATTTGTGGCTAAGTGTCCTAATTGTCAACAAGTGAAAGTTGAACATCAAAAACTGGGAGGTTTGTCCAAAGACATTAGTATTCCTACTTGGAAGTGGGAAGATTTGAATATGGACTTGATAGTAGTCATTGCAACGTACCCGACGACAATATGATTCGTTTTGGGTTATAGTAGACCAAATGAAGAAATCAGCTCATTTCATTCCCGTTAAGGTTTCTTATATGGCGGAAGACTATGCCAAGTTGTATTTGAGGGAAATCGTAAGGTTGCATTGAGTGCCCTTGTCCATTATCTCCAATCGAGGTACCCAATTCACTTTGTAGTTTTGGAAATCTTTCCAAAAGGGTCTTGTACTCGTGTTAAGATTAGCACGAATTTTTATCCACAAACCGATGGGCAAGCGGAGCATACTATCCAAACTTTGGAGGATATGATAAGAGCATGTGTCATTGATTTTAAGGGTAATTGGGATGATCAATTGCCTTTGATTGAGTTTGCCTATAATAATAGCTATCACTCCAGTATTGGTATGGCTCCATTTGAGGCTCTCAATGGTAGGAGGTGTAGGTCTCGTATAGGATGGTTTGAGGTGGGGAAAGTTGCCTTAATAGGACCCGATTTAGTTCATGAGACTTTGGAGAAAGTCCAACTTATTAGAGAAAGGTTGAAAACAGTCCTAAGTCGACAAAAGTCCTATGCCGATGTGAGAAGAAGAGATCATGATTTTGATGTCCATGATTGAGTTTACTTGAAATTCTCACCCATGAAGGGCATAATGAAGTTTGGTAAGAAAGGAAAACTTAGTCACCGTTATGTGGGTCCCTATCAGATTTTGAGGCGTATTGGGAAGGTTGCTTATGAACTTAAATTGCCTAATGAATTGGCAGTGGTGAATCCGGTTTTCCATGTCTCTATGATGAAAAGGTGTGTTGGAGATCCGACATCTATAGTTCTCTTAGAAGGTTTGGGATTTGATGAGAATCTTTCTTATGAGGAAATTCCGATAGAGATTTTAGACCGGCAAGTTAAGAAGTTGAGAAACAAAGCAGTTGCATCCGTAAAGGTTCTTTGGAGGAATCAGTTAGTTGAGGGTGCTACTTGGGAGACCGAGGCCGCTATGATGTCCTGATACCCTCATCTTTTTCCTTCTACCCCTACTCTAGCTTGATGCAATGAATTCCTCATGGTTTACTCTTTGTTTTGGTGTCATACGTCTTGGATACTCATGATTCCTCATTTTATGCATGTTCATGAAGAGCTAGAATTTTGAAAGAAAATGAGTTTGCATAATTGATTTTCCTCATGTTGATGAGCATTGAGTATGAGTTGCATATAGACTTCATGAGATGATTTATTGGACACGCTTTAGCTTGGAGTTGACGTTTCCTCCTCAGATATGTGTATTTATGTAATTTCATGCATGATGGGTTAATATGATAAAAATCTTGTCTCCCTTTGATGTCTAGAGTCCCATTCGAGGATGAATGTTCCCAAGGGGGAGATAGTGTAACACCTCCGAACCTAGTAGTCTAAGCAAGGTGCCAAGTGAAAGGTCACAAGCCAAAGACTGAGCCTGGGCACCCTTCACGAAGGCGCAGACGAGCTGTGAAGGGAACCACGAGGTGTGGTGTAGCCCGTGAAGGCACACAGAGTTGAGCCAAAGAGGGCTACCCTCCTTCGAGCACCTATTGATGCCCGTGAAGGGGGATGCAGTAGCCACTCTAAGGCTAACCCTCCACACGAGCCATGATAGCTCGTGGAGTAGGTCGTGAGGGGGATGGGATTTTGGGGTGAGTTTTTGAAGCCACTGGTCAAGGACCACGGCTGCCACTACGGCCTGTGATGTCCCTGAGGACTCGTGTGGGCCTCCATCTGGAGGTTCGCGTCAGCTGTAAGTTAAGGGCAGTTGGGTCTTTTCCAGATTTCTTTAAAACAGTACTATGTCATTTTGCCCATGCCTAGGACCCCTATATAAGTGATTTTAACCCCAAATTAATTCCTTCACTTCATTCTCTTCAAATTCACCAAAAGAAGTTGAGTCTTTCTCTCCCAAGGATATTTCTGTCTCTAGAAGTTTGAAGAAGAAGATTCAAGCTAGGGTTCAAGGTCAAGCCTCCATTCTTCAAGTGCTTTTGGGCTTTGATAGCAAGTTATGATATCTTTTTATTCATGGAATCTATGCATCCATGGAGCCCCCAAGTTCTCCAAATTGAAAAGTAGAAATTCCTCAATTTGAGATAGGGTTTTCTTCCAAGTTATGGGTTCTTATGTATGTTGATCTAATTGATTGAATTATGATTGATTATGCATGAATTGAGAGGATTATGTGCTTTTATAATGAAATTTCATGTACCCATGCTTAACCCATGTTTCTAAGAAGAAACTGATTTAAAAATGGGGTTTTCTTTATGAAAGGAGAATTTATGGAATTATGTGTATTCTTATAAGATAAATAATATACGATATGAATTGCTTTGAGATTGAAGCATATGTGATGATTTATGATAAGAATTTCTTTGGCAGTGAAGCATATGTTATTAATTCTGGATTATTGATGTGATTATTGTAGAAGGGATTTTCCCACATGATTTCTTTTGTATGAATGGGAAAGGTCTTCTCATATTGAATGATTCTAGGTTGAAAGGATTGCTCACCTAAAATGAATATAAGCTAAGGAACTATGAAAATGATGAGGCTATAGGCGATTACCCATGACCTCTAAATGAGAAGGATAAGAGGCGATTACCCATATTCCTTAGAATAGGACTAGAGGCGATTACCCAAGTTCCTATATTGCAAGTTGGACTAGAGGCGATTACCCATGATACTAAGGTGAAAGGACAAGAGGCGATTACGTATGATACTTCATAAGAAGGCAAGAGGTGATTCCCCTTGACCTTAAAAGGGAAGCTATGATGAGTCATAATAAATGATGAGCTTGGATTATTACTTGAGTTGTCTTCCATTTTGAGTAAGACTAGAGGCGGTTACCCATGTCTTGACTAAGGATGAATTAAGGTTACTTCAAGAAGTTACCCTTACATGTTGTGATGATCTATTATGTGCATTGATTATGCTTTATGACTTAGGTTGTCCGACTTTTATGTTATGTTTATGCATGCTATTATATTTAGTACATTTTTGTACTAACGCATATTGTTGCCTACATTTGTTATCCAAATGTAGGGTCCGGCGTTCCCCAATCTCATCTCTGTGGCTAGGATCTATAGTAGAAGAAGAGTTGAAGATTGGTGAGTCCTCATTCATCCGAGGATTTGTCCACTACGTTCCTTATGTTCTTTTCATTTGAGATTTGAATATTGATGTACGGGCTACGTCTACATATTTGATTGTATTAGATGGCTTTGAGAGAGGCATTTTAGACTTCCGCTTAAAACTTTGGTTGTGTTGAAATAATATTTTAAATCTCGTCGATTTCTATTATCTTGACTATGAAAGCTAAGTGGCTTGTATGCGGCCTCTCGGGGTCTTGTACGCAATGTTACATCTAGGGTGTACCCCTGGGTCGTGACATCATGCTATTGTCTAAACACCCTATTCATCAAATCCATAAATGCCGCTGGAGCATTTGTAACACCGCGTATCCTAGAAAGACTAACCAGCAGTCATTTCAGAAGGTGCAGGTGCCACCTACGGACCGTAGGGTGACCCACAGACCATAGGTGGGGTCCGTGGTTGGCCACCTCCAACCCCCTCCCAGAACTCCCAAAAAATTCAGCTAAGTGTCAACCTTCGCCAGGACCTACAGATCGTAGGTCAGATCATGGTCCGTGGTCCAGGGCTGTAGGTCAGACCACCAGATTTCAACTCCCTGTCGTTGAACGACGGCCAACAAGAACGGACCATCGGTCCTGCCACGGTCCGTTGGTCCTGCCACGGTCCGTTGGTCCTGCCACGGTCCGTTGGTCCTGCCACGGTCCGTTGGTCAGGTCCGTCAATGACCCCTGACAGCTTTTAAATCAGGGGTCGTTTGGTCTTTTCCCTATGCGTTGGGTACCTAAACTACGTAGTTTTGGTTATTTTAAGCCTATTAACTTAATTAAAATCTACCCTAAGTGATGCATTCACAAAAAAATCTTAAAACTCAAAGAGAAAGAGGAGAAAGAGTCGACCAAACCCCTCTCCAAGAACGCAACAGATTTTCATTAGTTTCAGCCCCGAAATCAAAAGATTTCTTCGTGGAATTCGTCACCAGGTATGTGGGATTTCACTAGTGGGTTCCTTTCACTGATTAGGTCCCTAGATTTCAGTCAGAATCTTAATTCCCTTCATATTATCTAGACCTAGGGTTTTCTTGAATGTAGAAATTGTTGGGTTTTAGCTGTTAGAATGATCCAAATCAGATTATCATATTGTTGCTTAGTTCTTTCCATGAAATTCAGAACCCTAGTGGTGTAGATTTGTTTAGTTCATGAATTACACTAGCTAGGTAAGTTTAAACAAATATACATGCCTCAGATTTGGAATGTCTCATTTTCAGTTATAAATGTCGCATTCTCAGTTAGCATGTCAGAATAATGAGCTATCCAGTATAATTCAATTATGTTACATTGTTCATATTTCTAATTGGGAGTAGGCTTAGACCGAGTGGACTAGGGTTCAGTGTACCCGAATAGTCCCAAAACTACGTACCCCCGTAGGTTTATAAGTCTCCTCTGTGGGCATTACATTTAGTGATCACGCCGGTCATACCTCTATACCCTTGGCAAGGTATATTAGATCCTCTCGGTGGGGCGTATACATCGGACTCCATGTTTAGCTCACGTGGTTTTATGTCGGCTATTAGTAGCTCCCACTGTCAGAGTCTAGTGCATTTGACCAGGTTTCCAGTTACATTTCAGTATTCAGTTTCAGCATGTTATGTACTTGGTCATTGCATTCAGTTAGCTCAGTATTCAGTATATTTTAGTATTTCCATCGTGTTCAGATTATATCATTGATCAGTATGTTTTATTCAGTTATGTATATATTGTTCATCTTTATTCTATCCTGCATGCTCAGTACCTTTCAAGTATTGAGGCATACTCTGCGCTATATCTTCTCGTGATGTAGGTTCAGGTCCTCAACATCCAGATCACGCATAGATCGGTTCCCGATTTCTAGTTCAGCAGCTTCAGTGGTGAGTCCTCATTTTTCGAGAACAATAGACATGCTTTACACTTTAGTCTTTTTATTTAGTTTTCAGTTTTGCTAGAGTTAGCTGGGGGCCTGTCCCAGCATCTCTAGTCAGTTAGAGGCTTATATTCAGACATAATTAGATTCAGTTTTAGATGTGTGTTTGATCTTTCAGTTGTTATTAAACTCATTGTTTATTTATATTCAGACAGTATTGGGTATTCCCCATCATTTAAGGTATCTCATGATTTAGCTTCCGCATTATTTATCCTTTCGTAGATATATTCAGTTTGCTTATGGTATGCCAGCTCAGGGTTAGCTTGGGGTCACTCGTGATCCTAGGTCCCGTGTTTACATCAAGGGATAGCCTCGGGGCGTGACAACATTAGTCAAATGAAAAGACATCAACAAAAACTCATAATGACCATATCGAGTTCGAAAGGTCGTCTTCAGAATGTCATTTGCTTTAACCCTTAATTGGTGATAACCCGACCGGACTAGAGGTCAATTTTTAAAAAATAACTCGCTCCTTGAAGTTGGTCAAACAAATCATCTATCCTTGGGAGAGGATACTTATTCTTAATGGTAACCTTGTTCAACTACTAATAGTCAATACACATACGAAGGGAACCATCTTTCTTTTTAATGAACAAAACTGGAACACCTAATAGAGAGATACTTGGTCAGATGAAACCCTTATCCAACAAATATTTTAACTGTTCTTTCAACTCCTTTAGTTCTGTCGGAGACATTCGGTAAGGAGGAATAGAAAGAGGTTGCGTATCTGGGAGAAGGTCAATACCGAAGTCTATTTCCCTTTCGGGAGGAATACCGGGTAAATCATATGAGAAAAATTCTGGAAACTCGTTAACAATGGGGACCAACTCAAGAGTAGGGGTTTCAGAATCTACATCCCTCACCTTAACTAGATGATATATGCAACCCTTAGCAATAATCTTTCTAGCTTTAAGACAAGATACAAACTGACCCTTAGGCATAGAATTTCCCCCTTTCCATTCTAGGATAGGCTCATTCGGAAACTTAAATTTGACTACACGAGTTCTACAATTAATAGAAGCATAACATGAGTGCAGCCAATCCATATTAAGGATAACATCGAAATCTAAAATATCAAGCTCTACCAAATCAACAAGAATAACTGTATGGGACAAAAAATTGAGACACTTTCTATCGACCCTCTTAGCCAAAATAGAATCACCAATAGGAGTGGAGACAAAAAAGGGATCTAAGAACACATCCGGAAGAATATGAAACCTCATAGCTACATATGGCGTCACAAAAGACAAGGTAGCACCGGGGTCAAGTAAAGCATAAAGATCAAGTTGGACGGCTTTCAACATACATGTAACCACATCGGGAGAACCCTCTTGCTCACCACGAGTTTGAAGTGCATAGAATTAGTTTTGCTTTGGAGCATTTGAACCCGAACCACTAGGACCAGATGAAGGATTAGGTTGACCCCTTTGGTGATTATCTCCTTCATTCTTAGAAATAGAAGGACAATACCTTATCTTTTTATCCATTTTACCACAACCAAAAAAAGCATTGGAACCCTCTAGAGAGTTGCCCTCGTTCTTCCTTCCACACTTAGCACAAGTAGGCAATAAAGACCCACTACCATTTCCTCCTTGAGGCTTAGGGTTAGACACCCTCTCTTTGTTGAGCCTAGAAGGAGCATTGGAGGAACCTTGACCGGAAAACCTGTAACACCCGGTAACAACTAGTAGACTAAGCTAGAGCCTAATATATAAACTAGTAGCCTAGTTGGGGTTTAAGTAAAGGTTAGGGTTGTAAATAACCCCCGGTGCTCAATATAGGTGTTTTGTTTTTAAACGTCAAGGTACGACTCCCCAAGGACCAACCAAGGGTCCTTGAGGAGGACCCTAAAGTTCACCCCAAAACTGCCCAAAATGGTGACCTACGGATGGGACCTACGTGGCGTAGGTCCATCCACGCCTCGTAGGAGAGGCTCGTGGGTCATGAGGCCATGATGAAAAGCTCTAGTCCCCCAATGCACGCCCAACCAGTACGGGCCGTGGGTCAGTCCACGGCCCATACGTTGGGGTCGTGGATAGGGCCTGTAGGCTGCCTCAAGTTCGGCCAAGGTGAGGGGTTTTAAGTAATTCCTTTTTTATTTAATGGTTATGTGGTGTCGTTTTAAGCCTATTTTAAACAACTATATAAGCATTTTCCCACCTAAAATAACCCATCTAAGATCATAATTCCAAAGTCCCCAAATAGAAATCCAAATCCTCTCCAAAATAATTCTCTCTCTAAAACTCCATAGAAGAAGAAGAAGGTGGAATCTAGGGTTGAAGGAGCAGTATTTTCTCCTAAGTTTCATGGTGAATCTTCAATAAGGTATGGTATTCTTTTATCCATGGATAGTTTTCATCCATGGAGTCCCTCCAAACTCAATTTCAAACTTGTAACGTTACCCAAAAAGCTAGGGTTTTACTCCAAGTCATGGATTCACTTCAAAAACATTTCTAATGGTTTAATTTCTTTATATTATGATCAAATTGATGATTACTTCATGCTTTTAAGATGAATTCTTCAAGAATCCATGAATTCCCCCAATTCTTCCAAATTGGATCTTAAAGTGTGGGTATTGATTGATGTGAGTAGTATGCTATCGAATTATGAATGTTATGGATTGATTACTTGAATTATTTATTAATTGAGGAATATCTATGGTTGTTATGTGGAATTTCCCCCAAGAAACCATGAAATCCCCATGTCCCCAATTTATGAACTTGTGATATGGGTAAATTATAGAAAGATGAATATCATGAGAATGTGCTTATGGTAATCGAACTATTTGAATCATGTTGTTATCCATGTCTAATGTAGTAATCCTAGATGTGTTGATGAATCATGATCACGATGTTTATGTACATGCTTTATGAATACTAGAGTATAAAGTGAGTATGACTATGATGTAATTGTGATTATGTGAAAGTCTTTCCTCACCCAAATGAATAGTTGGCCAATGGCATCCCTTTCATAAATGACTAATGAAGTATTTTAAGGCTTTGTCTTGAATTGGTAGAACAATGGTATCCCTTTCATGATGAGTCAATGAACTAATGTAATGATGAACCTTGAATCGATAGACCAATGGTATCCGTTTCATGAGGATTCAATAAGCTATTCTAAAGATATACCTTGAATCGGTAGGCTGATGGCATCCCTTTCATGTGTGTAATAATGTACCTTGAGTCGGTAGGCCAATGGCATCCCTCTCATGTATAATAATGTTAAAAGAGAATGGACTACTCCATGGAAATTTAATGCCTAGCACCGAGTGGATATGGTAAGGTGGAAGCTCTCCCCATGTTAGGCCGGGTTTCTAGTAACAACCTCCCTATCCCATAACTATGTGCCTACATAGGATATTAGCTAGTGGATCCACCTAAGCTAAAATGTTACCGGTTCTACCTTAGGCAAGTAGACCAACTCTTTTCGGTGTGGGACATGACACTGGATTCCATGCTTTGCGCACATGGTCTATGTCGGTTAGGGCTTATTCCCATCATGAACAAGAATGTGAGTTATGTACTATAGTTTCTCAAGGAGTTCTATGAAGTGTGGGTGGGGGTATGGGACTTCATCCATGCATTGCACAAGTAGGCTTTGAGAGTGGTTATGGTGTGTTCATCTATGCTATAATGACTTATGAAATGAATATGCTTATGAAGTATGCTTAAAGTTGATTGTTTCTATGAGTTTCTTTCCTTGGTATGACTTGGTAAGTGTGATGGTTTCCTTGTCTATGAGTATTAACTAAAGATGGGATCAAAGAATGGTAAACATGACTATGGTGGCCTAAAAGGGATACTTAATATGAGTGGTATTATGGGATGCCATTCATAGATTGCACAAGTATAACTTAGGGTTACCAAAGAGATGGTTCTATTATGTTATAATGATTTACATGTTGATCATGCTTGTGACTTATGCTTTAATACTAATGTTCATGATGATTCTCAAACTTGGCATGTAGCATGGTTTTCAACTCAAATGTCCTTTTTAGCATATTTTAAGGGTTTTTATTTATGGCTATCATACTTAGTGAGTTTTTGTACTAACCCATATTTTCTACATTTTTCATAAAGTGTACGTTCCGGTTCTTAAGGTGATTCTCTATTGGTTCAAGCTTGGATTAACTATTCTCTGAGTTGTGATGAGTCCTCAAGATTCGAGGACGTACGAGTCATTAGTAGTTCCTTTTCTAGTCATTTTATGTTTCAGATTTTGTTGAAGGGTTGTGACCCTATTGTTGATTCAAGGATTGTATTAGATGTCTAATTGAGACAAGTTAGACTTCCGCTTGCTTTTATAAAAGACTTCGATTGTATGGATAAAGTTTTTAAATTCCGCATCATTTCTTATGTCTTATGCTATGATATGCTAAGTGGCTTACATGGAGCCTTTCGGGGTTCTATGTGCCTTGTCACATCTAGGGGGTACTCCTGGGTCGTGACAAAACCATTGTCAGAACTTAGGATGACCATGTCCATCAGACCTTGAATGTGAGAAATTACCATCACCGGTCTATGCTTTCTTCACCTCCCTAGACTTTTCCTTAAGTTTCTCCTCATCTATTTATTGAGCATGAACCATGAGATGAGAAATGTCCGTATCATTAACAAGCATGGTAGTACGACATTTTTTAACCACCATTTTTGACACACCTCAAACAAACTTGATCATCTTTGCCGTCGGATCGACAATCATAGTAGGAGCATATTTAGACAATTGTATGAAGTTTAAAGCATATTCCTTCACACTCATACTTCCTTGATGAAGGTTGATGAATTCAAGTGCCTTTGCCTCCCTCATCTAAAGGGGAAAGAACCTATCAAGACGACCCACATCTTCTAGTCTCCCTTATTTCCATTGGTTGTACCATATTTGAGCAACACCCTTCAGTTAATAAGTGGCCAACTCTATCTTTTCCACCTGCGTCACTCTCATGACCAATAACACCTTGTAAACCTCATCAATGAACTCTTGAGGATTTTCCTCAACCTTAGAACCATGGAACTCCGGAGGATTCATTATAGTGAAGTCCGTCACTCTAGATGCCTCCGTACCCACATTTGGGTTCATGGAAACCGCAACCTCCCTATTGGCTTGGGCCGTCACTGCTTGGGTTAACACTTGTAAAACAACCCTAAACTCCGTATTAGTCACTTGCTCGGCCAAAGGATTGACCGAAAGTTGAGGAGCTTGAAGAGAAACTTCTTGTTCCACATTCTCCCTCACATTCCTTCTAGCATAAGCTCTTTAAGTAGCCATCTCCCGTAGAGCATCAGATAAGGATTAGGAGAGAGAGACCTTATAGAGTTAAACTCTACGGAATGACTTTAGAGTAGTGAAATAAGTGGAGTTTCCTAACATCTTGTAGCCTCTCATTCATAAGTGTGCCACACTTCACACACATGAACAAGACTCTACTCGACGTGGCTTATGAGACTTCCTAGGACCTTTCTAAACCTTCTTCTCTAATTACCAAGTTTGTCAGGACCCAAGGTAGCCCCTAGGCGTAACATGGTGTATATGACCCTGAGAGGCCCCATACAAGCCACTTAGCATTCATAACATAAGAAATCGACAAAGAGATTAAAAACACAACTTCAATGTATCAAAGTTCGATAAGCAAAATCAGAAATTCTAACATTTGTCTCATTAGCCATCTAGTACATAAAAATTAATTTGGGCCTAGCCCGTACATCATGTTCAAAACAAAAAATAAGGAAAACTGAGAACAAAGAATGTCCGGTCCTCGAAACATGAGGACTCAGCAAAGCTCGGAATCTCGTCAATGAACTCTAGCCACAAATTTGGGAACCTTACTGTCGGACCCTACATTTTGGGAAATGTAGGGAAGAGTATGTTTTAGTACAAAATATGTACCAAGTATGATAGCCATGCATAAAACATTTAAGAATATACTTAAAAGAGGTACCTTCATGAAATGCAATGACCAAGCTAAAACATGAGATAAAAGTTAGAAAACATGAGTCATAAAACATGGCCAATTCACATAATCATCATCTTAAACATGTATGAGATACTTCCTTGAAGTAACTATAGTTCATCATAACTTGCTTGTGGGAACTAGCCTTACCAGACATATAAGACCATGAGAGCTATCATCAAGGAATCAAATGTCTCCCACACCGAAAAGAGTTGTCCTTCTTGCCACAGTAAGGACCATGAACTTCTATCTATGTGGATTCACTAGCTAATGTCTATCTAGACAATCCTATGTTGGCACATAGTTTTGGGACATGGGTAATCGCCACTTGTCCACTCGGTTCTAAGCTTAACTTCCACGGAATAATTGTTTTTCATATTCATCTTAGATATTAAAGAAATATGGGTAATCGCCTGTTATCCTTACATCTTATGACATGGGTAATCACCTCTTGTCCTTATATCATATGAAATGGTTAATTACCTCTTGTCTTTCAATTAGAGAGCATGGGTAATCGTCTCTTGCCTCATCATTATAATAACTTCTTAACATTGGTTCATTTAAGGTGAGAAAGACCTTTCAACAATAAGAACCCTTATTATGTGAGAAAACCTTTCACAATCATGCTTTCATGTGTGTATGAGAAATCCTTTCAACACAGAACAACAACATCATCATTGATACTTCACTCTCAAAGCATCCTTAAAACATTTCCATCATTTCATAAGAATATACATAATTCCATAATTCACCTTTCATAGTTCAAAATTCACTTTCATACATAAATATCTAGACAACATGGGTTAGAAATGGGTTCATAGAAATTCATCATAAATTCATGTAATTCTATCGATTCATGCTTGATTTCATAAAATCTTCTTTCATAATTCAAAACCCACATTATATGATCATAACTTGGAAAACATGGGAATTACATGGGTTCATGGGGGATCATTATCAAAACATGAGATTAACTCAATTCATGCATAAAAGATCATAAATCCATCAATTAAATCAATAATCAAGAGAACCCACAACATAGAAGAAAACCCTAACTCAATTGGGGATTTCTATCTTTGAAAATAGGAGAATTAGGGAACTCCACGAATGGAAGGAATCCATGGATGAAAAATATCATACCTAAATGCCAATTACTTAATTTCAATGGAGGAATTGGAGACTTAACTTGAAACCCTAGGTTGAATCCTTCTTCTTCAAGCTTTTCTAGAGAGAGAAATATTTGGGAAGTAGACTTGTTCTTCTTTTGTAAATTTGAGAGAATGACTTGAATGGGTTGATTTTGGGGTTAATATCACTTATATAGGGATTCTAGGTAAGGGCAAAACGATGTAGTATCAGGATAAAATAATTAGGAAAAGACCCAACTGACCCTGACTTACAGCTGACGCGAACCCCTAGACGGAGGCCCACACGAACCGTCAAGGACTTCACGGGCCGTGGTCCTTGAACAATGTCCTGGGGTGAGGTTCCTTGTGTCCTTGCCCCTTCGCGACCACCTTGACGAGCTGTCTGGGCAGTTGTGGTCACTAGACCAGTGGCTAGGCAAGCCATCTTCCACCACACGCCCACCTCCATGGGCTGTCTAGCTCTTTATGACCCGTCTCGGGGCTCGTGGGAGGAGACTGCCATAGGGGTAGATTCAGCCTACCCACCACGGGCATCACCATGAGCCGTGGTGCCCTTCACGTCCTGTCTAGGGCTCCATGAAGGGTTCCATGGCTCAGTCATGGGCTGGTGACCTCCCATTTGACTCTCTTTTCTAGACTTCTAAATTCCAAAGTGTTACATATTCAATCTATTATATTTAAGATTCTTTTCACATTACAGTTGTTGTATACAAAACTTTGTTGAAAAATATATTGTGCCAGTGTTCTATAATTATGCTTCCGCTCAGCTATTTTTGTTCTTCATATTTAGTTGCTCATGACTATGCAATTAACAAGGGTTAGCTTCGAGTCAATTGTGATTCTAAGAACTATAATACAACTATGGGGTAGACTCGGTTCATGATAAACTTGGTATTCAGAGCACAAGGTTCAAGTATACTAGTCTTTGAAGCTATGTCTAGTAGAGTCTTACAGAACGGTATGGAGACGTCTGTACCTTTCTTTGGTAGGTGAAAAGACATTTAGAAAATGTTTCCCTTCTTTCATATTCAAAATCATGCAATAGAGTTGTCCCATAATAAATTTATGCCGATTCGTGCATTTCTCCAAATTCTTTGCCTATGTCACTTCTTTGAGGTGGTAAAAATAGTAAAGCTAAGATCCTTATCGATGAGGTATTCTTAGATAAATCCATCATAAAGTAAAGCGATTACAGAAGGTCTTTACATGAGATATCTTTTGTTTAACCTTATTTGATTCGAAAGAATGCACTCTTATTCATATAAATCCTGCGTTGCACTGTCACGAACCAAAACGTTCCCTAGGTGTAACATGACATATAGAACTCCGAAAGACCTACACAAGACACTTAGAATACATCATACAAGATAAAAGAAATGAATATTTAAAAAGTAGCAATCTTATATCATAAAAGACTTTGACAAACCAGAAGGTTAACATAGTCTCTACAAGCCATCTAGAACATCAAAGGAAGTTGTTGAGACGTAACCCATACATCACATATATTATCCAAAAACTAGAAAGACATAAAGAAATAAAAGTGTCTCAGTCCTCGAAACTTTAGAACTCACCAAATCTTGAATCTGATAGAATGATCAACTAGCCATGAGTGTGAGAGGTAGGAGTGTCGGACCCTACATAATGAGACAATGTAGACACAAGTATGCATTAATACATGGAATGTACTATGTCTGGGGCAATATATATAAGTTGACATGATAGTGTGGAGAGTTTAAACATATGAGAAATGACCAACATTTTAACATTTAAAGGCTTAAAGAAGAAATAATGTATAAATCATAAGATATGGTCAATGCATTTGAAATAAGAGTCATTAGAAAACTTTTGCAGAAACATATTCATTTTATGGGATATTAGCTTTAACCGACAATAGGACCATGAGAGCTATGTCGTGAAATCTGTCATATCCCTCATAGCGAAAGAAGGGGATTCTACTTGCCAAGGTAGAATTCGTACACATCATCTTTTGCTAGAGTGGATCCACTAGCTAGGTCATTTGAGACAATGCTAACGGGGTACATAGTTTGGGACTAGAAGTTGTTACTGGAGACTACCATATTTAAGACTCCACCTCAAAGTCCTCTCGGTGCTAGGTCTAAATCCCAACCAAATAGATAAAAATCAAATATCAATATAATATAGGAAATTCAGTGATCAATACAAATCCACATCATTAAAGATCAAAACATAGAATAGCTCCTTAAATTAAAATTCAAGCATAGGTGAGAAAAACCTTCACCAATGTGAATCCATATGTGAGAAATACATTTCACAATCACGATCATATTAGTATGTGAGTAAACCTTTCGCAATAATATTGATACCTTTATCTAAAAATACCCTATCATTATAAACATCATTTTCATAAGACCTGCATAACTTTAAAAATATCATAGTTCATAGGTTCATGGGTTCTTCATAGATTTTATAGTTTAAAATCATGAATCATGCACGGGTCCATATAATTTCAACTAAATGTCGTGTAATAACATCAAATCATGTATTAGAAGAATTAATTAACAATAAAAATTATAATTGAATGAAACCCATGTTGAATTAAGAAGAACCCTAATTTGATTGATTGAATTTGATATTGAGGAATTCAAACCCTTGGGAACCCCATGGAGGAATGGACTCCATGGGCGAATACCCACATACCTTGCTACTTCAAAGCCCAAGATTAATTGTGAATTGATGAGCTTGGAATGAACCCTAGATTCTTCTTCTTCCTTATGTTTAGAAGGATTTTTGGAGAGTGAATTTGGTTATATTTTTGGTAAATAGGTGAATGGGTTTGAAGTGGGTATATTTAGGACTTAAAAGCTTTATATAGGTCTTAGGGTAGAAGCCAAAATTTAATAGTATAGTTTTAAAATATTTAGGAAACGAACCAAAAGCCCCTAAAAATAAACGGTCGGACAAGTCTATGGGTCAGACCTACGGAATGTAGAAAGTTCTACGGTCTGTACTGGTCAACTATTGACCAAGTATTGGGACCTTAAAATTACCCAACTTTTGACGGAACCCTTCTACGGTCTATAGGAATTCCTACGGTTCGTAGACCCTAACCGTAGAACCCAACTGGGACCTCAAAATTTCACTAAGTCTTGGACCAACCTTCGAGACTGATCTACAACTCGTAGAACATTTGACAGACCATCCTGGTTGACCGTAGGATGGGGTACTTGTAATTGATTTTTTTTTTAAAAATAATTTCCCAATCCCACGAGATTGGTCTACGGCCTGTACAAATTTCTACGAACTGTAGACTGGTCTCGTAGACTTGGACCACTAGGAAAAAGTCATGCAACCTATCCATTTTTTGAAATCTGAGGGGTTACAATATCTTTCCTTCGGGAATATTCATCCTTGAATAGAACTCAAGGTAACATGAGGAGGGTATGGGAACATATATAACAACCCAGCATGAATGCAATCACATAATCAAAAAGGAAATTGACTCCAAGCTAAACCATACTCAAACATTATTTCATAAAACATACATGCATGCATATGGAAACATGAGGATGACTAAAACACATGAATCCGCAAGAATAAACCACGAGGACCTAAATACCTTAAGCTAGAGTACAAAGGGAAAGAGATGAGGATATTGGGACATCATACTGGCCTTAGCCTCTCAAGTAGCACCCTCAACCAATTGATTCCTCTACAACACTCTTAGAGATACAACTTCCTTGTTCCTCAACTTTCTAACTTCCCGGTCCAAAATCTTAACCAAAACTTCTTCATAAGTAAGTCTTTCCTTTATACCAAGACTCTCAAATGGTACAATAGATGTTGGATCACCGATACACTTCTTCAATAAGGACACATGGAACACCGAATGCACCGCCAATAAATCGAAAGGCAAGTCTAATTCATAAGCCACCTTGCCTATCCACCTCAACACTTGTAAGGGACCAACATAACAAGGACTTAGCTTCCCTTTCTTACCAAACCTCATGACACCCTTCATAGGTGAAATCTTCAAGTAAACACAATATTAACATGTAACTCAAGGTTCCTTCTTCTAACATCGGCATATGATTTTTTTCAACTTTGAGCCATTTTCAACCTTTCTCTAATAAGCTGAACTTTCTCCATAACCTCATGAACTAACTCGGGACCTATCAAAGCAACCTCACAAACTTCAAACCAACCTATATGAGATTTACACTTTTACCATAATGAGACTCGAATGGATCAATACCAATACTTTAATGATAACTATTATTATTGCAAACTCAATCAAAGGAAAATGATCATCCCAATTACCCTTGACGTCAATCAGACAAGCTCTCAACATATCTTCCAAAGTTTGGATAGTATGCTCCGCTTTCCCATCGATTTAAGGATGAAAATTCATACGAAGCTTGACACAAGTACCAAGACCCTTTTGGAAAGATTTCCAATATTGAGAAGTGAATTGGGTACTAGGGTCGGAGATAATATATAGGGGCACTCCATAAAACCTAATCATTTCCCTTACATTCACCTTAGAATAAACTTCCACTATAACAATAACCTTTACGGGAATGAAATGAGCCGACTTCGTCATACGATCCACAATAATCCAAATCTAGTCATGTTGCCATTGGGTATGGGGTAACCCAACGATAAAGTCCATATTCAAAACTCCTCACTTCCAAGTAGGAATGCTAATATCTTAGGACAAAACTCTCAAATTTTGATGCTCGATTTTCACTTGTTGATAATTAGAACACTTAGCCACAAATTAGGCAATATCCTTCTTCATCCCATTCCATCAATAGACCTCCCGCAAGTCACGGTACATCTTGGTGGCTCCCGGGTAAATGGAATATCTAGAACTGTAGGCTTCCAATAAAATTTTGTCTCTCAAATCATCAATATTTGGAACACACAAACGACCTTGATACCAAATCACACCATCTCCCCTTGGGAGAAGGCCTCAACAGACTTCTCAAGAACCCCTTCCTTTAACTCAACCAAAATCAGATCAAGACATTGCTTATCCTTTATATCTGATAAAAAAGATGATTCCGAACCATTTTGAACAACTATACCACCTTCGTTAGAATCTACCAACAGAACACCCAATCAGGCCATTATATGAACATCACAAACCAATTCCTTTTTATCTTCCTCAACATGTGCAACACTACACATTGATACTCGACTAAGAGCGCCCTCCATTACATTAGCCTTACCAAGGTGATAGAGGACACTCATGTCATAATCCTTTATTAACTCGAGCAACCTCATTTGGCGAAGATTTGGATCCTTTTGCTTAAATACATATTGGAAACTTTTGTGATCGGTAAATACGTCAACATGGACACCATACAAATAATGCCTCCAAATCTTTAAGCCAAAAACAACGGCCGCTAGTTCCAAATCTTGGGTAGGATAGTTCTTTTCATGAATATTAAATTGCATCAAAGCGTAAGAAATTACTTTCCCATTTTGTATAATAACACATCCTAATCTAATTTTTAATGCACCATAATAAATAACGAACCCATCGAACCTTCCGGTGAAGTCAACACCGGAGCGGAGGTAAGTGAATCTTTCATTTCTTGAAAACTCTTCTTACCATAACCACTTAACCTTCTTATGGGTCACTACTGCCAATAGAGAGGAAATCAAACAAAACCCTTCCCCAAACCTTCTATAATACCCGATCGATCCACAGAATCTTCGAATATCCGAAAGGGATAGAGGTCTAGGATAATTCTTAACTACTTCTGTCTTCTTAAGATCTACCTCAATACCCTTAATGGAAATAATTTGACCAAGAAAAGCCATTGATCCCAACCAAAACTCACATTTACTAAGCTTTGCAAATAGTTGTTTGTCATTGAGGGCTTGCAACACAATCCTCAAATGATCAACATGCTCATCCTCACTACGTGAGTAAATCAAGATTTCATCAATAAACACAATCACAAACATATCAGGATATTGTCTAACCACTCTGTTCATCAAGTCCATGAATGCGGCCAGAGCATAAGGCAACCCAAACGATATAACCAAGAAATCATAATGACCATACCATGTTCGAAAAGTCGTGTTTTGAATTTCACTCTCTTTTACTGTCAATTGGTGATAACTTGACCGTAGGTCAATCTTAGAGAAGAAACTTGCACCTTGGAGTTTATCAAACAAGATACTTGGAAGAGGATATTTATTCTTAATGGTAACCTTGTTCAATTGCCGGTAATCAATAAATATGCAAAATAAACCATCCTTCTTATGAACAAACAAAACTGGAACACCTCATGAAGAGATACTTGGTGGGATGTAACCTTTATCCAACAAGTTTTTCAATTGCGCCTTCAATTTCTTAAGTTCTATCGGAGCCATACAATAAGGAGGAATAGAGATAGGTTGCATATTTGGGAGAAGGTCAACACTGAAGCTTATTTACCTTTAGGGAGGAACACTGGGTTGATCACCGGGAAACACTTCCAGAAACTCATTTACAATAGGGAGTGACTCAAGAGTAGGGGTTTCAAAATATGTATCCTTACCCGAACAAGATGATATATGGAACCCTTAAAAGTTGTTTTCCTAGATTTAAGACAAGAAACAAAGTGACCCTTAGGCATATAATTTCCCCCTTTCAACTTGAGAACGAGCTCATTCGGAAACTTAAACTTAACCACTCAGGTTCTACAATCAACAGAAGCATAAAAAGAATGGATCCAATCCATTCTAACAATAATATTAAAATCCAACATATCAAGCTCTACAAGATCAAGATGAGTGAATCTATGGGTTAAGGAGACGGGACACTTTCTATAGACTCTCTTAACCACAATAGATTCACTAGTAGAAGTAGAGACAAAAAAAGGGTCGAACAACACATCAGGAGAAACATCAAACCTTATAGCCATATATGGAAATACAAAGGACAAAGTAGCACCAGGATCAAGTAAAGCATAAACAACTTTAAACATACTGGTAACAACATCAGGGAAACCCTTTTGATCATGCTAAGTTTGAAGGGCATAGAATGTGTTTTGCTTTGGATTACTTGAACCCAAACCACTAGCGGAGCTTGCCTACCATCTTTTCCCTTGTCAGTTCTAGATGGTTAATCTTTCAAGCAGGGACCACTTGTACCATAACCAAAACAATTATCCGTACCCAACAAGCATTTTCTCGGATTAGTCTTTCCATACTTTTTGTATGTGGGAACCGAAGATCCATTTCCACCACCATTCCCTCCTTGAGGCTTACAGTTAGACCCCTTTCTTTGTTGAACTTAAGAGCCGGAACATTGGAGATACATTGACGAAAAACCTTTGTCGGAACCTAGAACGACTATGTCCATCAGACCTTGAATGTGAAAAGTCACTATCAACGGTATTTGCCCTCTTTGTCATCCTAGACCTTTTCTTAAGCTTCTCCTATTCAATTTATTGAGCATGAATTATTAAATGAGGAATTATCATTTCCTTAATAATTATGGCGGTATGAAATTCCTTAACAACCATTTCGGACACTCTCGAAACAAACTTGCTTCTCTTTACCCTAGAATCGACAACCATAGTAGGAGCATACTTGGATAATTGCGTTAATTGCAAGGCTTACTCTTTCACACTCATATTCCTTTGATAAAGGGTAATGAATTAAAGTACCTTTTCCTCCCTCATCTTAAGAGGAAAGAACCTATCAAGGAAAGCAACCTTAAATTTCTCCTAATAAATAGGACCTGTGTCAACCAACCTCTCTTCCTTGCATTGGTGGAACCAAACATGAGCAAACCCCTTAAGTTCATAAGAGGAGAATCTCACCTTTTCCACCGTCTTCACTCCCATGATCATCAAAACCTTCTACACCTCATCAATAAGCTTTTGAGGATCTTTCTCAACCTTAGAACCATGAAACTCGTGGGAATTCATTCTAGTGAACTCCCTCGGTCTAATTGCCACTGTACCCACATTTGGGTTCATGGGAGCATTATCCTTTCTATTGGCTTGAGCCGTTATAACTTGAGCCAAAACATCAAAAATGGCTCGGAACTCTGCATTAGTAATTTGCTCGGCCAGAACTAGAGAAGCTTGAAGAGCTTCATATTCAAACTTATCTTTCACATTCCTCCTAACATATGCTCTTCAAGGGGCCATATCTTGAAAAGCATCGGATAAGGATTAGGAGAGATACACATAGAGTCAAACTCTATCGCATGAGTTTAGAGTGATGAAAGAAGTGGAATTTCCTAAACGTCTTATAGCTTCCTATTCATAAATGTGGCACACTTCACACTCATGAAGAAGACTCTACGCGATGTGTCTTGTGAGACATCCAAGGACTTTTCCAAACCTTGTGCTCTGAATACTAAGTTTGTCATGACCCAAAGCATACCCTAGGTGTATCATGGTGTATAGAACCCCCGAAATGTCCTACACAAGCCGCTTAGCATACATCATACAAGATAATAAAAGAAATGAAGATTTCAAACGTGGTAATATTATATCATAAAAGAGTTTGACAAAGTGGAAGTCTAACATATTCTCTACAAGAAGTGGTTGAGACGTAACCCATATACCACATACCTCATCTGAAAACTATAAAGACATAAAGAAATAAAATGTCACGGTCTTTAGAACTTGAGGACTCACCAACTCTTGAATTTGATAGAATGATCAACTAGCCACGAGTATAAGAGGTAGGAGCGTCAGACCATACATTAACGAGATAATGTAGGCACAAGTATGCATTAATATATGAAGTGTACTATGCATAAGTATTATTGATAGCATGGAGAGTTTAAGCATATGAGATATGACAAACATTTGAACATTACAAGGTTTAGAGAAGGAACAATGTATAAAACATAAGATATGGTCAATGCATTTGAAATAAGAGACATGAGAAAACTTTTGAAGAAATATATTTGTATTGTGGGATATTAGCTTTAACCGGCAATAAGACCATGAGAGTTATGTCATGGAATCTGGTATATCTCTCACACTGAAAAAAAGGGGATTCTACTTGCCAAGGTAGAATCCATAGAAATCATCTTTGGCTAAAGTGGATCCACTAGCTAGGTCATTTAAGACAATCCTACAGGGGCACATAGTTAGGGTCTAGAGGTTCTTACTAGAGATTACCCTATTTAAGCCTCCACCTCAAAGCCCTCTCGGTGCTAAGTCTAAATCCCAACGGAATAGATAAAAATAAAATATCATCATAACATAGGAAAGGCAATGATCAATACTAATCCACATCTTTAAACATCAACACATATAATAGCTCTTGAAATTACAATTCAAGCATAGGTAGAGAAAGCTTTCACCAATGTGAATTCATATGTCAGAAATACCTTTTACAATCAAGATCATATTAGTATGTGAGTAAACCTTTCACAACAACATTGATACTTCATAAGTGGTAGATTTGCACTCATATAAGGTCTATTTAACTTAATAATTAGTATCCTCAATGCCTAATTTTGATAAAATATTGATGATTTGCAACTATGAAGGGAATTGGACAAGACATAGTGTCCTCAATGCCTAATTTTGTCCCATTTTGATAAAATGTTTATAATTTGCAGCTATGAAGGCAATTAAACAAGACAAGGATTGATATTTGAAACAATGGTCAAAAATGCAAAAATAAGTGCAAATTATACATTGTTGATCGCTCAACAAGAAGGGCAGATCGCCAACTGAACATGACCTCGCCCAAAATGAAAGTGCATAGCACTTGTGTCTATCAAATCAGGTTGGCGGACTCCAGTAGAAAAGGTGATCCACCGATTGAGAAAGTAGGCCTTGGTGAAAATCACCTAAAACAACAGTGTGAAAAGAAAAGATTAAACGCTAAAACGCGAATTAAGGTGATACTCAGTGATTCACCAAATGAGAAAGGCTGACTCAATCGAGTCTGTCAACTGAGGTTAAAACACCTAATGCTTAGAGCATCAAAATGTGAGCTAAGGAGCATGAGGCAATTTGCTGAACAAGTTTGGCGAGCTCGACTAATGTCGCCGATTGAGTCGCACAGTGGATTTTGGGACAAATTTTGGGAAATTATAAATATCCCAAAAGAGAGAGAAAGTATATATATCGAACACGAGAGAATGTCAGAGTGTGTGAAGAGTTTAGAGAGAGAACACTTTAACTTTGAAGAACACTTTTCTTGCTTTTGGGGTTTTACAACTTTGTGTTTCAAATTGACAAATTGAAGTTGAATCCAAAGTGGGTTTACTTGTAATTACTTAAATTCATGTTACCTATTACTGCTTTCATGGAAGGTATAATTTCTTTACTTTTTATGATGGATGGATAAAACCCAAAGATCTAGGGGTGAAATTATGGGGTTGGGTGTTGATTTAATGTAGTGGATATTGTGCTAAGCTATGTTTTGTTGATGTTCATACATGAATTCGGTCTAATAATCAAGGGGTAAAATTATGGTTAAGGTTGCAAGCTTAATTCCTACTTCCAATCTCCGGTTAATGCTCGATAGAGATTGATTGGAGTGGATAATTAGTTCGATACTTGCAATTTATGTTTAATGTCTGTAACTTGCTTGAAAATAGATGTTATGGATTAGATCTATTTGCCCTGTTCTTGGAAGAAAGATTAGATTGAGGTATTGGGTTGTTTAGGTTTGCATTTAGATGAGACCAAAAGGAGATTCTATGCATGGATTCTTTGAGATCGAAAGATGATTATCGTCAATGAAGATGACTTAGCCTATTCATCAATGTTCATCACTATAGAGCAACACAATTACCCCCTATGTGCATCGATTTCGAATCCCCGCACCCCTTGATTGCTTGTTAAGTCTTGAATTCTTCAATACTTTAGTTTAAGTGATAATTGATAACCAAATCTTTATATTAATTTTTTGGAATTATCCACACTTATTGTTACTATTGCAAATGAGTGATTTTAAAGTCCAAATTTCATGATAGGAGTTCTCCACGATATACCATTCTCTGCGGAATTCGACCCCGACTCTTCTTTGGGTTTTTAATTGACTATGACCACAGTCCCTTTTAATTGATTTTAAGGAGGAAATTTGAGAGTTATAAATATTTTCATCCAAATGCACCCTATCATTATGAACATCATTTTCATAAGACATTCATAACCATTAAAAATTCATATTTCATAGGTTCAAGGGTTCTTGAGAGGTTTCATAGTTGAAAATCATGAATCATGCATTAGTCCATATAATTTCAACTAAATGTCACGTAATAACATTAAATCATGCATAAGAAGACATAATCAACAAAAAAAATCATAATTTAATGAAACCCATGTAGAATTAAGAAGAACCCTAATTTGATCAATTAAATTCTATATTGAGGAATTGAAAACCTTGGGGACCCCCTAGAGGAATGGACTCCATGGGTGAACACCCACATACCTTTCTACTCAAAGCCCAATATGAATGGTGAATTGATTACCTTGGAATGAACCCCAACTTCTTCCTCTTTCAGAGGCTGAGAGAGAATTTCAGAGAGTGAATTTGGTTGGGTTTTGGGAAAATAGGAGAATGGGTTTAAAGTGGGTGGATTTAGGATTTAAAAGCTTTATATAGGTCTTAGGGTAGAAGACAAAATGAGATAGTATAGGTTTAAAATATTAAGGAAAAGAACCTAAATCCCGTAAAAATAAACTGTTAGAGTCGCCTACGGGTCAGACCTACGGACCATAGAAAGTTCTACGGTCTGTACTGGTCAACGGTAGACCAAGTACTGGGACCTTAAAATTACCCAAGTTTTGATGAAACTGTCACGCCCCAAACTCAAGGGGCGCACCTGCTCCTAATGCCAAAACTCAGGCCCGAGCCGACCCTGTAGAACCATTTGCTACTAGCGCATGGTAGCCACACGCAATTAAGAAAACAAACAAGTATATCTCGGCTAAAAATTAAGCCATCGGCCGGCAAGGCCCCTGTCAATAGATCTATAAAAGAAACAGCTACTCCTAAGAGTTCATATAAAGAAATAGCCAACTAGCACAAAAGTCCTGATTGGGCCGTCGAGGCCACCACGATCTGTATACCGAAACTGAAAGAATGTATATATCAAGACAATACATCAAACAACTAACAAGCTTCAACAAACCAACAAACTAGGCCAGCATGGCCATAATGTAGCTATACACTCCACACACTAGTCTGCAAGCCTCTAAGAGTAGTAAAGATTGGTGGGACAGGGCCCCAGCCTACCCATAAAAATATATACAACAAAAGAAACAAACCTCCCAACTCTGGCAACTCCAGAGGAAAGGGGCTAGCCAACGGATAGAAGTCAATGCTGCTGCTGAGGAGGTCTACTGCATCGTCTGTCGAGACCTGCAGGCATGAATGCAGTACCCCCAGGCAATGGGGCATCAGTACGAAATAATTTACCGAGTATGAAAGGCAATATACTACGAGCAGGTATCCTAATACACTGGGAGTAATCCGATAAATAAATCAAGGATAAAATAAATGTACTGACCTGCTCCTAAATCTAAACATATCAAAAATAATAAAACAACAACCAAACCAAGCCCCCATAAGCTCGGCAGGTACAAACAGCACACAAGACTACCTACCAAGGCCCCCATAAGCCCAGAAGGTGCCAATCAATCTATATACCCCTATTGGTAATCCCCTAGCCCCGTCGATAGTCACATAGCCCTCTTAGGCAATATTATATACCCGTAGGCAGTACATAGCCTTCTTAGGCATCAATATAGCCCCGTAGGCACCTCATAGCCCTTCTAGGTGTCAATATATCCCTGTAGGCAACTCAAAGCCCTTCTAGGGATCAATATAGCCCCGTAGGCAGAACATAGCCCTTCTAGGCATAGATCACATTCCTGCAGCTAACCACAATAGACCCAAGGGCAACAATAACAATCCAGTAGCTAAAAGCGAGCAACTTAGTTATAAGCAACCTATACAAATAGCCTCTAAGTCGTGTCCAACATAGGGACGCTACTAACTGAATAAGAATTCCGACAAGGGAGGATTATATTCACTCAAGCAGCCAACAGTCAACTATAATGGCTACAAGTGTAACAACGATAACCACCCAATTACATTGCTCCTAAGCTTTAAGGAAACATGCCGTAAGAAGGGAATAGCCTTAACATACCTTTTTCGCTGAATTCACCTGGCCTAATGACTTTTACTCACACCCCGTCGATACTACAGCAAGGCAGGACCATAATCAACACACAAGAATAGAAGATACCACGATAATCTGATAAAAGATATGTATTTCCATCGCAAATTGCTATTTGTGGCTTATCAAAGCTAGATTCGATGAAAGAAGGGTCTTACCTTGATCATAAGTTCGTAATACACCTCAAAACCATCAAATATGTCCAAACCCTTTCTATCCCAACACCAAAGTATGATATGCTATGAAATTGATAAAACAAATTATACCATGATGACGAGCTCAACGCGTAGAATAACTTTCATCAAGGACTTAAGTCGAGAAAATCTATAATTTGGTTGATCCTAGAAATGTGTTTTCTAAGTTTTCTGGTTGTTAACTAAAAAAAATGAAGAAAAAGTCGAAGAATAATATATATATAAAGTTCCACCGACCTAGGGCCCCACCTTACGTGCCTGCTTGCGCAGTCTCGTGAAAATGCAAATATCTCTCTATTCTGATTGCGTATTAACGAACGGTTTGATGCATTGGAAACTAGACTCGTAGGACTTCGATTTGATAGTTTTTGGGGCCCATAACTTTTTATAGATTGGGACAAAATCTCCAAGGCATTTTACTCAAATTTCAGAGAAATCTTTAAAAAAGAACTTACGATAACTTTCGCCAACTTTTATTTTACCACCTACCTAACTTCAAAACATGAGATACAACCTTGACCACTTAAAATATGACATACCACATCATTCTTAATTTATTACTCACCCTCTTTGTCTTTCCACGAAGGTACGAGTTAATTTAGCTATTTCGATAAAGTCGGGGTGTTACATCATTCCCCCCTTAGAAACATTCGTCCTCGAATGAAAAATCTGAGCCACACGGTTAAGTCTTTAGGAGTTGCCAAAATTTATGCAGAGTATCCTTTGTAAATGTCACTATCCAGGAACATGAAATGCAGAGATTCTAACCTAGGCGTCTCACAGGACGACATAAATAGCTAAGCACTCTAGCTCCGCAATAATAGTGCGAGTAAAAATACAACGACAACAACCATAATAATAAGCAACAATATAAGAAATCAAATAGGTATCTTACCTCACTGCACTAATATAAATTGATATACCATCACCCTGGGGTATGAAACAAGTGAGGATATTTGGATTTCATGCCATCCTCAGCTTCCCAGGTCACCTCTTATCTATTCTTGTTTCTCCACAATATTTTAACCGAAGCCACCTCTTTGGTCCTCAATTTACGGACCTGTCGATCTAATGTTGCAATTGGAGTTTCCTCATAGGACAACTCCTCAATGATTTGAACATCATCAACTGGGACAATCCGAGAAGGGTCTCCTACGCACTTTCGTAGCATCGATACATGGAAAACTAGATGAACAGATTCTAGCCCCGAAGGCAATTCTAACTCATAAGCCACTCTTCCTACCCTCCGAAGGATCCGGTATGGCCTAATGAATCTTGGACTAAGCTGGCGTTTTTTGCCAAATCTCAGAACACCCTTTATATGCGAGACTTTTAAGAATACCCAGTCATCGACACAAAACTCTAAGTCCCTTCGTCGCACATCTGAGTATGACTTCTATTGTCTTTAAGCAGTTAGCAACGTCTCCCGAATGAGCTTAACCTGCTCCACTGTCTGCTGTACTAAGTTGGGTCCAATCACCCCTGACTCACCTACCTCGAACCATCATATGGGGGATCTATATTTTCGCCCATACAAAGCCTCATAAGGTGTCGTCCTGATGATCGAATGATAACTATTATTGTATGCGAACTCAATAAGAGGCAAGTGGTCATCCCAACTTCCCTTGAAGTCTAGTGCGCACGCCCGTAATATATCCTCAAGTGTCAAAATTGTGCGCTCAGCCTGGCCATCTGTCTGAGGGTGAAAGGCTGTAATAAGATTAACCTGTGTCCTCAGTCTTTTCTGGAAGGACTTCCAGAAGTTAGCGGTAAATTATGCTCCTCTATCAGAGATAATAGATACTGGGACACCGTGTAGCCTAACAATCTCTCTAATATAGAGCCATGCATAGTCGTCGGCTGTAAAAGTTGTCCTGACTGGTAAGAACTGGGCTGATTTTGTTAGTTTGTCAACAATTACCCAAATAGAATCAAACTTATGACGCGATCGAGGCAACCCTGTAGTAAAATCCATATTAATTGCTTCCCACTTCCACAAAGGAATGGCTATCTCCGGGACTAGCCCAGTGGGATTTTGGTGCTCAACCTTCACTTGTTGGCAGTTAGGACACTGTGCCACAAACTCAACAAAGTCCTTCTTCATCCCGTGCCACCAAGAGATCTCCTTAATATCATAGTACATCTTTGTCAAACCAGGGTGAATAGAATAACAGGAATTATGTGCCTCTTTCATAATCTGATATCGAAGCCTTGAAACATCCAGAACACATAATCGACCCCTATATTTGAGGACTCCATCTCCTGCTATATCAAATGCTAAAGACTGTTAATCTTGAGCTTTGGCTCTGAGCTGCTCTAAGTTAGGATCCTCTTGTTGCCGTGCTTTTACCTCTACAACTTGGGATGATATGGCTGTATCCTGAATTGTGACCCCACTATCGTCTGCCTCTAACAATCTGACTCCCAAGCTAGATAATTGATGAAGCTCTCGCGCTAGCTCACACTTCTCAATACCTAAATATGATAAACTACCCATAGATCTTCGACTGAGGGCATCGGCTGCCACATTCGCCTTTCCTGGATGATATAAAATATCCACGTTGTAGTCTTTTAGTAACTCAAGCCATTGACGCTGTCGTAGATTTAACTCCTTATGTCTAAAGATATATTGAAGGCTTTTATGATCTGTGAAGATGTCAACATGAACGCCATACAAATAGTGTCTCTAGATCTTCAACGCATGCACAACAGTAGCCAACTCTAAATCGTGGGTCGGATAGTTCTTCTCATACTTTGTCAACTGCCTTGAAGCATATGTGATAACCTTACCATGTTGCATTAGAACACATCTCAACCCAACACCAGAAGCATCACAATACACCGCATAGCCTTATGAACCCTCTGGAAATGATAGAACTGGTGTTGATGTCAACCTGTCCTTCAGCTCTGGGAAACTATGCTCGTAAGCCTCAGTCCACTGAAACTTAGCTGCTTTTTGAGTCAGCTTCTTTAAGGGTGCTGAAAGTGAAGAAAACCCCTCTACAAACCTTCTGTAGTACCCAGCTAACCCTAAGAAACTACGAACCTCAGTCGGAGTCATGGGTCTGGGCCAAGTCTTTACGACCTCAATCTTTTGTGTATCAACTGTAATGCCTGCATCTGATATAATATGGCCTAAGAAAGCTACAGAGTCTAACCAGAACTCACACTTAGATAATTTTGCATAAAGTTCTCGGTCTCGAAGAACCTGAAGGACAGCTCGCAGATGATTTGCATGCTCAGCTTTTGAATGTGAATACACCAAAATATCATTAATAAATACAATTACAAACAAGTTTAGATACGGCCTAAATATACTATTCATCAGGTCCATGAACACTGCTGGGGCATTAGTTAATCCAAAAGACATTACCAAGAACATAAAGTGTCCATATCTAGTTCTAAAAGTTGTCTTTGGAACGTCTTTCTCCCGAACTCGTATCTAGTAGTACCCTGATCTTAAATCAATCTTTGAGAAGCACTCAGTACCTTATAACTGATCAACCAACTTATCAATACTCGGAAGGGGATACTTATTCTTCATAGTCGCCTTATTCAGCTATCGGTAATGGATACATATTCTCAGTGTGCCATCTTTCTTCCTCACAAATAACACCAACGCACCTCATGGTGAAGCACTAGGCCTGATAAAGCCTTTATCCAGCAAGTCTTTCAGCTGGTCCTTCAACTCCTTTAGCTCAGCAGGAGCCATTCTATAAGGAGGGATAGATATGGGTTGTGTACCGGTAGCATATCAATAGCAAAATAAATTTCCCGTTCTTGAGGGATACTAGAATGCTCGTTTGGAAATACATCTAGAAACTCATTAACTACCGGAATAGGCTGAAGTGTCGGTGGTTCTGCATCTATATCATGAAAATGAACAAGATGATAAACACAACCCGTAGTAATCATGCTCCTCGCCTTAAGATAGAAAATAAACCTACCTTTCGGCGTTGCTGTATCGCCTTTCCATTCCCGAACTACCTCTCCTAGAAATTAGAATCTAACAATCTTTGTTCGGAACTCAACATTAGCATAACAAGACGCTAACCAGTCCATACCCATAATGACATGGAAATCAACCATTTGTAACTCTACCAGGTCTACAGAGGTCTGACGGTCGATAATTTCTACCGTGCAACCTCGATAGACTCTCCTGGCAATAATAGACTCACCCACTGGTGTAGATACAATAAAGGGTCGATCTAATGACTCTACTACTATACATAACTTCCCCGTAATAAATGGAGTAACATTAGACAGAGTAAATCCAGGATCTATCAAAGCATAAACAAAAAGGGAGCAAACAATCAATGCACCTGTCACAACATCTGGTGATGACTCTGAGTCCTGTCGGCCGGCTAGTTAATATGTACGGTTCTGGCCACGACCAGAACTAGATTCTCCCTCTCTTCCTCCGCCTCTACCTCTACCTGCTGAAGTTTAGGGTCCAGGCCCTGTAGACTGTGCTGATGAGGAAGAACCTACTGCTGACCCGGTCGACTGACCTATACCACCTTGACCTATGGTCGGGCAGTTACTCCACCCATGCCCCTCCTGTCCACAAGAATAACAACATGTGGAACCCTGCCTGCACCTCCCGAAATGCATCCTACCACCAGAAGAGCAACTGGATGGGGCTGTCCTAGCCTGGCCTGAACCCCTCTGCTGCAGAGAGCCTGATGCTCGTGAACCCTCACCTGGGCCTGACTATCCCTAACGATCAAATCTACTACCTTGGAACTGCTGTGGTGGAGGTCTAGGGGGCCTACTAGAATATCAGGGTCTGGGACAACCTTGGAAATCTCCCTGTGAACCAGCGGGCCTAGCCCTTTCCTGTCTCTCTCTCGATCCTTTCACTCATATATTTTAAATGTTGGTGATCCTCTATGCCTTGTGCAAAGGCCTGAATTCGTGAGATATCCATATGATTATTTAGTGCAGCAGTAGAACAAGCGTCGATATAGTCTGAGTCAAGCCCTCCCACAAATCTACGCACCCTGTCATGCATCGTATCAACAAATGCTGGTACATATCTAGCCAATGAATCAAATCTCATCCCGTACTCTCGGACACTCATGCTACCCTGTCGGAGGTTCAGAATCTAGTCCACCCGAGCATCCCTAATCTCTCGAGGAAAATAGTGATCTATCAAAGCTTCTGTCAAGCTATCCCAAGTGGGTAGAGATGCATCTTTTCCCCTAGATCTCACCCAACTTTCGTACCACAATACTGCAACATCAAGCAATCGAAATGCGGCTAACTCAACCGACTAAGTCACAGAGGCATGCATGACTCTGAAGATCCTATGAAGCTGATCAACAAAGTGTTGAGGGTCCTCTCTGTGATCTATCCCTGTAAACTGTGGAGGATTCAAGGCAAGAAATTCATGAACTCTTGAAATTTCTGGCCCTTCAGATGGTCCGGCAACATCTGGCGCAAAAGGCTGGAGCGGTGTAGCTACTAACTGTGCCAACATACATACTGCACTCTTGAAATCTTGATCAGATGGAATAGGAGGAACTAGAGGTGGTACTGCTGGTGGAGCCGGGGGTCCTGTAGCCCTCTGAGGCTCCTGAAGTGGTGGAAAAGCTATAGGGGGCTGAGAAGAGGTCGCCCCCTGGGTCTCACAATGGGCTACCTCCACCTGTGGTACCTTGTCGGTACCCTCGCCTGTAGCTGTATCTAGCCCCTGGCTAGCTGTGGTTTGTTTGGTGTCAGTCATCTCTATCTGCATTACAAATATCAATTATAAGCCAGAAACCTCAACCCTTAAGACACTGCTCTATAGCACGAGCTGAGCAAAGGAAAGATAGTCATTCTAACATGCCGAGTAGCTTCTTGCTTATCAAATGTTGTGCACAACACATTTTAAAACAAGACTCTACTAGACACGGCTTGCAGAATCCCTAGGATACGTCATTGCTCTAATGCCAAGTTTGTCACACCCCAAACTCAAGGGGCGCAACTGGTTCCTAATGCAAAAACTCAGACCCAAGCCGACCCTGCTGAACCATTTGCTACTAGCGCATGGCAGCCACACGCAATCAAGAAAACAAATAAGTATATCTCGGCTTAAAATTAAGGCCTCGGCCAGCAAGGCCCTTGTCCCTAGATCTATAAAAGAAACAGCTACTCCCAAGAGTTCATATAAAGAAATAGCCAACTAGCACAGAAGTCCTTATTGGGCTGTCGAGGCTACCATGATCTCTATACCAAAATTGAAAGCAGGTATATATTAAGACAATAAATCAAACAGCTAACAAGCTTTAGCAAACCAACAAACTAGGCCAGCATGGCCATAATGTAGCTATACACTAGTCTGCAAGCCTCTAAGAGTAGTAAATATTGGCGGGACAGGGCCCCAGCCTACCCATAAAAATATATACAACAAAAGAAACAAACCTCCCAACTCTAGCAGCTCCAGAGGAAAGGGGTTAGCCAACCGGATAGAAGTCAATCCTGCTGCTGAGAAGGTCTACTGGGTCTTCTGTCGGGACCTGCAGGCATGAATGCAGTACCCCCAGGCAATGGGGCATCAGTACAGAATAATGTACCGAGTATGGAAGGCAATAGATTATGAGCAGGTATCCTAATATACTGGGAGTAATCCGATAAATAAATCAAGGATAAGATAAGTGTACTAACCTGCTCCTAAATCTAAACATATAAAAAATAATAAAACAACAACCTAACCAAGCCCCCATAAGCTCACCAGGTATAAACAGCACACAATACCCCCTACCAAGACCCCAAAAATCCCAGAAGGTGCCAATTAGTCTATATACCCCTATCGGTAGTCCCCTTGCCCCGTAGGCAATCACATAGCCCTCTTAGGGAATATTAAAGCCTCGTAGGCAGCACATAGACTTCTTAGGCGTCAATATAGCCCAGTAGGCAACTCATAGCCCTTCTAGGCATCAATATAGCCCCGTAGGCAGAACATATCCCTTCTAGGAATAGATCACATTCCTGCAGCTAACCACAATAGCCCCAAGGGCAACAATAACAATCCAATAGCTAAAAGTGAGTAATTTATTTATAAGCAACCTATACAAATAGCCTCTAAGTCGAGTCCAACATAGGGACGCTACTAACTGAATAAGAATCCCGACAAGGGAGGATTATATCCACTCGAGCAGCCAATAGTCAACACTAATGGCTACAAGTATAACAATGATAACAACCCAATTACATTGCTCCTAAGCTTTAAGGAAACATGCCGTAAGAAAGGAATATCCTTAACATACCTTTTTTGATGAATTCACGTGTCCTAACGACTTTTAGTCACACCCCCCTCGATGCTACAACAAGGCAGGACCATAATCAACACACAAGAATGGAAGATACCTATGTATTTCCGTCGCAAATCTATTTGCGGCTTATCAATGCTAGAGTGGATGAAAGAAGGGTCTTACCTTGATCTTAAGTTTGTAATACACCTCAAAACCTTCAAATATGTCCAAACCCTTTCTGTCCCAACACCAAAGTATGATATGCTACGAAATTGATAAAACAAATTATACCATGATGACGAGCTCAATGCGTAGAACAACTTTCGTTAAGGTCTTAAGTCGAGAAAATCTATAATTTGGTTGATCCTAGAAATGAGTTTTTCTAAGTTTTCTGGTTCTTAACTAAAAAAATTAAAGAAAAAGTCGAAGAAGAAGATACATATAAAGTTCCACGACCTAGGGCCCCACCTCACGTGCTTGCTTGTGCAGTCTCAAGAAAATGCAAATATCTCTCTACTTTTATGGCGTATTAATGAATGGTTTGATGCGTTGGAAACTAGACTCGTAGACTTTCGATTTGATAGGTTGTGGGGCCCATAAATCTTTATAGATTGGGAGAAAACCTCCGAGACATTTTACCTAAATTTCTGAGAAAATCTTTAAAAAGGAACTTTCGATAACTTTCGCCAACTTTTATTTTGCCACCTACCTAACTTCAAAACATGAGATACAACCCTCGAACAGTTAAAATATGACATACCACATCATTCTTAATTTATTACTCACCCTATTTGTCTTTTCACGAAGGTACGAGTTAATTTAGACGTTTCGAAAAGTCGGGGTGTTACAGAAACCCTTGTACAATTCGTAGGACTTCCTATGGTCTGTAGACCCTAACCGTAGAACTCAACTCGGACCTAAAAAATTTACTGATTCTGGGACCTACCTATGAGATCCATTTACGACTCGTAGAACATTTGACGGACCATCCTAATTGACTGTAGGATGGGGTACTGGGACTTTATTTTTCAAAAGAGATATTTTCCCAATCGTACAAGACAGGTGTACAACACGTAGAAGTTTCTACGACCCGTAGACTAGTCTCGTAGACCTGACCAGTTGCCAAAATTCATACAACCTATTCACTTTTTGAAATTTGAGGTGTTACATGCGCCAATGTATGTTATGCTCTCAGAAATTTTTTGAAACCTTTGTATAGATGATACTTTTATAAGAAAAATATGTTCTAGAACACTTGGGTTAGTGTTATCACTCGAACGCTAGTGTGATTTATGTTGGTATGATCCATTTATAATTGATTTCCTAGCGTAAGAATTTTGAAGTTAGAAGTGTATTAACCTTAAAAGAGTGGGGATATTAATTGAATAAAGTATGTAGTTGAAATTATACACCCAATAAGTTAGTAATGCGGTGATGTTCCCTTATGTGTTGGCTAAAACTTAATTAGTGTGTGTAAGTACTATGCTATTATAACAAAGTGAGTTATTTGTCAAGGTGACTTAGAGTATGCCATCGTGTTAGTATTGATCAAGTTTTGGTGGTGAGTGGATGTTAACATGTAAAATAGCATAGTTTGATAGGCTTGCAATGAGTGTAGTGATTCAACTACAAAGTATATGTGTTTCCTATGCAAAGTAGTAAGTCGTGACAAAATATTTAGGTAGATGATGACTTTAAGCCTTAGGAAGAGAGATGTGCACCCAAGATAGTATAATATATAGTAATGTGAGGCTCTAAGCTTATAATTTTTTATGTATTCTTAGTCAGTATCCTTTAGTAAAGTGAATGTAGGCTAGTTTAGAGAATATCAATTAGGTCCACAAACTTAGAATGTTGGCTTTAGACTTAAGGGGGAGATAATAAGGTTATTAATTCATACTCTAGCTTATTCCTCAATTTCAATTGATATGACACTCTGCTTATGTCTTACATATCACTATTTTGCCAATGACCTATATTCATTTTCTTCAGATAGATTCATGACTATGCTCAGTCCCATGAATTCATGATACACCCTTAATGGCTAGTGAAATCACCCTATGTCATGCATATTATTAGATCACATTTCTTAAACTATTCGTGCTTATGATCTTTTCGCTCTATGTTTTTTCTATTTATTCTTTTCCAATTTTGATAGCGATGTTGTTAATATCTAAGTATTTATTTATATGAGAGGATAGATGACCCTTATTGAAGATATTAATATGTTTATTCCACAAATGTAAGGCTTTAACTTGGGAGGAAGACCAAAATGAGGCTTAGTTATATGAAGTAGCTATATGAGAATATTTGGTGTGTGTCTTTGTAGTAATTCATGAAATATTTATTGGTAGAGATGATAAGAAGGGTCCATGGCCCATGGATAGGGCTAGCGTGGTCGTTTGCGGCAACCAAAGTTTTTGACTTCACCTTCATGACTCCCTTCACGGACTGTGAAGGGCTAAATGGTCTGTGAAGGGCACCAATACAAGTCTCCCATCTTCCTTTTAAGTCAGGGCTATTTATTCTCCCTATGTGTTTGATACCTAAGTTATGACATTTTAACCACTATTCTAAGCCATATATAAGTTATTTATGTCCTAAAACTACCTATTCCAAATCATTCCCAAAAATCCTAAATTTCCCTCCAAGTTCATTCCCCAAAATCCTCTCTAAAGCTAAGGAAGGAGAAGCTAGGGTTTCACTTCAAGATATTCAATTAACCATAGCTATTAGGCTTGAATAACTAAGGTATATTAGTATTCACCTATGAATTCCTTTCCACCATAGAGTTCCCAAGATCTTCCAATTTTACAAGTTAAATTCTCAATTCAAAAGTTAGGGTATTATTCAATCTTCATGGGATCTTCTCAATGATGATTCAATTTATTGTTTTCTATCTTTTAATGCATGAACTGAAGTAATTACATATTTTGAGTTGAATTCATATGAACCCATGCATAATCCATGATGTTAGATTATGAACACATGATGAAGCTTATGAACTATGAAATATCAATTTCATGAAGATATGCATGCTTTTATGAAAGAGATGTAAATGATTTGAGGATGCTTTGAGAAAAAAGTATCAATGAAAAGTCCCTTTAGCATGATTTCATATATTTTATGCATTTCTATCATACTTAGTACATTCCATGTACTAATGCATACTTGTGCCTACATTATTTTACTAATGTAGGATCTGACGCTCATACCTCTCAAACTCGTGGCTAGTTGATCCCTTGGTATTCGAAGATTGGTGAGTTTTTGATAACGCTCAAATTTACTATTTAAAAATAAATAAAAGAGACAGCAGTCCTCATCAATAAAAATACCCAACGAAGAGTCGGGGTCGAATCCCAAAGGGAATGGTATATCGTAGAGAATTTTATCAAGAATTTTGGATTGTAAAATAATTAATTTGTAATAGTAAAAATAAGTGGGTGGATGATTCCACCAATTTAATAAAAATATTTGGTTATCAATTGTCACAACTAAACTAAAATTACGGGATACTTAAGAAGTAACAAGAAATCTATTGGTGTGGGGATTGGAAATCAATGTCACATAGGGGTAATTGTGCTGCTCTATATTGATGAACATTCATGAAAAGGCTAGGTCATCTTCAATGACACTAATCTTCTTTCGATCTCATAGCATCCTTGCATAGAATGTATTTTCGGTCTCATCTATATGCCAATCTAAACAACCCAATCGTTAGTAAATTCTCTCTTTCGATGCAGAAAAAGGGCAAAGAGATCTGACCCATAACCTCTATTTTCAAGTAAGTTACAAATATCAAACCTAATTTTCTTGTATCAGACTAATTACCCACTCCAATTAATATTTTTCGAGCATGCATCAAAGATCAAAAGTACGAATTTAGTTTGCAACCTTAACCTATAAGTTAATACCTTGCTAATTAGCCCAATATTATGCATGAACAACAACAAAACAGAGCATAACACAATAACAACTACATCAAATCAACACCCAACCCCATAATTGCACCCCTAGATCGTGGGTTCTAGCAACCCATCACTAAAATAGTAACCATGGGTAACATGAAATTAAGTAATTACAAGTGAACCTACTTTAAATTCTACTTTAACTTGATATTTTCAAGAGCAAAGTTGAAAAACTCAAAAAACTAAAAAGTATTCTTCACAAAGTAAAATATTTCTCTCTCTAGAATATTCAGAACATCCTTTCTAATTTCGAACTCTCCATTCTAAAAAAAATAAAATCCTTTTTGGGATATTTATAGTTTTCCAAAATTTGGCTAAAAACTCAACATGCTACCCTTTGGGCGATGTTTGTCAGGCTCGCCGTGCTCATTATGTGAATCGCCAATCATGCTTCAACTCCCCTTCTCTTGCTCTAGGCTTCAGGTATTTGAACCTCTGTCGGTGAGCTCATTCGATTCTGACTTTCACATTCAGTGTATAACCGAGTACCGCCTTATTTCACCTTTTGAGCCTTCAATTTTCCTCCTTGCACTGTTGCTTTCGGCGATGGTCGGCAAGGTTGCCCTTCTCATTCGGTGAGTCATCTTTTCTTTTGGAGCTCGCTGACTTGCCTCGATAAACATAAGTCTTGTGCATTATCACATTGGGTTAGGTCATGCTCATTAGGCAATCCACCTTTCTTGTTTGGCGATCATCAATGTATAGTTTGTACTCTTTTTTTTTTGAATTTTTGGTCATTCTTTCAAACATTCATCCTTGCCTTGTCCATTAGTCTTCAAAGCTGTAAATCATTACAAAATATGACATAATCAAGAATAAGGACACTAATTATTGAGCTAAATAGGTCTCAAATAAATGCAAATCTAGCACTCATCAACACCCCCAACATAAACTTTTGCTTATCCCCAAGTAAATCAAGAGCACAATTATATCAATAAGGGTGTCTACAACAGTATTCAATGAGATCTAACATGCAAGTTCCGTTATAAGACTACTCTCAACAGCATGCTACACTTAATCATGATCAAAAAGCTTCAAATGATGACTAGCCGATTTCAACACAAGATCAAGCTCACTTTAGCTTCTTTTATAATGAAAGGCCATTTTTTAACAAATGCATTCAAGTGCCCTCACATCAAGGATGATTCAGTGCTCCTCACAAAGCAAAAAAACAAAGAAAGAAGGAATCAATACATCTCTCACTCTCTCAAAAGAGAAATACATGCAAGATTCATCCCATAGGTTTGCCCATATTTTTCAATCATTAACCAACCTAGTTCATGAAAGATATCAAAGGTCTCTTAGGTTTGTAGTGGGGATGAGGGTTAAGGTATGGTCAATTTGGCTCGGTGACTTCACCTTTACAAAGCATTGTTGGAATCATCTTTACCTCTTCTCAATTTCTTTGGATTCTTTTCCATTTGAGAACTCAAACTTTGACTTTTTGCTCATATTATTTGGAATCTCATTTATTTTATCACTTCTCTTTTTCATTTGAATTTTTCAAAACAAGGAGGGGTTTCTTCTTTATGTAACCAACTTCAAAGTTGAGTCTCATTTCATCTTTCTATGCCCTTCACTTTGTTTTGCTTCCTCCTTCCTTTCCACACCCTCAACTTAGGATTTTGGCCTAAGTTGGCGATTCAAACATGACAATGCTTCAAAAATGATTTCGGATGAGAAAGTGGGGATAATTTGGCCCAGGAGGTTTTAGATTGGTTTTGTAAATAAATGGTTTAGGCTCAAATGATGCCAAATGAATGCAAAACCTCACAAGGTAGTCACAGAGGGTTATGAAAATTTGGGTTCCCTCTTAGAATTTTTTCCCAAGATCACGCCTTATATTTACAAAGGTTTAGATAATTAGATTAACAAGGAATATTCTAGGATTCCATACACATGCCTTCAAGTAAGACCTCGCCACACATGGAACTTCTAAATAAACTCATTTAGCTCATCCCGAAAATATCAAAAGTGTACGTGCGATGTTCATTGCAAGGCACACATCAAAACACAGCTAGTAATTAAATGATTCAAAGAGATCTCTCAAAAGCGCAACCAAATCAATTTCATTCTTGCAACACCAATACTATACATCATGCTCATCATGAGTACTATTCAAGACATTGATATTGAACACAATCGATCCTCAAATCATTATCAATGAAAACTCAAGCATTTTATGATTTTCAAAACTCATGGGGGTAGTTGTAAAATTTAGAGAAAACGAAAGAGGTGACAAGAGATACACTAAACCAAATGAAACTCTCTAATATAAACAAAAGTAAACTACTACAATAATCCAAAAATCAAAAATAACAAAATACAAAGTAAAAGCAGAATATTGGCTCAAAGGCCCTCACCCCACCAAAAAATAAATATGCACTGTCCTCAATGTAAAAAGGTCCCCTCAACAGGCTAAGCTTGTGAAACACTCACATTTGGAGTTTGCAGAGGGGAAGCATCACCCGGGGCATCTGTGACGGACAATAAATAACTGGAGGCAGCAATGTGGTAACAAATTGGGAATCAGTGCCCGTCATATTACTGGGAGGAATTTTGGAATCTGTAGAGACTCCACTAGTACCAACTACAAAAGTCTCCCGAAGGGATCTCTCCAAGGTGGCCTGAACAATCACCTCCTTAGTCTCTTGCTGCTCCGGGAGTGTTTGTGCAATCCCATGCTCATCCTCTGCACTCCTCATCTATCTCCCCGGCCAAATCACCATCGACCCTCTCACTATCAACATCAACACAAGCAACACTAGCAGCTATCTCAGGCTGCACACTAGAAGGAGGCTCATTGCTGGGCATCATCGCTGGCATGGAGACTGGTGCATTAGGTAGGGGAACCTCACACCATAACATCAAAATATAAATAGATCGTAGCTAGTCTACATCCACTCATAAAGTAGCAAGCTCACCCCTTATGGCATCTAGTGCACTAGAACTACCCTCGGCTATCTCTCAGGCCTCTAATCCCACAATCAGGTTATCTAACCTCACACTATGGCCTCAATTAACCCCTAACACCTAGTCACCCTGTCTCTCAAAGGGGCCAATGCCTACTCAAGAGCTCTATCAATCAGCGCAGGCATGTCCTTCTCAACCCTCGCCGCTCTAATATCTCGTGATCGGGAAAGACTGCCCATTTGGTAAATTAAGTCCTAGGTCAAGGGGGGACGGGTAGTAGGAGTGGGGCTATCCACATTAGCAACAACACCAATAGTAGGACAAGTGCAGAAAATGAAGGCACAGTAGGGGAGGAAGATACACTTGCCTGCTCCATGTAAGGACCAGATGTGCTGGCCTCAGAAGCTAGTGCAACTAGATCAACTACGGGTGTAGTTTCTGGTGGTGGCGGCTTCTCTAAGCCACATCATCCCATAAAGATTCACCCTCAATCCTCCTGATGTATTCGAAGAGGCTAGTGTGATCTGCACATAAAACTTCATACAAAAGGGAACTCCTGCTCTCTTACAAAATCAAGTAATTAGAACTGGAAACGGAAGGGAGGTCTACTCTTGTATGACCCATAGCAACATCTCCTCGACAATAATGGTTCCAACATTGATCTGCTCCCTGTCGATTTTGGTGCCCACTAGCACTACCTTAGGATGCTAGAGGATCGATTTAATTTGGGACAAGATGATGTTGTTGCTTATAAACCCGAACCAATACCAGACCACAATGCTCTTTATTTTTTATTTTGTTACCATCAGCCATCCATGGCAGATGAGCTTAAGATATCAATGGGGCCAATCATCCCTTCAACGCGTCAAGCTCCCGGTTCATCCGGGTCTGATATGTATCAGCATGAGTGGAAGGAGTGCATAGGACTTTATTTATCTTGCCACTGTGGCATTATTCCATTTTGCCCAACACTTCTACTTGATCCAAAGTCTTTCTAACTGTGCCCTTTGTCTTCTTGGATAAGACTTTTGCACAGGCTTTTTAAAATCCCCTAACCCACTTTGGCACATAAGTCTACCTGAGCTTTGTGAACTGCTCAAATTTGTGAAATTTAATGGTCTCCCATATTACCGGGTAATCGTTAATCACCCTATTATTTGAGAGCATTCACTAGTGAAGAATAGTTCTTCACCCTCCACCTTGAGCTTATTAAGGGCCTTTGGAGCTATGATCGGGAGAACACGAGAGGTGGGGGTTGGATCTTGCAGAGGTGATACTAGCTTGAAATGAACATCTATCTACTTCTTGGCAATGTGTTTCTATCTACTTGGCAATTTGTTTCTATCTACTTCTTGGCAATGTGTTTCTGGATTTCTTACCCACATTTGTAGGAGTATGTGGAGTGGCTTGTTGGGCACGAGGGGCCTCAAAAGGCTCATTAATGGAGATATCCCATGCTCATTTAGAGGAGGGGGAGGAGCAGATTGTCTGTCGTACTCTATGTCCGACGTCACCACCTATTTACCCTTTGTTCTAGCAATAACCTGCAAAGCATACAATTCAAACATACAATCATTCAAGATTAGTTGAAATCAAACACAATTAAAAGCACAGTTCAAAAATACGCTAAGGCTCGCCGATGGGAAGGACGATCGCCTAACAGGATAGGGGAACACCGGTGAGCTCACCAAAATAGACAGTGGCTATTTTCAAAGAAAACAAGCACAAAGGGTGGATTCAATTCCAACTTAGCGATTCACCAAGTTGGTTTCGACGGGTTAAGACAAGTCAGTCGAAACTGACAGTGTAAAATGAAAAAAACAGCATCAATGGCGATATCCACTCCTACTCGGTGATGCACCAAGTGGGTTCGGTGAACTTAGACAAGCTTGCCGAATAGGACAGTGCCCAAGGTAACATATTCACTCAAGAAGGTGAGCTGGGGCTTACTCGGTGATTCACCTAACCTCCTTGGTGAGTTAAGACAACCCTTCCAAACAAGAGATGTTTAACTCAGTGCATAATTTTCACAGCTAAAACCAACATAAGCAACAAAAAAAAGTTCCTCGACATTATTAAAATCCATCTACATGCTTATATACCCTTGTGTATTGAGACTTCTACCAAATGTTGCAAGGTATTGCTCAAATTGATGATTTTCCCTTAATAAAGTCGTTACTCTGTCTATCATTAGGAAAAATCATGTAATGGAGTCAACACCGGGTTATTCAGACTTCACCCACCTCAAATTCAATCAAGACCCACTAAATTTATAGGTTCAATTTCAATATTTAACAAACACATTCAGTTTTAACAATTTCTAGGCAATAACACAAGCCATTAGTTTATGGGAATAGTTCAATATGATCATTACAAGGCTACCGAATGAAATAAAACAGTCTCATGCATTATATGTCCTATATCCCATATACAAAACACAATTTAAAGCTCAAAATGCTTAATGAAAATAAAAAACCAACCTCAACTAGAAGCAAAACTGGAAAGTAAAAGGAAAATAGGTTGAGTCGACTGCTCTAGGAAGAAAATGTACTCCACGCACTCCAAAATAACACAATAAGGACTCAAAAACACTCAAACAAGGTATTGTAAGAGAAAGGATAGAAAAAGGCTCAAATATATCAAAGATAAGGCCCAATGTTCCCTTTTGCCTTGGATTTAGATAAGTGAAGAGTTGGCATAGTTAGGTCTTTAACTGCTTGATAGATACTTAATGAGAGGTCACCATTTGAGATAAAGTAGAGAAGTCATTTTTCAAATCCTTCAACACTTTGTCGGACCCCTCCACCTTGTTGAGATCCTTGAGAGCATTTCCTCAGTCCATTTACCTTCTGATCCAGCTGGGTCCTTTGGTCGTTGACGATCGTGGGTAGGAACATACCTATCTTTGTTAGCCTCCCTATATCTCTCCAATTTCCACCTCGCTAATCTTTCCAACCATTATCTCGATCCTTGTTCCAACCTTGGTTCCTACTTTGTCGCTGGTAGTTATGATGAGAACCTCCCATTTGGTTTCTAAAATATTAAACTTCTTCATTGTATAATACCTCAAACTTGGCATCATTCGGGCACTGCCCACTATTAGTTCCAACCACGTTCAACAATTTAAGTCCACCTCCCATGACATGTTTAGAAAATAAATCGAGTTAGGTTATCATCTTTGCCAGGTTTGTATCTCGTTCATTGTCCTTCTCCATTTGTTCTTTGCTCATGCTCAGTTATAGAGTAAGCACATGATCTTGTCAAGTATGCCATGCTCGGTTAACTTTGGTCATGTCATCTAGAGACAAAGCAACCAAATCATACATGTGTCTCATTGATCCTCCTTGGACTAACTGATCAGCCACACCTTTATTGACTAAATCAAGGCTACACTAGAAGTATTACATCACCAAATCATCTGAAACACCATGTGTTGGACATTTCAAAAGTAGTTTCTTGAACCACAACCAAGTTTCATGTTGAGGTTCACCTACAATGTGCTTGAAGTTTTTGATTTGGGTTCTAAGTTTCACCATCTTTGAGGGGGGGGGAATAATCTCTCCAAGAAAGCGTTAGTCAACTCCTCCCAAGAAGTGATAGAGTCATTTGGTAATTTTGCCAACCATTTTGTAGCTTCACCTCTAAAAGAGAATGGGAATGACCTCAACCTCACGGACTCTTCAGAGATGTTCTTGAATATAAATGGTCCACACACCTCCAAAAAAATTCCTAAGGTGTTCATGGAGATATTCATGAACTAAACCCGCAAACATTCCTCTTAATTCGAGAAATTGTAGCATTGTTTCGGTTACATGAAACACAACCATCCCGGCTATACGAGTTATCAGGATGGCTCCCATGATTCAAATCACCCATGTTGTTGTTTTGACCATACTGAGTTTAGTGACAATCATTTTCACTACCACGGTCACTCATTGTATTTGACTTATAAATCAGCAAATAACAACACATAACAACAATCTATTACAACTAAATAAATTTACAAACTAGTTTCTAAAATAAAATTCTGAACAACCACTCCTAACAACGGCGCCATTTTTTATAACACTCAAATATACTCTTTAAATCTAATTAAAAGACACATCAGTCATCGTCAATAAAAATATCCAATGAATAGTCGGGGTCAAACCTCACAGGAAACGGAATATCGTAGAGAATTTTATCAAGATATTTGAATGATAAAATCATTCAATTGTAGTATTAAAAAGAAGTGGGTGGATGATTCTAATAATTTAATACTAGGATTTGATTATCAATTGTCATAATTAAACTAAAATTATGGGAAATTCATGAAGTAATAAGTAATCTAGGGGTGCACGGAATGGAATTCAATGTCATATAGGGGTAATTGTGTTTCTATATAATGATGAACATTCATGAATAGTCTAGGTCATCTTCAATGACACTAATCTTCTTTTGATCTCATAGCATCCTTGCATAGAACCTCCTTCCGGTCTCATCTATATGCCAATCTAAACGACCTAATACCTTACTCTATTCTCTTTTTCGATGCAGAATTAGAGCAAATAGATCTGACTCATAACCTCTATTTTGAAGCAAGTTATAGACACCAAACCTGAATTGCAAGTATCAGATTAATTACCCACTCCAATGAATCTCTTTCGAGTATCGACTGAAGATCAAAAGTTGGAATTAAGTTTGCAACCTTAACCCATGAGTTAACACATTATAGTTATCCCAAATTAATGCATGAACAACAAAATAGAACATAACACAATACCCACTACATTAAATAAACAACCAACCCCATAATTGCACCCTTAGATCTTGGGGTTTTAGCCACCCATCATAAAAAGTAAAGAAATTATTCCTTCTATGAAAGCAACCATGGGTAACATGAAACCAAACAATCACAAGAAAACCCAATTTGAATTCAGCTTCAATTTATCAATTTCAAGAGCAAAGTCAAAAAACCCCAAAACTAGAAAGCGTTCTTCACGAAGAGAAGTGTTTCTCTCTCTAGAATATTCAGAAGTTTCTTCCTAATTTTGATCTCTCCATTCTCTAAAAAACACCTTTTTGGGCTATTTATAGTTTCCCATAATTTGTTCCAATACTCAACATGCTACCCTTTGGGAGGCATAAGTCGGGCTTGCCGAGTTCATTTGGTGAATCACCAATCATGCCTCTACATCCCTTCTCGTGCTATAGGCTTCACGTTTTTGAACCTCAGACTGCGAGCTCGTTCGAGTCTGCCTTTCACATTGAGCATATAACTGAGTACCACCTTAGTTCTCCTTTCGAGCCTTCAATTTTTTCCTTGCACTATTGCATTTAGAGATGGTCAGCAAGGTTGCCCTTATCATTCGACGAGTCACCTTTTCTTTAGAGCTCGCTGACTTTCCTTGACAAACACAAGTGTTGTGCAATTTTACTTTGGGTGAGGTCACGCTCACTAGGCGATCCACCTTTCTTGTTTAGCGATCATCAATGTATAGTTTGTACATCTTTTTTGCATTTTAACCATTCTTTCAAACATTCATCCTTGACTTTTCCATTAGCCATCATAGCTGTAAATCATCAAACTATCATCATGTTAAGACATAATTAGGCATTGACACTGGTTATTGAGCTAAATAGGCCTCAAATAAGTGCAAATATACCACTCATCAGTCCTCATATTCTGAGGACTGAGATACTTTTATAGATTTCCATTATTTTAATTTTTAGAAATTTGTTTGCGGGGTATGGGTTACATCCCAACCATTTCATTTTTTATGTAATATATAGCTTATTGAGACTATGTTAGAATTCCTCTTTTTCAAACTCTTTTATGATATAAGACTATTTCTTTGAAATCTATATTTCTACTATCTTGTACGATGTATTCTAAGTGGCTTGTGTAGGGACTTTTGGGGCTCTATATGCCTTGTTACGCCTAAGATATTCTTTGTGTTTTGACAAACATGGTTTTTAGAGAAAAAGGTTTTGAAAGGTCCTAAGATGTCTCAAAACCCATGATAAGTAAAGTCTGGTTTATGAGTGTGAAGCGCGCCACACATATGAATAGGAAGCCATAAGATGTTTAGGAAATTCCACTTCTTTCATCGTTCTAAAGTTGTGTGATAGAGTGTAACTCTATATGTCTCTCTCCTTATCCTTATCCGATGTTTTCAAGGATATGGCCCCTCGAAAAGAATACGTTATAAGGAATGCAAATGAGAATGTTGAACATGAAGCTCCGTAAATTCTGGCTGACCCTTTAGTCGAACAACTGACTAATGTGGAGTTCTAAGCCATTTTTCAAGTGTTAGCTCAGGTCATGGTTGCTCAATCTCATAGAGAGGTTGTGGTCCGCGTGAACCCAAATATGGGTATGTCGGCAACTAGAGTGAGGCACTACAATAGAATTAATCCCTTTGAGTTTCATGGTTAAAGGTTGAGGAAGATCCTCAATAAGTCCTTGACGAGGTGTATAAGGCTTTGATGATCATGGGAGTGACACTGGTGGAAAAGGTGAAGGTATCCGCTTATCAACTTAAGGGTGTTGCTCAAGTCGGGTTCAACCAATGGAAGGAAGAGAGGTTGGTTGATGCACATCCTCTTGATTGGGAAATGTTTAAAGCTACTTTCCTTGATAGGTTCTTTCCCAGTGAGATGAGGGAGGCCAAAGCACATGAGTTCATTAACCTTCGTCAATGAAATATGAGTGGGAAAGATATGCTTTGAAATTCACACAATTGTCCAAATATGCTCCTTCTATGGTTGTTGAGTCTAGGGAAAGAATGAGTAAGTTTGTTTTGGGTGTGTCTGCAATGGTGGTTAAGGAACGTCGTACCTCCATGATCATTAAGGAAATGAATATTTCCTGTTTGATAAGACATGCTCAACAAATTGAAGAGGACAAGCTGAAGAAAAGATCTAGGCAGATAAAGAGGGTAAAGACCAGTGATGGTGACTTTTCACATTTGAGGTCCAATGAACATGGTCGTTCTAGATTCCAAAAAAGGTTCTCCAATCAAGGTTCCTCTGATGCTTTGGTTTCGAAATTCAACAATGATAGGGTAGCTAACCCTAAGCCTCAAGGAGGAAATGGTGGTGAATCTTCTTTTTCTACTTGTGCTAGGTGTGGAAGGAAGAATGAGGGTAAGTGCTTATCCGGCATGGATGGTGGCATTAGTTGTGGTAAGAGTGGTCACAAGATGAGGGATTTTCCATCATTGTCTACTAAGGGGAAATATAGTAGGCAAGCTACGCCTAATGGTTCGGGTCAAGTGTTCCAAAGGACAACCAATTCTATGAACTTCAAACTCGACATGATCAAGAGGGTTCTCCCGATGTGGTTAGCTGTATGTTGAAAGTCTTTCAGCTTGATGTTTATTCATTTCTTGATCCCGATGCTACTTTTCTTTTGTGATACCATATATGGCTATCACATTTGATGTTTCTCCATGTGTTATTAGAAATTTTTTCTCTCTCTACTCCTATTAGTGAATCTATTCTTGCTAAGAGAGTCTATAGAAATTGTCCCATCTCGTCATTCATGTTGATCTTGTAGAGCTTGATATGTTGGATTTCCATGTTATTTATTGTATGGATTGACTCCATTGTTGTAATGCTTCTGTTGATTGTAGAACCCGAGTGGTAAAGTTTTAGTTTCCAAATGATCCCGTCCTATAGTGGAAAAGGGGAAATAATGTACCTAATGGTGAGTTTTTTTCCTGTCTTAAAGCTAGAAAAAATATTTCTAAGGGTTGCATATATCATCTTGTTGGGTTAGGGATACAGGTTCCAAAGCCCCCATTCTTGAGTCGGTCCCCGTTGTAAATGAGTTTCCTCAATGATCTACCTGGTGTTCCTCCCGAAAGAGAAATAGAATTCGGTCCTTCTCTCAGATACACAACCTATCTCTATTCCTCCTTACCATATGGCTCCAGTAGAACTTAAGAAATTAAAGGAGCAATTGAAAGATTTATTTGATAAGGGTTTCATTCGATCAGGGATCTCTCCCTGGGATGCAATAGTTTTGTTTGTTCGTAAGAAGAATGGTTCACTTCGCATGTGTATTGATTACCGACAACTGAACAAGGTTAACATGAAGAATAAGTATCCTCTTTCAAGTATTGATGATTTGTTTTATCAACTCCAAAGAGCAATTTATTTCTCTAAGATTGACCTTCGCTCAGGTTATCACCAATTAAAGGTAAAAAAAAGTGATATTATTAAGATAACTTTTCGATATTGGTATGGTCATTATAACTTTTTGGTGATGTCATTCAGGTTGACTAATGCTCTAGCCACATTCATGAATTCAATATAATGAATAGAGTGTTTAGACAATATCTTGATATGTTTGTGATTGTATTTATCGATAACATCTTGGTTTACTCGCGGAGTAAGGAAGAGCATGCCGATCATTTTAGGATTGTGTTGCAAGTCCTCAAGGTATCACAATGATTTGCTAAGTTTAGTAAATGAAAATTTGGGTTGAGATCCGTGGCTTTTCTTTGTCACATTATTTTCGATAAGGGAATTGAGGTTGAACTTTAGAAGACGGATGCGGTTAAAAATTGGCCTAGACCTTGGAATTTTGAAAAGGCTGAAGTGCGTTAACGGGAAGGTCTACCAACCTTAGCAAAACTGTAACCCTTTAACGGAGGCCTAAATGGCTCATGAAAGGGTCCACGACTTGTGGAGAGGGCTAGGGTATGTTTAAGGAAACCCTAGTTTTTGCCTTCACCTTCACGACCCCCTTCACGGACCGTGGAAGGCTAAACGGTCCTTGAAAGGCACCCATACATGTCTCCCATCATCTTTATAAGTGAGGGCTATTTATGTCTTTTCCTATGTGTTTAATACCAAAGCTATGTTGTTTTAGCTCCTATTCTAAGCACTATTTAAGCAATTTAAGTCCTAAAACTACCCATTCTAAATCATTCTCCTAAATCCTAAATTTCCCTCCAAGTTCATCCCCGAAAATCCTCTCTAAAGCTAAGGAAGAAGAAGCCAGGGTTTCACTTCAAGATATTGGGCTTTGATCACTAATGTATGTTAGTAGTCACCTATGGAGTCCTTTCCTTCGTAGGGTTCCTGAGATCTTCCAATTTTACAAGTTAGATTCTCATTTCCAAAGTTAGGGTTTGATTGAATCTTCATGGGTTCTAATTCATTATGATTCAATTGATTGTTTGCTATGTTTTAATGCATGAATTGAAGTAATTACACGATTTTGAGTTGCATTCATATTAACCCTTGCATGATCCATGATGTTAGACTAATAGCACGTGATGAACCTTATGAACTATGAAATATGATTTTCATGAAGATATTCATGTGATTATGAAAGAGATGTAAATGATTTGAGGATCCTTTGAGAGGAAAGTATCAATGTTGTTGTTGTGAAAGATTTTTCCACATAATGGATCATAAGGTTGAAAGGTTTTTCTCACTTTAGTTGAATCATGTTTTAGGAGCTATTCTAAATAATATTAGCTTGGATCAGTTGATTAATTATACCTTTCCATGGATGATAATATGAATAATGACTATTACATGAGATTTTACTTAGCACCGAGTGGGCTTATAGGATGAACGTTTCCGTTTAGCGTATGTGGATCTTTAGTAGCAATCTCTATGTCCCATACTATGTTCCACCATATGATTTTATCTCAGATAGACACTAGCTAGTGGATCCACTTTAACTAAGATTCATTATTCTTACCTTGGCAAGTAAGGACATCTCTTTTCGGTGTGGGATAGACACTGGATTCCATGTTTTAGCTCACATGGTCTTTATTGGTTAATGGTAAAAATCCAACAATAATGAACTAAGGTTACTTTTAAAGTATCTCACAAAGTGTTTTGAGTATGTTAAACTTCCATTGACCATGATTATGAGATGTGTTTTCTAACACCTTATCTTATGTTTTAGCTTGGTCATCGCATGTCATGAAAATTCCCTTTAGCATGATTTCATATGTTTTATGAATTCCTATCATACTTAGTATATTCCATATACGTGTGCATATTTTTCCCTACATTATTTCACTAATGTAGGGTCTGACGCTCCTACTTCTCACGCTCGTGGCTAGTTGATCCCTTGGCATTCAAAGATTAGTGAGGCCTCATGTTCCAAGGACCGAGATACTTTTATAGCTTTTCCTTATTTTAATTTTCAGATATTTGTATGTGGGGTGTGGGTTACGTCCCAACCACTTCCTTTTTGATGTAATAAATGTTTTGTTGATACTATGTTAGACTTTCGCTTTGTCAAACTCTTTTATGACATAAGATTTTTTTTGATATCTTTATTTCTATTATCTTGTATTATATATTCTTAATGGCTTGTGTAGGGCCTTTCCGAGCTCTATACGCCATGTTGTACCTAGAGTATACTTTGGGTCATGACAATAGGGTTGTACCGGTTATTCTTCATTGTGCATAGGTATTAAGGGGAAACAGATTCCCTCCAGTTAAATCAGCTCCAGTAATGTCCGATACAAGCTTTAGATGATGGCACCTAGACAAAATAAAATCTGAAGGTTGGAAATTATTGCTTCTTAAATTAAAATTTATGCGGTTAATTTTCTCTTCTCCACTGTTAGCGACAAATAAAAATTACAGAAGTAAAGTTAGTAGTTTCGCTCAATCACTAAAATTGTAGGATAGCACAAAATTATTTTATTCTTCCACGAATTAGTGGTGAAGTTAGAAATTTCATTAACGGTGTTTATTATTTACTGTATTGTACGAAAATAATTTTTGACATGTATACTTCATAAAATTTTTAATGTATATAGTATCATTATTCGACAAATGGTGTCCAACTGGCCACCTGAGCTAATTTATCTGGAGGGGATCCATTTCCATCCAGGTGGCCAGTCAGACACCCTTTGTGGAAAAGTCATACTACATATATATTAAAAATTGTATGAAGCATATAGTTTAAAAATTATTTTTCATCCATATATAAGAAATATTTAACACCCTTAATGAAATTTCTGACTTCGCCACTACTTCGGTGAAAGAATAAAATAATTTGGAGCTATCCTACAAATTTAGTGATAGAGAAAAACTACCTACTTTATATTCTTCAATTTTAGTTTGTAGCAAATAGTGGAGAAGAAAAAATTTACGGCGTGAAATTTAATTTTTGAAGCGCTAATTTCTAGCCTTTAGATTTCATTTTGTCTAGGTGGCATCATCTAAAGATATTATTGAATATTACTGGAGCTAATTTAATTGGATGGCATCCGTTTCTATATTTAGGTCAATTCTGTAGTTTGGGAAGAGATTTAGAGATGAATTAAGGTAATAATAATCCTCTAACACAAAGTTGAGTTGAATGTTTCCTTATTGATTAATTTTCAATATATGATTTTACTTGAGTTAACTTCAAACTGGCTATATTAGAATATGAAGAGTTACTTGACTCTTAGCCTATCAAACTAAAAGTCCGTGAATCTTCTTTCCACAATTACAAAGTTTGATCATTTCGAGTTTGGAGTAGAGAGTTATCATTATTTTACTAAATGATGCAGTGTAGTTCAATTTTGACTGTCGAAAAATTCTGAATAAGGTAATTTTTTGTCGTTATACCCACTAGGAATACCCAAAAACAGTTTTATCAATTTCTATACAGCTCTAAACAATTATATTTCCATCTTATAATTAATTCTTCTCCTCTCTCAAATTCTAAGACAAACTTCTAAAGAAAATCAAAGCATAATATTTTCAAGCAAGATTCGTTCAAATATTTTTCAAGATTCTTCTTCAAGCAATGTTCTTTCAAATCTTTTTCAAGATAAGTCCTTCAATTATTTCAATCTTTCCAACTCAAATTCCTTCTTATAATCAAGATCATTAATAGAAATCTTAACCTTTGGTCATAGGATTTTCAAGAAACTAATTCAAGAATCTCAAAAAAGGCTTTCTTGATCGTTATTCTTCAACATAGTGTTTTTCTTCAAGATTAGTGGAGCATTTAAGGTATGTAAGATTATATAAGTGAGAAACTTTGTTCTTCCTCACACCCTACTACTACAATATATAGAGAAAATACATAATTATCCCATTAAACTAAGACCTATTTTTTAAAGACACTTGAACTTAGTGGGGGTCCTATTACCCCCTTAAACAATTTTAAAGTGTTATAAATATCTCACTTTTTAGCCACCCTCAATTGCAAAAAAGGAAGTGCAATCACACACCAATTATTATCTGCCAAGTGTTAGATTATAATTTTTAATATTTATTTTCATTTTTGTTTTTTTTCCTTATTTTATTAGCTTCATTTTTTAATTTTTTTTTATCTTTCTTCTTATTTCTTCATCACTCTTCTTCTTCGCTGCAACCCTTCATATAGCCGCCATCACTGCAAGTCCACGACTTGCCCACCATCGCCGCTAATCCTTCGGAGTAGCCTTCATCAAGCCATTATTATAACTCATCTCCACCACTAATATCATCAAATCATTATTAAATCAAAATAAAAGTACTAATAAATTAAAAATTAAAAATTAATAATCACCTTCAATCTAGCATCTTCTTTCCAATATTAAAAAAATTATGCACCGGAACTCCATTACGATGGAGGTAATGAAATACTATACTACTCTCGAATCAATGCTAAAGAACTACATAATAATTTATTTTTAAAAAATATTATCAAAGGAGGTTCACAATTATTATTATTTTTGAAAATATAAGGGACAAAAGAAGAAAAGGGAACAAAGAGAAGCAAGAAGACAAGGAAAAAAAATGAATGAAGTAAATGGGTCTTCTAAGTTGAAGAAGATAGAGAAGAGGTAGTTGGTTCTTTTGAGTTTTGGGGAAGAAGATAGCAAAAAAATAAAGAATGGAGAAAGTACAATAAAATAAATAAAAGAAAAGAAAAAAAATAACATTTCAAATTAAATAAATACTTAAATAAATATATATTTACGTTTTGGCTCAGCTCACTCGCTATCAGAGAGTGAACTACACTCTACATGCCACATAGGCACATAATGGGACAATAAATTCATTCTACATAAGAAGATGGGGGGTAATAGGACCCCCGCAAAGTTCAAGTGTCTTTTTAAAAAACAGGTCTTAGTTTAATGGGGTAATTATGTATTTTCTCTAATATATATTTGTAAGATCAAATCTAGGGTTTTTACCCAAGATTCTATGATTTCAAATTCCCTTTATCATCTATAATTGATTCTTGATTTTTATCATCAAAATTATGGTACTTTATGTCATTAATGATTATTCATGGTTCATGCTTATTATACAACATGAACCCCTTTCTAATAAAAGTTATTTAAAAATCTTGTCGTAGTATTTCATATGCACTAATTTCAGAAATAAAGTATGTTCAAGATAATAAAGAAGTATTTCAAGAATGAGTTCAAGAAAGTAAATTTAGTTATAAGTACATTATTTTCAAGAAAGTATTATTATCTTTAATTTAAAGTGCATGATTTTTGAAGAATTTCAAAAGAGTATATGTTACTTCAAATTGATTTCACCTAACATCTAGGATTTTGTGGTATTCTTCATGGGTCCAATTTATTGTGATTCAGTTCCTTATATTCAATCTTATTATGCATGATTTAACTTAATTACATGATTTCAATTGATTTCACCTGATGTAACACCCCGTATCTGAAAAAGGAACCTGAAACTAATGTTTAGAAGTTGCAGGTGCCATCCATGGAGGCCATCCACGGCTCGTGGGTACGACCACAGACCGTAGTGTGGTCTGTGGAATGGCCACCTTGCCACAGGTTCAGAGGCTCAGGACCACGGTGATATACCGTGACTTTACAGTATTTTTGATGCATTTCACTTGGAGTTTTGTGTGAGTCTTGAGCACTTTGTTATTAGATATGATGGTTTCTGTGTAACTCTTGCAAGAAATATGTTCGGATGCGGTTGATTGAGATAAGAGCTGAAAATTGCAGAACTGGCTAGTGATGAAGCCAACCACGGACCGTAGGTCCAGTGACGGGTCGTAGGTGTTGCAGTGTAGATGAGGGTTCAAGGAAGTCTGACCAAGTGTAGAACAACGGAGGCATTAACGTACCATAGTTTGACCCACGGACCGTCCTGCGCATCCGTCTTTGGTGATCAGAGAGTTGAAGTTCCCCTACTTAAACCACAGAGGCTAGTGACAGACCGTAGTCCAGTCCACTAACCTTTGGTCCAACTGTAGTCTAAAGGCCCTAAAATAATTCCCAAGTGTTGATCCACGGAGGGAGACCACAGACCATAGGTTGACCCACAGTATGTAGGTCGTGTCGTCAATTGAAACCGCGTCTAAGCTGTTATTTCCTTATTTTGTTTCCTACTTGGTTTAGGATTTGTTTTCTATAAAAATTAGTTGTAATTTCAATTTTTGGGGGGTAGACATTATTGTAGACTTTTACTTTTGGTCTTTAGGTATTATTTTGCAAACACTTAGCAATTTAATTTTTGCAAGTTGGTTTATGCAAATTTCACTTTGAATTTCAATTCAAGATTTTGTTTTTCATCTATTCTAATTGGAAGTTCATGATTTATTCTAACATAATTATTAATTGTGAACTCTCAAGCATTAGTAGCTAAATCCACAACTAGGGTTGTGGGAACCATGAGCAATTAACAAAGTATGAATAATAATTAAGTAATTCTTGAATAGTGTTTATGCATGTATTGTTAGTCCTTTCGTTTAGAATGCTTTTTAACGGTGGCCAACATTAGAACTCTCCTCGTTCCTACTTGCTTTACCAAGGGGGTAATGAATGGGAAAATGATTAAACAGCAGAGATTTAGTTAAGGATATGCTGCTATCTAATAGTCTGACTTTAATCAATCGAAGTGAGGGTGAAAACCCAATAAAATTGACACGATGACTAATTTGGGGTGAAGGTAAGGGGTAGTAAAGAATACCCTCGTTGATTTACCAAGTCGCGAGTGAAATTTCCTGCTAAGATTACCAATCACGTAGGGATACATAACTTGTCGACCTTCCATGACAAACACTAGGATAGGATTACTATTATTAGGATTACTGCGTTAAGAGCGTGTGGGGAACACATATACCCGACTTTCCATTTTATATTGATAACTCAAATTGTGAATCTGGTTTACTTGTTACGTAATCATTCCAATCAACAATCTGTTACTTATTTACAACATCCCCCTGTTTACTTTCCTCGGAAATAGTATGACTAAAAAGAGATAATTGTGAGTTAAGTTTAAGTCTGAACCATATTCTTCGTGGGATCGACCCCAACCTACAAGTTCGGTTCTTTATTTGGCAACGACCGCTTATACTTCTATAGGGAGGTGTAATTTGGGCGTATCAAATTTTGGCGCCGCTGCCGAGGAATACAACTTTTAGATTAAACTAACTACATTGTTGAACTTTAGTAAAGTATTTACTGATTTTATGTTTTTGTTTTGTTTTTATTTTCTACAGGTTTCAACTCCAGTGTATGCCAAGTACACGGAGTCGAGGTGAACCCTTGACCCCCTACCATCCTCAATTGAGAATGTTTCTGAGGAAAATGGTTAATCAAGGACTACACAATAATCCAATTGAAGAGGGTCAAGAAGATGGAATCGGATTTCAACCTCCTGGAGTTGCTAATGTGCCTGCTCAGGTTCAAGGTGGTCGTCTAATCGAAAATGCAGAAAGGGTGTGAAATCCACCAACACTGAGGTTTTGTGATCACTACAGGGTTGACTATGATGCGGTTGGATCAGATGGGCCTATTGTTCTCCTTCCTCTGCCTCCAGGACATACATTTGTGGTACCCAGCAGTCTTATACAGATGCTTATAGCGAGAGGGTTGTTTGCTGGGTTTACTTCAGAAGATCCATACACTCACATGGCTAAATTTTCAAGTGTATGTAAGAGTTGTGTAGGATGACCGGAGTTGGATATGAATGTTATAGGTTTGAGAGTATTCCCATTATCGTTGATTGGTGATGCTGTTGTATGGTTTTTAGAGCTTCCATACAGTTCTATCTATACATGGGACCAGTTACACAAGGTGTTCATAGCAAGGTAATTTCTGGTGTCCAAGAAATTAAATCATAAGGATAAATTGAATAATTTCACAACACTACCAATAGAGTCGGTAAGCAGTTCTTGGGATAGGTTCACAGGGTTCATGAAAAGTGTTCTGAATCACCGCATAGATGATGAGTCATTGAAGGACTACTTTTATAGTAGACAGGATGACAATGGAAGGGCTGTGCTAGATACTATTGCTGGAGGATCATATGGTGAGTGCACTTTTAAAGCGATCGCTGAAAAACTTTAGAGGATTTTCAAAAACAATAAAGCATGGAGCACTAAAAATACAAATACTGGTAGAAGCACATTCGCAGTACAAACTGCACCAAATCAATCTAATGATGATATTCGTGAAGAGATGGCTCAAATGAGGGCATAACATGGCTTGGTACTGAAACATGTGAGTGGGAGTGCATAAAAGGTAAATACGGTAAAATATCTCACTAGACCTCCACCACCACCAATTGAGGAGTACTACTACGAGGAGGATGTGAACTTGGTAAATGATCAGACGGGGGGTTTCTGAACTAACGCCCAAGGTTCCAACTCGGTTAATTGGCGCCAAGGTCGAGGAAACCAAGGTCGGAACTATAGAAACTACAACCATGAGAGTAACTACAACCGTGAGGGAAACTATATCCGGGACTGAAATTACAATCGTGTAAATAATTACAACCGGAATAATGTAACGGGAATAATAAGGTTGGAACCTACGTTCCCCCTGGTAATAGAGAGGCTGGTAATAGTATGACTCGCATTGAAGATATGATGCAAAAGATGATGAAGAGGTTTGATTTAACAGATGAGAATGTGAAAGAGATGCGTAATGATTTGTGTGGAATCGGTCAAAAAGTTATTCCCATGTAGTGTCAATCAAGCAACTCGAGCAGTAGTTTAGTCAGTTGTCCACTACGGTCAACCCACGCCAACCTCGCACACTTCCTAGCAACACCATCCAAAATCCAAATAATGATGGGCATTTAATGGCAGTCACTACTCACGGAGGAAAACAAACTATTGATCCCCCCCATGTCATTTGAGGTTGAAAGAGTGATAGAAATGGATGAGGATGAAATTGAGGTTACTGAAGATTCAAAAGTTGATACTGAGAAGGAAGCTGAGGTTACCCAAAAAGTTATTCCCATGCCTAGACCTCCACCTCCATTCCCATAAATATTGGTGAAAAAGACTGAAGAGGGAAGGTACCGCAGGTTCATAACTATGTTGAAGCAATTGTCCATAAATGTCCCATTGATAGAAGCTTTGGAACAAATGTCTGGGTATGCTAAATTAATGAAAGACTTGGTAACCAAAAAGAGGGCTGTTAGTTTTGAGAATGATGAGATGTTGAAGCATTGCAGTGCTATTGCTACTAGGTCACTTGTGCAAAAGAAAGAGGATCCTAGAGCTTTCAATATTCCTTGTACCATTGGGATGTTACACTTTGCGAAAGATTTGTGTGATTTGGGTACCAACATTAATTTGATGCCATTGTCCATATATAAGAAGTTGGGTTTAGGAGCTCCAAAGACAACTGCGATGCGTTTACTTATAGCTGATAGAACTGTGAAGAGGCCTACTGGAGTTCTCTAAGATGTCCTTGTGAAAGTAGAGTCATTCATCTTTCCAGCGGACTTTATGATACTTGATTGTGAGGTTGATTTTGAGGTTCCCATCATCTTAGGGAGACCATTTCTTGCTACTGGGTGTGCCTTGGTTGATATAGAGAGAGGGTAGATGAAGTTCTGATTAAAAAATGAGGAGGTAACTTTTAACATCTATAGGTCTATGAAGCATGAAAGTGATCTTAAATTGGTATCTGTGGTAAATCACATTGTGGGGCAAGAATCTGAGGTGTCCATTAAGGAAAGGTTAGGTGTTGATGCGCTAACAGCGGCGATGATGAATTTTGACAGTGATGGTACTGATGAGTATGATGAGTTAGTTTCCGCACTTGTTTGCTTCGAGTTCTGTTTCAAGCCACAACGGTTGGAATTAGACATGAAGAATCGTGACACCCACCTGCAAAACTGTTTGTTGATGAGCCTCCGAAATTAGAACTTAAAGTCCTTCCATCCCACCTGCGGTATGTATTCCTGGGTCAAAATAACACTTTTCCTGTTATTATTACTGCTGACTTGAGTGAAGGGAAAATAGAGGCAATGATATCGGTGTTGAAGCAGTTTAAGAGGGCTATTGCATGGACTATTGTGGACATTATTGGGATTCCGCCGGGCATTTGTTCTCACAAAATCCAACTCATGCCGGACAGTAAGCTAAGTATTGAGCACCAAAGGAGACTAAATCCCCCTATGCAAGAGGTTGTAAAAAAGGAGATCATTAAGTGATTAGATGCTAGAGTTATATATCCCATTGCTGATAGTAGTTGGGTTTGCCCAGTTCAGTGTGTGCCAAATAAAGAAGGAATCACTGTGAATCCTAATGCAAAAAATGAGCTTGTTCTTATGAGGCCGGTGACTGGTTGGAGAGTGTGTATGGATTACCGCAAGTTAAATGCATGGACTGAAAAAGACCACTTCCATATGTCGTTCATGGATCAGATGCTAGATCGTCTCACTGGTAAGGGTTGATATTGTTTTCTAGATGGGTATTCGGGGTAAAATCAAATCTCCCTAGCTCCGAAAGATCAAGAGAAAACAACCTTCACTTGTCCTTATGGGACTTTTGCCTTCAAAAGGATGCCATTCGGGTTATGTAATGCTCAGCGACCTTCTAGAGGTGTATGATGTCGATATTTTTAGATATGGTAGAGGAAATGATAGAGATATTTATGGATGATTTCTCTGTGGTAGGTGACTCGTTTGATGACTGTTTGGCACATTTGGCTGAGGTACTGAAATGGTGTGAAGAGTGCAATCTTGTACTCAACTGGGAAAAGTGCCACTTCATGGTAAAAGAGGGTATAGTTCTGGGTCATCAGATTTCGCAGAAAGGTATTGAGGTTGATAGAGCCAAGGTTGAGGTAATAGAAACGCTTCCACCACCCATCTCTGTTAAAGGTGTTCGATGTTTTCTTGGGCATGCAGGGTTTCTACCGAAGGTTCAAAAAATATTTCTCAAAAATTGCACACCCATTGTGCAAGCTAGTCGAAAAGGAGTCTAAGTTTGATTTTGATGTTGCTTATTTGAGAGCATTTGGAGAGTTGAAAGAAAAGTTAACTTCGGCACCTATCATTATTTCATCGAGTTGGGGAAAACCGTTTGAAGTTATGTGTGATGCGAGTGGGGTAGAGCTTGGTGTGGTATTAGGACAGAGGTGAGAGAATATTCTTCATCTGATCTACTATGCCAGCAAAGCTCTGAATGTGGCTCAAAAGAACTATACGGTTACTGAATAAGAACTCCTTGCAGTGGTTTTCCAATTTGAGAAATTTAGATCCTACTTGCTTGGTATTGAGGTCATAATGCATACTAACCATTCTGCATTGAGGTATCTGATGGCTAAAAAGAATGCAAAACCAAGGTTGATTAGATGGGTGCTCCTACTGCAAGTGTTTGATTTTGAGGTAAAAGATAGAAAGGTAACAGAAAATTAGGTTGTTGATCACTTATCTAGACTAGAGGAGGAAGCTTTGATCAAGTTAAAGGATGGAGTTGATATTAATGATGTGTTCCCTGATGAACAAGTATTGACTACTTCTTATGATCTTATCCCTTAGTTCACAAATTTTGGTAACTACTTGGCAAGCGATTTGGTTCCATCGGATTTGTCATTTCACAAAAGGAAAACAGTTTATGTCTGATATGCAGAAATTCTTTTGGGATGAGCCTTACTTGTTTCGTGTTTGTGCTGATGGGATTATTTGTCACTGTGTGCCCGAGGTTGAGATGATGAGTATACTAGAGGCGTGTCATTCATCGCCTATTGGTGGGCACCATCGTGGTATCCGAACTGCTCATAAGATTTTGCAGTGTGGGTATCACTGGTCTACCATCCACTAAGATGCTCATGATTTCGCCAAATGTTGTGATCGTTGCCAACGTGAAGGAGGAATTTCGAAAAGGCAAGAACTACCTATGAACCCAATATTGGTGATTGAGCTTTTTGATGTTTGGGGTCTTGATTTCATTGGTCCTTTTGTGAGTTCGAATGGGATAAAGTACATTCTTGTTGCTGTTCACTATGTATCGAAATGGGTGGAGGCAGTCGCGCTTTCAAACAATGAGGGAAAGAGTGTCACCGCATTCCTGAAAAAGAATATCTTCTCCAGATTTGGTACACCAAGGCCAATCATAAGCGATGGAGGTTCTCACTTTTGTAATAAATTGTTTATGGCGTTGCTTGAGAAGTATGGTGTTCGCCACAGCGTAGAAACCCCGTATCATCCGTAGTCAAGTGGGAAAGTTGAAGTGTCGAATCGTGAGATACAACAAAATTCTTGCAAAGACTATAAATGCTAACAGAACTTACTGGTCAAGAAGGCTTGATGATACTCTATGGGCTTATCGCACTGCATTCAAAACTCCCATAGGTATGTCCCTCTACCAACTTGTATATGAAAAATCTTGCCATTTGCCTGTAGAGCTAGAACATACAACAATGTGGGCGCTAAAAAAGTTGAATATGGATTGGGGTGCCGTATCGAGTCAAAGATTGAATGACATTAATGAGCTTGATGAGTTTTTCCTTAAAGCATATGAAAGTTCAGCCTTGTATAAAGAGAAGATGAGGAAGTACCATGATCAGAAGATCGAAAAGCGTGAATTTGTTGCCGGGGATTGGGTTCTCTTATTTAACTTAAGGTTGTGCTTGTTTCTTGGCAAGCTCAAGTCCAAGTGGACCAGGCCATTCAAGGTAACTCAAGTATTCCCACATGGAGCGGTTGAGCTCGAGAACAAGGAAGGAACGAGGTTCAAGGTGAACGAACAAAGGATAAAAATCTACTTGCAGAAATCTGAGAGTATCATGAAGTGATAGAGGCTTAGGATCTTAGTAAAGTCTGTGTAACTAAGGTGTCTACGTTGTGCCGCGACGCTAAATCAAGGGCTGCTTGGGAGGCAACCCAAGATGTACAATCTAGCCAACTATAGGAGTTTCTTTTCGATAGAGGAGTTTTCATAAAAATTTGGCTATTTAGATAGGTATTTATTATTTTTTATGTTTAGTGTTGGATAGAAATAAATAGAATAGGGTCCGTGTCTAAAAAGTGTCTAGAAAATAAAAAAAAGAAGTCCTAATGTTTGCTACATGTGCAAGGACAAAAAGGCAAAATCTGCAGAAAATCAGCTGATGCAGAGGTCTACGGATCCCATCGACGGTCCGTCGGTCAATCCGCGGACTGTGGATGGCATCCGTAGACCCCATGTATGTTTTCTAAAATTTTCTATGTTTTGAAGTTGACCACAGACCCATCCACGGACTGTAGGTCGACCCACGGACCGTCGACGGGGTCTCGTGGATCCAAGTTAGGGCTTCTACTGACCCAACCCGGACCCCTATTAAAATAAAACTTCTTCATTTCAAATACTTCTCCCAGTTCCCTCTTTACTCTCAACCGTTACAAACTACGCACTCACCCCAAATTCACCAATTAAACTCCCCCATAACATCCATATAATCCTCCCCTCCCATTTTCTCCCCAATTCTCTCATTCTCTCTTAGATTCCTCCATTTTCATCAAGCATTCAAGGTCTGGGTTCGGTGTTAGCATCGGTCTGGGAGCATTTGTACTTGATGTCACACTCACCAGTGTTGTTTACTTATAAGGTAATACATTTCTCCCACACTTTGAATCTTTCATTATTTAAACTTGAAGACACAACGTTGCACTTGACCTTGGGTTGTTAAATTAGTTGTTAAATGCTGAAATTGGGTTTAGTCAATAGACCCTTCCGCCTATCCGGAGTGATGGAAATATAGCAATTTTTTTTGTATTTTTTATTTCCCGATAAGTGGAAGCAATCTTCACTGGCACAAGGATCTCCTACCAGCAATCTCCACTACGATAGAAACTGACAATGAGTTTACGAAGGCTTCGAGTAGTGCGGGATAGGCTAATCACCAGCCTGCTCTTGAATAATTTAATCGCTGGAGACCCTTGGAATGATGGTATGTGAGTGTGTAGTTAATTTTAATCGACTTAATAGGGTTGATAGGTCTAGTTGGAAGTTTTGACTTAGGGTTTCACTAGTTACTTGATTGATTGAGAAATGTGAATGAACAAAACCGTAGGAATGAAGAACTATCACATTATATGTTGAAATGCATGTTTCGACTTATATTGGTTGTTGATTGTTAAGTTTAAAGTGTTGAATGAGAAGTTTGAATCACATTCCTGCACTAGTTCTGGTACACAGCCACCACCAACAGACCGTAGGTCATGGTCCGTCACTGACCTTCCCAAAAATATTTGCGAAGTTGTGAACCACAGTGTGGACTATGGTCCATCGTTCCATCGATGGACCGTTCTGCACATCCATGGTTCCAATTTCAGAGACCCAAAAAGGGACTTCTTGACCTACGGAGGGGACCCACGGCCTGTCACTCTATCGACGAAAAGTAGGTACCCACCGTATATCCCAAAAACAGCTACTATCAACATTTTTTTTTCCGTCTAAGTACAAATGGTGTTCTAATATTTTTCTTGGTTCTTTTTGACTTCTCTAAGTACTAACAAAACTTCTACAGGTACCATGGCCCCTAAACAAGCACTGGTGAATGCCAAAAAGGGAAAATCTAAGTCTGCCGCCCCGTCCCGATGTCTGATAGATGAAGACAGTGATAACGAGTATGTCCGAAATACCACCAGAGGCTCCCCCACTGCCCCCCGGATTACTAGGAGCAGAGCCCAGAAGGTCTTATCATAAATGACGAGGTCGAGGTCACTGCCCCCTAGTTTGAGAAGGGGGCTCCACCTCCAGGAGAGTCACATTTCGGCTCCCGTTCTAGCAGAAATTCCGCTTCTTCATCCGATGTCGATAGCACAGGGGATACCCAAAACCCCCTCAGAGTTGAGCCAGCTCGCATCACAACAAAGCCGAACATGTTGTGCGTTGTGGGTCAGTATCAGATATATGATGACGGGAAGTTGCTCAACGAACACCGGAAAATGGCTAGGACTATTACTGATTAACGTCGGGTATTGACAGGGAGCCTTCATACTGTGCTCGCTATTGAGGAGCTGTTCCAGAGGTACAAATGTGAGTGGATGGCACGGAGTCCTGGTATTTTTAGCGAGGAGATGACTCGTGAGTTCTACGCTTCCTGTGCCGCTACCATTCGTTATGCTATGCCTAAAAGGGATAAGCCACATGCCCAGCCTCCACTTCAGGCCACACTTGTGCGGAACTTCTCCGTTGACATCTCTGAGGCTACCATTCACCGTTTTATTTATGGCCCAGCCCACACTCTGTCGATTAATACAACAGAGTACGAATACAGAATAGGTATTGTTCAGAGTGGGGCATTTCAGAGAGATGCCGAGCAGAGAGAGACACTACTGCGGTGGATGGACCATCACATAGCGGAGGAGAGGGAGAATACTTAATGGGTGAGGAATATGACACTGCCTATCAGAAAGGCAACCCTTAGCTTCACTGTGAAGTTCTTTTGGTCCGTGGTTTGTACTAGACTGTCCTCTACACAAGTGGACAATGTTGTAACTTGGGACCGGGCTGTGATGCTAGCAGTGATTATGAAGGGACTGGAGCTTGATTTATCCCGCATCTTGATTGCCGAGATCCATGAGAGGGCATTCAAGACTACTACTACTATACCTTTCCCGTGTCTTATATTCCATCTCTGCAGGGAGGCTGCGGTGCCTATTTGGCATTGTGATAGGCTGACAGAGGCGACCAAAACTGTAGACATCGGCCTCATTGGAGATGATGCAAATCTTGCTGCTCCGCGGAGGGACTTACAGGTTGACCTACCGCCTTGTCTGCTGATCTTGCTGCTGATGTGGATCACATGCAAGCTGATGACACCACCATACCTCCCACTTCTGCCGATGCCCAGGTTCCCCCTTCCACTGTCACTAGTCAGGCCGCGAGCTCATCCTGAGCCACTCCCCCTTCAGGATCCACTCTGGTTCCTATGGCTCGAGTCCAGCAATTAGAGGCCCAGATGGCTACCTTGCTACAACACATGAGGCCCTGGATGCAATGATATGTTCAGGAGTCAGAGGCTCGTATGGAGCATATGATGGATAGAAAGATTCAGGTGGTCCACAAGCGCCTTGATGCATTCAAGTTTAGAGTGCTGGAGAGGCCTACACCCACCATAGATGTGACCACTTTCCAGATGAAGTTTTCTTGTCTCCGTACCAATGTTGATGCTCTTCTAGCCCCTACTGATACTGTACCAGAGGCTGCACATGCGGTTGAAGAGGATGAGGTGGTGATGACAGACCTCTTTGGCGACACTATGCCACCACCCGACACTTCTCGTGGGGATGGGAAGTGCCACCGCACCTCCAAGAATACTTTTGACATTGAGGATGTTCGACGAGCAAGGAAGAGGGAGCGCCGGCAGTTAGAGGCAGCCCAACGGTAGTCGATCATTGTTGAGGAGATGAGGCAGCAGCGGTCCCGTGAGATTTGTGTTGGTCCGTCAGGTCCGGAGAGCACTACTGAGGGTGTTCCTACTGTTGGTAAGGGTGCTACTGATGGCGTCCCTAGTATTGATCTAGCGGGTTCCAGGAAACTCGACCCACCCGCCTCTTGATGGATCTTTGGCGCATATGCACCACAAGTTTGCTTCACCCTATGCTTAAATTGTTTTTTTTGTGCATTGAGGGCTATTGCACCATATTTTGTTGGGGTGGGGTAAATGGGTTGTGAGTGATAGGGTGAAGTCTGAGTAACCCAACTCATAACCCTTTCTTGGAGTTTTCTTGCATGTGATCTTTTTCCCCAAGGGACTATATTTTGTTTATGTTGAACCGGCATGTGTAGTAATGTATGTGTAGAAGTAAGTAGAAGAATGAAAACATGATGGCATACGAGCATGAAATTGATACCCGTCCAAAATTTTTGAAATGTGCTAGATCTATAGGCTTAATGAGTTGAATGTGTTGGATCGTCATGTGACATGATAAGGAACTGGTATGATAGCATGACTTAAGCTAAAACTTGAACTTGGTAATTCAATAATCCGGTAATGAAACAACGGTCCACCAGGACTTTATTCGATGGCCCAAAAATAAAGTCCCTGATGACCAACGACGGTCCACCAGGACGGATCGTAGGCTAGACAACGGTCCATCGACTGGGGTCCGTCGGTGGTGGGCTGGCGGGTATTTTTAGGGATAGTTGGGTCTTTTCCTAATTAATTAGTTCCTATACTACGTCGTTTTACCATTCACTAAGACACCTATGTAAGTATTTTAAGCCACCAAATTAGCCCATTCACTTCATTCTTCCAAATTCACAAAAGAAAACCAAATCTCCTCTTCAAATATTTCTTTCTCTAGAAACTTGAAGAAGAAGAAGAATTTTGTAACACCCCGTACTTAAATAGAGGGTTTAGCATGTTAGAACGTCAAGGTTCCACTCCTCAAGGGCTTCCCAAGGGCCCATGAAAAGGCCTCAAGGAAACTGCCCAAAAATAGTGAGCCACGACAGGACCCACGCCTCGTTGGTGGGTCCACACCTCGTGGGTGGGGTCGTGGTTCAAGCCCATGGTTGCAAACTCCCAGAACCCAACCCACGCTTGACCAGCACAGACCGTGGATCCACCCATGGCTCGTCAGCGTGGTCTCGTGGTTGGGAAAAATGGGGCAGTCTTAGGGTTAAGTTTAGGGGTACTTTTGGGGTTTCCGATTTTAATTAGGATTAAGTGGTGCCGTTTTACTCTAATCTAGACCACCTATATAAAGACTTTAGACCCCTAAATTAGGACATTTAAGTCATTCTCTCAATTCACCAAAAAGAAACCTAATTTTATCCCAAATATTCTCTCTCTAGAAAGAAAAAGAAGAAGAAGAGGGTTAAAGCTAGGTAAAGTCTCCAATCTTCCAAGATTTGTGAGGGCTTTGTAAGCAAGGTATGAAAGCTTATTCATCCATGGACTTCTTCCATCCATGGAGTTCCCTAGTCTTTCCCAATTGTGAAGATGAAATCCCCAATTCAAGTTAGGGTTCCTTACAATATTGTGGGTTATGTTAATTATGAATCCAATTGAGTGGATATTGTTTGTTTATGATTGAATTAATAGTGAATCATGTTATTATGATGAAATTACATTTTTCTCATGCCTAACCCTAGTCTAATTGATGAAATTGAAGTAATGTGGGGTTATGCCTTGAAGAGGGAAATTGAGGATTTAGAGATAAGCTTCTAGGGTTGATGATATGTATTGAAATTGCTCGAGAGTAAAAGTATATTGACATGAATTGAATTAGATTAAAGTATATAAAATAGATCATGATTAGTAATGCTTGAGATTGAGCCTTTATGATGATATATGATTAGAATTTCTTAAGAATGAAGCATGTGATTAGAATGTCTTTTGATCTAGGTATATGTGATGATTGGAAGAAGTAAAGCTTTGAGAGTAAGGCTTGTAGCTATGTATGTTGATTACTAGGGCTTTGAGAGTAAAGCTAATGTGTTGAATTATGAATGTTAATGCCTTGAGAGTGAATCTTGCATATAAATGGTAGACTATAGATAGAATTGTAGTGGAAGGACTTTACCCACCTAATCTACCTTATGAATATTTGAATGCATGAAGTGATAGAATCACATGAAACATGGATTGGTTGTCAAGGATATCCTTCCATGAGACATGGATATTAAGAAAGGCTTAATAACTAGCCTATGGAGTGTGTGCTTGGCCTCGATTGGATATTGACAATGAGATGGAGGCTCACACCTAGTTGACTCTGGGCTTCTGAAAGAAAAGGGGAACTCTGACATAGTAGAATCCGGGTTTCCCAAAGTAGGTCTCATGGGATTGAAGCCTTTACCTAGTGGAATCCGGGTTTCTAATAGCAATCTCCGTATCCAATGAACTAAGACATACTTGAAGAAGTATCTCGTAGTGTTCTAGAGTAATAATGAACTAAGACATGCTTAAAGAAGTATCTCGTAGTATTCAAAATAAAGAGCAACTAAGATGTGCTTAAAGAAGTATCTCATAGTGTTCCAAGGTTTTAAAAGAGGGATTAGTCCCTAACCAAGAAGCATGATTATGATGAAACAAAGATACTTCAAGGAAGTATCGTTTGTATGTTTTATATGAGATTTTCTTATATTATGTATGTTTAGCTTGGATTGTTTCTATAGTTGCCTTCCTTGATATGTTTGACTAAAGGTGAACGTTCCCTTGCCTATGAGAAATAAGCTAAGGATGAGATCAAAAGATGGTAAGTATGTAAGATGGCCTAAAGTGGTACTTAGTATGGGTGAGATTATGGGGTCTTATCCATGCATTGCACAAGTATGACTTGAGGCTACTTATGAAGCGTTTCTCCTATATGATGTTGATCTAGATGCATTGAATATGCTTATGACCATGTTGTTATCTCTTATGCTTATAGCTTATGTTTTATGTTGACTAATGCTTATGTAATGCTCTTGTTGATGATAATGCCTACGACTATGTTGTTATGCTAGCTATCATATTTAGTACTTGATTATACTAACACATACTCTTTCCTACATTCATATTAAATGTAGGGTCCGGCGATATTGAGTTTCATCCCCGTGGCTAGGTTCCTAGTAGAGCAAGGATTTGTAGATTTGGTGAGTCCTCATAGCATCGAGTATTTGATCACCTTTCCTTTATGTCTTTCTTTTATATTTTAGACTATTGTATGGGCTGCGTCCAAAGAATTTTCATGAACTAGATGATTTGAGAAAAGTGTTATAGACTTCCGCTCATTTTATAAAAGACTTCGATTGTATGGAAAATATTTTAAATTTCCGCATCATTTCTATTGCTTTATGTTATGATATGCTAAGTGGCTTGTATGAGGTCCTTCGGGGTCTTGTACGCCATGTTACGTCTAGGGTGTACCCCTGGGTCGTGACAAATTCAACCTTGGGTTTCAAGTCAAAGTGTCAATTACTCCATTAAAGGATAGCTTTTGGATTCAAGGTATGATAGTTTTCATCCATGGATTCCTTTCATCCATGGAGTTCCCAAATTCCTCTATTTCAAAAGATAGAATTACACAATTGAGTTAGGGTTTTCTTCAATTACCATGGGTTCTTTTGATTATTGATTTAAATGATTAAATTATGATCTCTTATGCATGAATTGATGATACATGATGATTTATGATGATTTCCCCACGAACCCATGTAATCCCCATGTTTTCAAATCTATGAATCATATGATGTGGGATTTTGATCTTCAAGGAAGAGTTTTATGAAATTGAAGATGTATTGCTAGCTTTACATGTATTTATGATGAAATCCATATCTAACCCATATTTTCTAAGTGTTGATGATTGAAAGTGGGTTTTGAACCTCAAGAGGTAAATTATGGACTTATGCATTTTCTTATGAAATCTATGCAAATATTTTAAGGGTGCTTTGAGAGTAAAGTACCAGTGATGATGTTGTTATTGTGTTGTTGAAAGGACATTCTCATAAACACATAACTAGAATGATGTGAAATGTTTTCTCACGTATACAGGATTCTTAGGTTCAAAGGATTTCTCACCTAAATGAATCAAGAGTAAGAGTTATCCTAATGAAACTAGTTTGGATTGGTTATCCTAGGATACCTTTCCATGAATAATAGGGTCAAAGTAAGAAATGACTATTCTGTGGGATTTATGCTTAGCACCCAGAGGATATTGAGATGCGAGATGTTCCATTGGTAGAGGCCAGGTTTCTATAAGCAATCTCCTTATCCCTTACCTATGTGCCCCCATAGGATGATTCTCTTGATAGACATTAGCTAGTGGATCTACTTAAGCTAGAAGTTCATGGTTCTACCTTGGCAAGTAGGACAACCCTTTAAGGTGTGGGAGACACTAGGGGATCATGTTATAGCTCACATGGTCTCTATGTCGGTTAAGGCCATTTCCCCACATTAATAATGAACTATGGTTACTACAAGAAATATGTCATATGAGTTCAAGGGTTGTAAAGATGAAGTTAGCTTGCATTGACCATGATTTTATGACTTATGTTTTATAACCCTTTTTATATCATGTTTAGCTTGGTCAATTGCATGTTATGAAATGAAATGTCCCTTTTTCGCATGTTTTAAATGTTTTTTGCATGGATATCATACTTGGTACATTATTTTGTACTAAGGCATACTCTTGCCTACATTTTCCCCAAATGTAGGGTCCGAAAATCAGGGTCATCATTCTCGTGGCTAGTGGTTGAGTTCGAGATTTCCGAGCTTTGGTGAGTCCTTATGCTTCGACGATGGATTTTTATTGTTTTCAGTTTCTTTCATGTATTTCTCTTTCGGACATGATGTCTGGGCTAGGCCCTATTTCATTCTATTGTATTAGATGGCTATGATGAGACAAGTGTTTTAGACTTCCGTTTTTCTTGTATAAAATGTTTTGGACTTGGACTATTGTTTTACTCTTATTGTCCTATTTATTATGTTATGAGAGCTAAGTGGCTTGTATGGGGTCCTTCGGGGTTATATACGCCATGTTACATCTAGGGCCTACCCCTGGGTCATGACACATGAACCCATGTCTATGCCTATTTAATGAATATAAACTATGCTTAATAATTCATGAATTATAATTATGAATCTATATATCTTTTAAGAAAATAATGTTCTACGAGCTAAGGATTCTTTTGAGATTAGTATCAATGAATTGTAAAAAGTTTTCTCACATATTATGAAATCATAGTTGTGAAATGTTTTCTCACATATGTATGAATCATGATTTAACGGAGCTGCTCTTATACGACTTTATGATTTGGATTGGTATTATGATTATTGTCTTTCCTAATGCAATGCTTTGATAATTTACTTTATCTATTATTTTAGGATTTAACTTAGCTCCGAGGGAACTTTGAAGTGGGGGCTAAAATACGGTAGTATCTAGTAGCAATCTCTAGTTCTAAATTACATGCCCCCATATGATTGTCTTAAATGACCTAGCTAGTGGATCCATAGAGCCCTTATGATATGATATAGAGTTCTACCTTGGCAAGTAGACTCTCCTTTCTCGGTGTGGGAGTTACATAGGATTCCATGTTATAGATCATATGGTCTATTGTCGGTTAAAGCTAATATCCCACAAAAGAACTATGTTTTCTTCAAAGCTTTTTATCACTTCCTCAAGGACTATGATTTAAGCTTATGTTATAATTTTCAAAATATTACTTTCACCGTACATTCAGTATTTCAGTTTCATATTCAGTTTAGCGTTTCATATTATTCATGTCCAGCCTTACAAATTATCATGTATATATCTCATACTCAGTACATTCAAAGTACTGATTCACATACCTCTTGTGCTTATTTTTTTGTTATGTAGATTTAGGTTCTTATTATCAGGATCCAAGTAAGTTGGATCGCAACTTCCAATCCGACAATGATGAATTATGTTATTTCTAGCACTCAAGCCCATTTGTAGGTCTAGTATGTTATTTCTATTCATATGTATTGATTAAGGTAAGCGGGGGTCATGTCCTAAAAAACTATAATCAGTATTAGTATAAGCTTCATAGACAGTCGGTTAAAGTTGTTGTATTTAGTCAATTTTATTTATTATTCCTTTCACACTACATTTGTTGTATACTAAACTTTGTTCAAAAATATATTGAACCACTATTCCATAATTGTGCTTCGGCTCAGTCATTTTTATTCTTCATATGTAGTTTCTCATGACTATACCAGTAACAAGGGTTACCTTGGATTAACTTATGATTCTAAGTACTCTCTTATGACTAGGGGGTAGTCTCAGGTCGTGACACTCAGGTTTTGAGTGCCCATCTCATTTTTGCCACAACCCAAGGATAGGTACAAATATATTCTTCTGTCCAGTGCTAGACCCGGTCATGATCATGACCGAGTATGAATTGTTTGACCAATTTATTGAAAATGAAACCTCCATCATTTCTTGGTATATGGAATTAGGATTGAGTTTATTCTGGATTATTACGAGAGATTGCATAAGTTTGGTCTTGTACAACAACATGAAGTGGAGTTTGTTAATTTTCAGCTATAGGGTGATACCAAGCTGTGTTGTGTAGGGTTCATGTGTAGTGTCATTCGTAATCTTTTCCTGTGTTGACATAGGCCTTGTTCCATGCCCTGTTTCTAGAAATATTATGTGCCCCATACTCTCAAGGATGAGTTTTTGGGCCGTGAATAAGGCATCATGTTTGTTTCTACTTATGAGGCTAAGTTCCATGCCTTGTCTAGCTATGCTACCTCATTATTGGGAACTAAAAAGAGAATTCATCTACATGTTAAAGGTTTGAATACTGAGTTGCAAGTCGTATGTGTTCACATGACTTCTATAGGGAAGGGGAATGAGGTGACTCATTATGTAAAGAAACCTAGTGTGGAAGAGTTGTTTAGCCTTCTTGGCTCATCTTTGGGACATTAGTGCGTTGTCCTCTTCTATTGAGTGAGTCCTAGTGTTCTTAGAATTTTAGGAGGTATATTCTATGGATTTTCTTGGTATGCCTCAGGTTTGGGATATTAACTTATATGTATATTTGGAGTTAGGCACCAGCCCAATCTCTAGTACTCCTTATCATATGGCTTCGACAGAGTTGAAAAAACTCAAAACTCAACTTTAGGAACTTCAAGATAAGGGATTTATTCATTCCAGTTCTTCACCTTGGGTTTTCCGGTCTTGTTTGTGTAAAAGAAAGATGGTAGTAAAAGGATTTGTGTAGATTACATTCAATTGAACAAGGCTACCATCCCAAATAAGTATCCATTACCCTAGATAGATGACATTATTTATTAGTTTCACGATGCTTCAATGTTTTCAAAGATTTACTTAATGTTAGGGAAGTTGAAAATTAGGCCTAAGGATATACCTAAACTAGATTTTAGGATTTGAAATGTGCATTATAAGTTCTTGGTAATGTCGTTTGGCTTGACGAATGCGTCAGTGGATTTCATGAGTTTGATAAGTGGTGTCTTAAAGTCATTTTTTTGGGTGTCTTTGTGTGTGTATTCATAAAAGATATTTGATCCAGTCTAAGAGTAAAGAAGAGCATGCAGAGTATTTTCGCATTGTTGCATTTTGGAGGGATGAAAATTATATTCCATGTTTTCCTATACCATCATTGTTGGTTGAAGGAAAGGATTTCCTTGTGTTTTGTAATGCTTCATATTCGGGTTTGAGTGTTGTGTAATTGCAGGACATAAATGTTGTACCATATGCTTCAAGGAAATTGAAGCCTCATGAGAAGAAGTACCCAACTCATGATTTGGAGTTGGCAGTAGTGATATTTGCACTTAAGATTTTGCTACATTATCTCTATGGTGTTAGGTGTGAAATGTTCACAGACCATCACATTCTCTAACTTAGGTTTACATAGAGTAGTTGAATTCGAGACAGAGGGGGTGGACAAAGTTGTTGAAAGATTATGACATGACCATCCAATATCATCCGAGTAAGGCTAATGTGCTGGCAGACGCATTGAGCCACCAACGATAAGCATGGGCAGTTTGACCTTTTTGGAGGTATCTAGGTGACCCTTGGCTAGAGAGATTAATATTTTAGCATCCAAGTTCATGTAGTTGGGAATTTTATAAATGGGTGGAGTGTTGGACAGTATCGAGGTTAAGCCCATATTTTTGGAGGAAATCAAGGCCAAAATGTTTTAGGATGTGCCATTGAACATGTTTTGGAACAAGGTGTTGTTTGGGGAGGTCCCGTAAACCAAACTTGATGCGGTGTAATGTTTTAAAGGGTGGATTTATGTCCCTCAAGTTGATGGCTTTGTTTAGAATATGTTGGTAGCTAGACACTCATGGTTTGAGGTACTCGATCTATCTGGGAGTAACCAAAATATACCAAGACTTGAGGAAACTTTATTAGTGGCCTGTGATGAAGTACGACACAACGGAATATATTTTGATGTATCAAAATTGTTACCACATGAAAATTGAGAATGAAAGGCCTGCAATATTGCTTCAAAGGATGCCCATTTATGAGTCGCAGTTTAAAAGGATAGCCATGGACTTTGTGGGGGATATTCCTAAAACCTTGTGGAAGTATGATTCTATTTGGATCATCATGGATAATCTATCTAAATCAGGCGACTTCATTATGTTCGTGGAAGATTACAACACCAAGCAGTTGGCTATGGTTTACGTTAAGGAGATAGTGAGGTTGCACAGGTGCCCTTTCTATCATTTCGGATAGAGGAACACAATTTACTTCTAAGTTCTAAGTAAAGTTACATGAAGAGTTGGGCACCCACTAAATTTTAGCAAAACTTTTGATCCTTAGACATATGGTTTGTCAGAGAGAACGATTCAGGTGCTAAAGCACATGTTGAGACCACATGTGATTGATTTAAGGGGGCATTGGGAACAATTCTTAAAATTGTGTTAATTTTTTTACAACAATAGTTATCACTCTATTATTGGCATGTCACTATTTGAGGCACTTTATGGGAAGGGATGTAGATCACTCATAGGTGGTTTAAGGCAGGTGATGTGAATCTTTTAGGCGTATACTTTGTAAAGAAAGATTAGGAAAAGGTGAGTGGTATAAAAAACAAAGTATTGGCAGCGTAGAGAAGACAAAAGGAATATGCGAATCTCAAGGTAAGGGACAAGGCATTTTAGGTTGGTGAAGTAGTGCTATTGGAAGTATCATCATTGAAAGGAGTAATGAATTTTAGCAAGAGGGGTAAGCTTAATTCCTAGTATATCGGTCAATTTGAGGTTCTCAAAAGTGTGAGGCCGATAGGTTACATGTAATCATTATAGCTCAATTTTTCTTGAGTCCATCTAGTTTTACACGTATCTATGTTGAACAGACATTATTGGGATGGGGAGTACACTTAAGTGGGATTCGGTCTTTCTAGGTAAGGACCTTCAATAAGAGGAGGAACTTGTTACTATTCTTTGTTGAGATGTATTGAAGTTAAGGATGAAGGAAGTCAGACCGGTGAAGGTTTAATGGAAGAATCATCTAGTTGAATAAGCCATTTGGGAAATTGACATGAACATGTAGGACAAATACCCTTACCTCTGTCAGGATTCGGGTACTACTCTCTTCTCAATTTAGCTCATCATATTCTTGTTTGATCATTCGGAGATGAACGATGGGTAAATTGGTATATATTGTAATGATATTTTTTTTCATTAGGGGTGAGCTAACCATAAAAGAAATAGGGTGAGAAAACTTCTGGGTTAGGGAATTGAAATATTAGGGTAGATAAGGTTTGGATGAAATCTGAGCAAGGTCACGTCTAAGAAAATTTAGGAAAGGATTTGGTCAAATGTCTAAGTTTGAGCTTATTTTCCTTTTATCTAAGCCGTTAAGGAGTCCATAAGACTTTTCGTAATTGAATTTGGTTGAGTAGAGCTCATGATATCAAACTTTACGTGAAGGGGTTTGTATAAAATCTCAAGATATGATGGTGTGTTGCAAAATGGAAAAAACCTGGAGGATTCCAAGTTTGTGTGGGTCACATGCCTCTACCACAAATGCTATAGTGGAGAAATTTCTTCTATTGTGGGAGTTAAAGATGGTGCACCCAATTATAGAGGAATTGGGACACTATAGTAGGATAAGTCGGTCTAAATGCTGAAACTTTCCCAAAAACATTTGTTCTTACCCAAAATTTTGGGTAAGGGAAAACGTGATTTGGACGAATTTCCAATAGTTTTCCATCAATATTCTTTATAAATGTAAGTAATTTCTTCCATAACCTAGTTCTTCGATTTCTTTACCTTAGAATCGATAATTATGGGTCTTGGGGAGTGTTTGGCGTGACCTAAGATGGAAAAATCTAGCGTACCAAGGATTGTTGGGAATGGAACCTTGGGGTTTTTTTATAAACTAATTTTGAGGCACGTGCGTTGTACGTGAATATCAAACCATGTACCACATTATTTTTAAAAATAATGTGAATATTATTAAATAAATAATTAGTCACTCCTAAAATCTCTTAGTTACACCTCTTAAATATAATTTCTCCTCCCTTTCCCATAGTGCATTACTTTGTTATTATTATATTGTTGTTTTTCTTACTTTTAATATAATATAATATAATTAAATATTGATATAAAATATAGAAAATATACTAAATTGGATGTTTTTAGTTGGAGTATTAGATGAATTTAACATTCATGTTAGGGAGTGTTCTAATTTTATTAAACTTTGAGATTGTCAACGTCTGTAATCAAATTTGAGGTTTTAAGAAGAGAAGAATAGAAAACATAAAAAAGCGTAGTTTAAAAATGTGAAGAAAACCCTCCATTTATAGTTAAAAATGTGTAGTATTAGTATGTGCGTATTGTTTCTTATCATAAAAATATAGAAGATATACTAAATAAGGGGTTTTAAGAAGATGAACAATAATGAATATTTTTTTTAAAATGTAGTTTAAAAATTTGAGGAAGCCCCTCTTTTTATGGCCAACAAAGGGTAATGTATGAAAAACTTCTTATTGTGCATGATCATAAAGAAGTCACAACCTTTAGAAAAGTCACAACCCTTCAGAAAGGTCACAACTCATCAGAAAAGTCATAACTCTTCGGAAATGTTGCAACCCTTCGGAAAAGTCACCACTCTTCAAAAAAGTCGCAACCCTATAGAAAAGTCACAACCCTTCAAAAAGGTCACTACTCATTGAAAAAGTTATAACTCTTCAAAAATGTCACAACCCTTCAATATGAAAAGGTGTCTACCTTTAATATAATATAATACACATAAATAAATATAATACAATATAAAATATAGAAGATATACAATATTTGGTATTTTATGTTGGGGGTATTATAATAATTTAACATTCAAGTTGAGTAGTCATTCTTTTAAGGTAGTATTGATAGATATATAAAAAAAAGGATAGATATAGATTGGTCTAGTTTAATTTGATATGAATTTTTTTTTAAAAAAAGAAGACTTTTAATTTAAAGATCATAGGTAGAATATATAAAAATATCTTTTAACTTTGTGGTTTTAAAGATGTGCCTCTACCCCGAAGAAAAAAAGAGCATTCTATATTAAACTGAATAAAAATAAAAGTATAATAAATAAATTGGAAACGAAAAACTAATTATTAAATGTAGTTTGGACTCTTCAAACAAGTTTTTGATCAAATACTTTTTCTCCTGTAGTTTGAGACTTTTCAGAATCTGAACACCAAGCTGTAGTTTGTGCAACGAAAAATCATTGAACTTTTTATCAAGTAGAAGTTGCTGCAAAAGTATATTTTATGTCTATGAAAAAGTAATTGCATAATTGAAATCTTCCTTGTTTTAAGAAGAAAAATAGAAAACTTACAAAATTCGTGGTTTAAAGGTGTTAGAAACTCCCTCTATTTATAGACAACAAAGCATAGTATGAAAATGTGCTTCTCGTGTCTTTTCAGATAAGTCACAACCCTTCAGAAAAATCACAACTTTTTTGAAATGTCATAACTCATTGAAAGAGCCACAACTCGATAAAAAAAGTCACAACCCTTCGGAAAAGTCACTACCCATCAATGTGAAAAGGTTCTTGCTTTTAATATAATAATATTAAACATAGAATATGTACTAAATTGGGTGTTTTAAGATGGGGGTATTATAGTAATTTAACATTCAAGTTAGGGAGTTCATTCTTTTAAGGTAGTATATACATATAGATAGATAGTTTATTCATGATTATATTACTATAATTAGCAGTGTAACAATAAAATTGATAGATCGAGATGAATTATTTGTGGTAAAGCCCTAGCTTTGGTGGAATGATCGTAAGATTGGCCTGGGGTTCGGCATTAAGATATAATCTGGGGATAGTTAGGCCATTTAGGGTTTATTTTATATTTGTGTTATTGTTTTTAGACCAATAACAAGTTAAATATTCACAAAATGGAATGCTTAGGTCTAGCAGAGCATTTAATGTTGATGACTTTATTTAGAATTTGTTGGTGGAATCTCATTGTTCGAGGTACCTAATCTATCAGGGCGTAACAAAGATATATCGGTTCTTGAGGCAAAGTAATGGTGGCCGGGGATGAAGTAGGACATAGCTAAATATGTGTCCAAGTGTAAAAACAATCACCAATTGAAATATGATCAATAAAGGTCTGTCAGATTGCTTCAAAGGATGTGGATTACTGAGTGGAAGTGGAAAAGGATAGCCATGGACTTCGTGGTGGGTCTTTGTAAGAGCTTGAAGAACTATGATTCATTTTGGCTCATCGTGGATATGCTTACTAAATCAACCCACTTCATTCCGGTTAGGGTAGATTACAACTCCAAGTAGTTAGCCAAGATATATGTCAAGGAGATTGTCAGATTGCACAGGGTGCCCCTTTCCATCATTTCAAACAAAGGTCTGCCATTTACTTTTATATTTTGGGGAAAGTGTAACACCTTAGATTTAATGGAGAAGGAAAATTTGCAGGTTTCTAGAAATTGGTGTCTGCCCCGACAGAACGTAGATCTACTTACGTGCCGTAGGTAGGAGCCGTCGGTGTCAAGCTAAAAAAATTTCACAATGTCAAGCCGCAATACCTTTTTGCAGTTCACAAAGATGGTCTGTCATTCAATGTACGAGTCATAGATAGGTCTCGTAGGTGAGTCTTAGACTTAGTGAAATTTTGAGGGTCAAAGATCGGACTTACAGTTGGTATGCATGGTCCGTAACTAGACCTACGGACCGTACATGAGTCTTGTTATTTGAAGGTCCAAATTCAAGTCTCTGAACCCCACCTACAATTGAACAGGACGGTTAGTAGTAGGACCTACGAATCGTAGGTCTGATCCATCGGTGAGAGCTTGATAGTTATTTTTATGGGCTTTTTGGTCTTTTCCCTAGTCATTGTAACCAAATACTATGTCATTTTAATCCTAATCCTACACCCTATATAAGTCTTTTAAGACTAAGATCTAACTACTCTAAATCATTCTTCAAATTTCCCCAAATCCCTACAAGTTCTTACCCAATATTTTTCTCTTTAGAAGCTTGAAGGAGAACACTAGGGTTTCAAGATCAAGTCTTTAAATTCACCAATTAATTGCAAGCTTTTAACATCAAGGTATGATAATATTAACCTATGGAGTCCTTTCATCCAAAGGGTTCCTAAATTCTCCAATTTTGCAAGTTAGAATCTCCAATTGAAATTAGGGTTTTTATTAAATTTCATGGGTTATTTTAAATTATGATCTAATTGATTGTTTTATGTATTTTTATGCATCGATTGAGATAATTCCATGTTTTTAAGTTGAATTCATTTGAACCCATGCATGATCCATAATTTCTTGAATTGATCATATGATGAAGCTTTGAAAGATGAATTTATGAAGATATGCATGTTCTTGATGAAAGTGATGAAAATGATTTAAGGTTGTTTTGAGATTAAATCATTGATATTGTTGTTATGATTGTGAAAGGATTTTTTCATATAAAGGATTCATAAGGGTGAAAGGTTTTCTAACCTAAGCTGAATCAAGATTAAGGAGCTATTATCATGATAAAACAAGTGGCTATTACCCATGTCCTAAGATGATAAGACAAGTTAATATTAATGACTAATCCGTGGGATTTATGCTTAGAACGGAGAGGATATTGAGATGGAAGCTCTCCCGTAGCTGAGGCTGGGTTTCTTGTAGCAATCTCCCTATCCAATAACTATGTGCCACCATAGGTTGTCTTAGATATACATTAGCTAGTGGATCCACCAAAGCTAGAAGTTTGGGTTCTTACCTTGGAAAGTAAGGATATCTCTTTTCAGTGTGCGATCGAGACCATATTTCATGTTATAGTTCACATGGTCTACATGTCGGTTAAAGGTAAATCTCCCACAATAATGAACTAAGGTTACTTTCTAAAAGTATCTCAAATGTGTTTTAAAGATGTTTAGCTTGCATTGACCTTGGTTATGACTTATGTTTTCTAACATTTTATTTTATGATTTAGCTTGGTCATTGCATGTCATGTAAAGTCCCTTTTAGCATGATTTTATAAATCTTATGCATTACTATCATACTTGGTACATTTCATGTACTAACACATACTTTTGCCTACATTATTTTACTTATGTAGCGTGTAGGGTGTACTTTGGGTCGTGACAACCTTGGTATTCAAAGCACAAGGTCTAAAAAGGTTCTAGGAAGTCTCATAAGCCAAGTCTTATGATTGTAAAGTGCGCCATATTTATGAATAAGAGGCTATAAGATGTTTAGAAAACTCCACTTCTTTCATCAGTCTAATGACGTGTGATAGAGTCTAACTCTATAATGTCTCTCTCCAATTCCCTATCCGATGCTTTTTGGAAATGGCCACTGGAAGGGAATATGCTAGAAGGAATGTGGAACTAGAAGCTTGATGTGTCGTAAAATCATGGTAAATTTGATGGTCAAAACTAAAGATTTATGCGAGAACCTGAGTGTGTTTATATGGATATGATTTGTTCGTTGATGATTGAATAGGTAAAACACTTGGACGCGAAAGATAGATAAATGTGAAGAAAATGATCTGAAGCAACACCACGGGGACCTAGATGGGTTGTGGTCTTGATGACGGGCCGTCTAAGGGCTCATGAAGCTGAGGCAGTGTAACACCCCAGATTCGAAAAGAGGGCAGGGCAACATTTTTTAGGAGTTGCAGGTTCCATCTGACGGAGGCCACCCACAGCCCGTGGATGGCACCACGGACCATAGGTTGGTCCGTGGATGGGCACCCCAGGAAGGATTCACAAAATTATAGAACCATGGCCTGACCAACAGACCGTCGGTCAATCCACGGTTTGTGGTTGGGGGCCCGTGGTTTAAAGACCCCAAAATCACTTTCTGACCATGGATGAAGGCCATGCAGGATGGACCGCCGGTCAGTCCACAGTCCGTCGTCAGTGGTCGGTAGGTCGGCAGTTATTTTAGTGGTAGTTGGATCTTTTCCTAATTATTTTATCCCTATACTACGTCATTTTACCCTTCACTAAAACCCCTATATAAGTGATTCCAACCCCTAATTAGTTCATTCACTTCGTTCTCTTCAAATTCACCAAAAAGAAGAACAAGTCTCCTCCCCAAAATATTTTTTCTCTAGAAAGCTTGAAGAAGAAGAATTCAACCTAAGGTTTCAAGTCAAGTCTCAATTTCTGCATTGAAGATAAGCAATTATCTTCAAGGTATGATATTTTATATCCATGGATTCTTTTCATTCATGGGGTTCCCAAATTCTCCTATTTTCAAAGTTATAAATCCTCAATTGAGTGAGGATTTTCTTCAATTGTCATGAGTTATGTTGATTATTAATTTAAATGATTGAATTATGATCTCTTATTAATGAATTGATGAAATACTATAATTTTATTATGATTCCCCTATGAACCCATGCAATCACCATGTTTTCCAAATGACGATCCTATGATGTGGAATTTTGATTATGAAGGAAGAGATTTATGAAATCAAGCATGTATTGATAGAATTACATGAATTTATGATAAAATTCATATCTAACCCATGTTTTATAAATGTTGATAATTGAAAGTGAGTTGTGAACCGTCAAAGGTAAATTATTGAATTATGCATGTTCTAATGAAATATATGCAATTGTTTTAAGGATGCTTCGAGGGTAAAGTATCATGATGATGTTGTTGTTGTGTTGTGGAAAGGATTATTCTCATATATAAATGAAAGCATGATGTGAAAGGTTTTCTCACATAATAAAGGGTTCTAAGATTGAAAGGTTTTCTCACCTAATTGAATCAAAGATTAAGAGCTACCCTAATGAAATCTAGCTTGGATTGGTTATTGAATGATACCTTTCCATGGATAATGACTTAGCTTGGATTGGAAAGATGAAGTGCCCTTCCATGGATAATAAGAACAAGTAAGAAATGACTACTCCGTGGGATTTATCCTTAGCACCGAGAGGATATTGAGATGGAAGCCTCCAGTTCGTAGAGTCTGGGTTTTTAGAAGCAATCTCCTTATACCTTACCTATGTGCCCCCATAGGATGATTGTCTATATAGACATTAGCTAGTTGATCCAACTAAGCTAGAAGTTCATGGTCCTTACCTTGGAATGTAGGACAACCATTTTTAGTGTGGGAGACACCGGGGGATCATGTTATCTCTCACATGGTCTCTATGTCGGTTAAGGCTAATTCCCACAATAATAATGAACTAAGGTTACTTCAAGAAGTATCTCATATGTGATCAAAGGTTTTAATTATGTTAGTTTGCTTTGACCATGTTTTATGATTTTTGTTTCTAACCCTTTTGATATCATGTTTTAGCTTGGTCAATTGCATGTAATGAAATGTCCTCTTTAAGCATGATTAAAACGTTTTATGCATAACTATCATACTTGGTACATTGTTTTGTACTAACGTATACTCTTACCTACATTTCCCCAGATGTAGGGTCCGATAGTCATGTTTCTCAGTTTCGTGGCTAGTGGTTGATGTGGAGGTTGCTGGGCTTTGGTGAGTCCTAATTCTCCGAGAATGGATTTTCATTGTTCTTAAATTCTTTTTATTTCCATTTTTTGGATATGATGTATGGGCTAGGCCCATTTTATTCTATTGCACTAGATGGCTAATGAGACAAGTGTTTTAGACTTCCGCTTTACTTTCATAAAACTATTGGACTTGAAATGTTATTTTTACTTCTTTTGGTCTAATTCTTAAGTTTTGAATGCTAAGTGGCTTGTTTGGGGTCTCACGGGGTCCTATATGCCATGTTACATCTAGGGGGTACCGATGGGTTGTGACAAAATTGTTCATAAGAGCACAACGTTTAGAATGATCCTAGGATGTCTCATAAGACACGTTGAGTAGAGTCTTGTTCATGAGTGTGAAGAGCGCCACATTTATTAATGAGAGGCTACAAGATGATTAGGAAAGTCCACTTCTTTCATTACTCTAAAGTCGTGCGATAGAGTTTAACTCTATAAGGTCTCTCTCCTAATCCTTATTCAATGCTCTACAAGATATGGCTTCTCGAAGAGCTTATGCTAGAATGAATGTGAGGGAGAATGCGAAACAAGAAGCTTCTCTCAAAGCTCTTCAAGTTCCGATCGATCCTTTGGCTGAGAAAGTGACTAATGCGGAGTTTAGGGCTGTTTTTCAAGTGTTGGCTCAAGCCATGACGGCCCAAGCACATAGGGAGGTTGTTGTTCCCGTGAACCCAAATGTGGGTACAATGGCATCTAGAGTGAGAGACTTCACTAGGATGAATCCTCCAGAGTTTCATGGTTCTAAGGTTGAGGAAGATCCTCAAGAGTTTATTGATGAGGTCTACAAGGTGTTGATCATGGGAGTGACGCCAGTAGAAAAGGCAGAGTTGGCCGCTTATCAACTTAAGGGTGTGGCTCAAATATGGTACAACTGATGGAACGAAGGGAGACCGAAAGATGCAAGTCCTATTGATTGGGAGAAGTTTAAGGGCACTTTTCTTAATAGGTGCTTTCCCCTTTAGAAGAGGGAAGCCAAGGTGCTTGAGTTCATCAACCTTCAACAAGGAAGTATGAGAGTGAGGGAATATGCTTTGAAGTTCACACAATTGTCTAAATATGCTCCAACAATGGTTGTCGATCCTATGGCAAAGATGAGTAAGTTTGTTTCAGGTATGTCGAAAATGGTGGTTAAAGAGTGTCGTACCGCCATGCTCATTAATGACATGGACATCTCTCATCTCATGGTTCATGCTCAACAGATCGAAGACGAGAAACTTAAGGATAAGTCTAGGGAGATAAAAAGGGCTAAAACCCAGTGATGGTAATTTCTCTCATGCAAGGTCCGAGGGACATGGTTGTCCTAGATTTCGACAAAAATTTTCCGGTCAAGGATCCTCCAATGCTACTCCTAAGTTCAACAAAGATAGGGTGTATAACCCTAAGCGTCAAGGAGGGAATGCTAGTGGATCTTTATTGCCTATATCTACTTGTACTAGGTGTGGAAAGAATCACGAGGGTAAGTGCCTAGCCGACACGGATGGCTGCTTCAGTTATGGTAAGAGTGGTCATAAGATGAGGGATTGCCCGATGCTCATGGAAAAAAGAAGAGAGGGCAAGCAAGCTCCTCCTAGTGGTTCGGGTCCCAATGCTCCCATGAAAAACCGATTATATGCACTTCAGACTCGTGGTGAACAAGAGGGTTCTCCCGATATAGTAACCGATATGTTGAAAGGTTTCCAGCTTGATGTTTATGCTTTACTTGATCCTGGTGCTACCTTGTGTTTTGTGACGCCATATGTGGCTACGAGGTTTGATGTTCTTCCAGATGTGTTGTTAGATCCTTTTCTGTCTCTACTCCTGTTGGTGATTTTATTGTGGCTAAGAGGGTCTATAGAAAGTGTCCCGTCTCCTTGTCCCATAGAGTTACTCTTGTGGACTTGGTAGAGCTTGATATGCTAGACTTTGATGTTATCTTTGGTATGGATTGGCTGCACTCATGTTATGCTTCTATCGATTGTAGAACTTGTGTAGGCAAGTTTCAGTTCCCGAATGAGCCTATCCTAGAGTTGAAAGGGGGAAATTCTATGGCTAAGGGTCAGTTTGTCTCTTGTCTTAAAGCTAGAAAGATGATTTCTAAGGGTTTCATTTACAATCTAGTTAGGGTGAGGGATGTGGATTCATCAACCCCTACTCTTGAGTCGGTCCCCATTGTTAATGAGTTTCCAGAATTGTTCCCAGATGATTTACCTGGTATTCCTCCCGAGAAGGAAATAGACTCTGGAATTGAACTTATCCCTGAGATGTAACCTATTTCTATTCCTCCTTACCGTATGGCTCCGGCAAAACTTAAGGAGTTGATAGAACAATTGAAAGATTTTTTGGAGAAGGGTTTCATCCAACCGAGTATCTCTCCATGGGGTGCTCCAGTTTTGTTTGTTAAGAAGAAAGATGGTTCTCTTCGTATGTGTATTGACAATCGTCAGTTGAATAAGGTGACTATTAGGAATAAGTATCCTCTTCCAAGGATAGATAATTTATTTTACCAACTTCAAGGAGCAAGTTATTTCTCTAAGATTGACTTTCGATCAGGTTATCAAAAATTGAGGGTGAAAGAAAATGATATTTTGAAGACAGCTTTTCGAACTCGGTATGGTCATTATGAATTTTTTGTAATGTCGTTTGGGTTGACTAATGCTCCGGCGGCGTTTATGGATGTGATGAATAGGGTGTTTAAACAATACATTGACATGTTTGTGATTGTGTTCATTTATGATATATTGATCTATTCGAAAAGTGAGAATGAGCATATTTATCATTTGAAGATCGTGTTGCAAATTCTTAAGGACCAACAATTCTTTGTGAAGTTTAGCAAGTGTGAGTTTTGGCTAAGGTCTGTAGCTTTTCTTGGTCACATTGTTTCAATTAAGGGCATTGAGGTAGATCCTAAGAAGACGGATGCGGTCAAGAGTTGGCCTAGACCTCTAACTTCTTTAGATATTAGAGGTTTCTTGGGTTTAGCCGGTTATTACAGAAGGTTTGTTGAGGGGTTCTCTTCGATTGCCTCTCCTTTGACGGCTTTGACTCAAAGGAAAGCTAAATTCATATGGTCCGAAGCATGTGAGAAGATTTTCCAAGAGTTGAAGGATAGACTTACTTCCTCTCCGGTGTTGATTTTACCGGAAGGGACTGATGGTTTTGTTTTTTATTGTGATGCCTCGAGAATAGGGCTAGGGTGTGTGCTTATGCAAAATGGGGAAGTTATTGGCGATGCCTCAAGGCAACTTAAGATTCATGAGAAAAATTATCCTACCCATGATCTTGAACTAGCGGCGGTTGTTTTTTCCTTCAAGATTTAGAGGCATTATTTGTATGGTGGTCACGTAGATGTGTTTACCGACAACAAGAGTTTGCAATATGTGTTTGATGAGAAGTATCTAAATCTTCACCAAAGAAGGTGGCTTGAGTTATTGAAAGATTATGGTATGAGTGTTCTCTATCATCCCATAAAGGCAAATGTGGTGGAATATTCTCTTAGTCGGTTATCCATGGGGAGTGTTGCTCATATTGAATAAGGTAAGAAAGAGTTGGTTCGAGATGTTCATAGATTGGCCTGATTGGGTGTTCAGTTAGTGGATTCCACCAAAGGTGGTGTTATGGTTCACAACAGTTCGAAATTGTCTTTTGTGATGCATGTGAAAGCCAAGCAAGGTCTTGATCCAATTTTTGTTGAATTAAAAGAGGTGGTGCTTAAGAAATCCATTGAGGCTTTCTCCCAAGGGGGAGATGGTGTACTTAGATATCAAGGTTGGTTATCTGTTCTAAATGTTGACAACTTGAGGGAACAGATCTTGTTAGAAGCCCATAGTTCTTGGTATTCCATTCACCCGGGACCCACCAAGATGTACTGTGATTTACGAGAGGTCTATTGGTGGAATGGGATGAAGAAGGATATTGCAGAATTTGTGAATAAGTATATTAATTGTCAACAAGTGAAAGTTGAGCATCAGAAACCGAGAGGTTTATCCTAAGACATCAACATTCCTACTTGGAAGTGGGAAGATTTGAACATGGACATTATTGTTGGTTTGCCTCGCACCCGGCGACAACATGACTCAACTTGGGTTATAGTAGATCGGATGACGAAATCGACTCATTTTATTCCTGTCAAGGTTTTCTATTCGGTGGAGGATTATGCTAAGTTGTACTTGAGAGAAAGGGTAAAGTTGCATTGAGTGCATTTTTCCATTATTTCCGATCGTGGTACCCAATTCACCTCTCAGTTTTGGAAGTATTTCCAAAAGGGTTTAGGTACTTGAGTTAAGCTTAGTACGTGCTTTCATCCCCAAACCGATGGGAAAGCGGAGCGTACTATCCAAACTTTGGAAGACATGTTAAGAGCTTGTGTGATTGATTTTAAGGGCAATTGGAATGACCATTTTTCATTGATTTAGTTTGCTTATAACAATAGCTATCACTTGAGTATTGATATGGCTCCATTTGAGGCATTATATGATAGGAAGTGTAGATCTCCTATAGGATGGTTTGAGGTCGGTGAAGTCACCCTAATAGGTCCCGAGTTGGTACATGAGGCCATAGAGAAAGTTTGACTCATTATAGAAAGGTTGAAAATGGCTCAAAGTCGGCAAGAGTCATATGTCAATGTAAGAAGAAGAGATCTTGAGTTTGATGTTCATGATTGGGTTTACTTTGAAATCTCACCCATGAAGGGTGTAATGAGATTTGTAAGAAAGGGAAGCTTAGTCCTCGATATGTAGGCCCATATTATATTTTGAGACGTGTTGGTAAGGTTGCTTATGAACTAGAATTGCCAAATGAGTTGGCATTAGTACATCCAGTTTTCCATGTCTCTATGTTGAAGAAATGTCTTGGTGATACGACATCCATAGTTCCCTTAGAAGGTTTGGGAGTTAAGGAAAATCTTTCTTATGAAGAAGTTTCGGTTGATACTTTAGACCAGCAAGTCAAGATGTTGAGAAATAAAGAAGTAGCTTCAGTGAAAGTGTTGTGGAGAAATCAGTTAGTTGAGGGTGCTACTTGGGAGGCTGAGGTCGATATGATGTACTGATATCTTCTTATTTTTCCTTCTACTCCTACTATATCTTGAGGTAATGAGTTCCTCATGGTTTTTCCTTTGTTTTGAAGTCATGTGTCTTAAATGTTTCCATGATTTCCTTACTATGCATGATTTATGAAAAGTTCATGTTCTGAGAAAATGAGTTTATTTGATTGACCCCTACATGTTTATGTGCATTTGAGTATGAATTGCATGTAGACTACATGATATGATGTTATGAGCATGTCTTTAGTTTGGAGTTGATTTTTCCTCCTCGGATATATGCATTTGATTATGTTTTTAGCTTGGAATTGATGTTTCTTCCTCGGATGTTAGCTTGGAGTTGATGTTTGCACCTCGGATACGTGTATTGCATGCATGATGGGCTGTTAGATTTATTTCCAGCCCTCTTATGATGTTTCGATTACGTCTTAGCTTGGAGTCGATAATTCCTCCTTGATTAAATACATTTAGATGAAGTGACATCGACCAAAGGGGGAGATATTGTAATACCCCGGATTTGAAAAGAGGGCAGGGAAGCATTTTTTAGGAGCTGCAGGTGCCATCTGATGGAGGCCACTCACGTCCCGTAGATGGGACCATAGACTGTAGGTTGGTCCGTGGACGGGCACCCCAGAAAGTTTTAGAAAAGTGGGGAACCACGGCCTGACCAACAAACCGTCGGTGAGTCCACGGTCTGTGGTTGAGGCCCGTGGTTCAAAGACCCCAAAATCACATTCTGACCATGGACGACGGTCGTGCAGGACGGACCGTCGGTCAGTCCATGGTCCAACGTCAGTGGTCCGTAGGTCGGTAGGTTGGCATTTATTTTAGGGGTAGTTGGTCTTTTCCGTATTATTTTATCCCTATACTACGTCATTTTACCATTCACTAAAACCCCTATATAACTGATTCCAACCCCCAAATGAGTTCATTCACTTCATTTTCTTAAAATTCACCAAAAAGAAAAAATAAGTCTCCTTCCCAAAATATTTCTCTCTCTAGAAGCTTGAATAAGGAGAATTCAACCTAGGGTTTCAAGTCAAGTCTTAATTCCTCCATTGAAGATAAGCAATTGGCTTCAAGGTATGATAGTTTTCATCCATGGATTCCTTCCATTCATGGAGTTCCCACATTCTACTATTTTCAAAGTTAGAAATCCCCAAATGAGTTGGGGTTTTCTTCAACTGTCACGGGTTCTCTTTATTATTGATTTAAATGATTCAATTATGATCTCTTATGTATGAATTGATGAAATACTATGATTTTATGATGATTCCCCTATGAACCCATGTAATCCCCATGTTTTCCAAATGATGATCATATGATGTTAGATTTTGATTATGAAGGAAGAGATTTATGAAATCAAGAATGTATTGATAGAATTACATGAATTTATGATGAAATCCATATCTAACCCATGTTTTCTAAATGTTGATGATTTAAAGTGGGTTGTGAACCTTGAAAGGTATAATATGGAATTATGCATGTTCTTATGAAATCTATGCAATGTTTTAAGGATTCTTTGGGAGTAAAGTATCAATGATGATGTTGTTGTTGTGTTGTTGTTGTGTTGTTGAAAATATTTTTATCATATTCAGATGAAAGCATGATGTGAAAGGTTTTCTCACATAATAAAGGGTTTTAAGGTAGAAAGGTTTTTTTACCAAATTGAATCAAAGATTCAGATCTATCCTAATGAAATATAGCTTGGATTAGTTATTGAATGATACCTTTCCATGGATAATGACTTAGATTGGATTGGAAAGATGACGTGCCCTTCCATGGATAATAAGAACAAGTAAGAAATGACTACTCTGTGGGATTTATGCTTAGCACCGAGAGGATATTGAGATGGAAGCTCTCCCGTTAGTAGAGGTTGGGTTTCTATAAGCAATCTCATTATCCCATACCTATGTGCCCCCATATGTTGATTGTCTAGATAGATAGTAGCTAGTGGATCTACCTATGCTAGAAGCTCATGGTCCTTACCTTGGCAAGTAGGACAACCTTTTGGTGTGGGAGACACCGGGGATCACGTTATAGCTCAAATGGTCTCTATGTCGGTTAAGGCTAATTCCAACAATAATAATGAACTAAGGTTACTTTAAGAAGTATTTCATATGTGTTCAAAGGTTTTAATGATGTTAGCTTGAATTTACCATGTTTTATGATTTATGTTTTCTAACCCTTTTATATCTTGTATTAGCTTGGTCAATTGCATGTTATGAAATGTCCTCTTTTAGCATGATTTAAACGTTTTATGCATAGCTATCATATTTGGTATATTGTTTTGTACTAACGCATACTCTTGCCTACATTTTTCTAAATGTAGCGTCATAAAGTCAGGTTTCTTAGTTTCGTGGTTAGTGGTTGATTGCGAGGTTCCTGAGCTTTGGTGAGTCCTCGTGCTTCGAGGACGTATTTTCATTGTTCTTAGTTTCTTCTTATTTCCAGTTTTTGGACATGATGTATGGGCTAGGCCTAATTTAATTCTATTGTACTAGATGGCTGATGAGTCAAGTGTTTTAGACTTCCGCTTTACTTTTATAAAACTATTGGACTTGAAATGTTGTTTTTACTTCTTTTGTTCTAATTCTTATGTTATGAATGCTAAGTGGCTTGTATGGGGTCTCTCGGGGTCCTATATTCCATGTTACATTTGGGAGGTACCCCTTGGTTGTGACAGACAGTGAAGGTAATGAAACTAATCAAGTGTCACGTGAAGACCATGGAGCCCCGAACAGGCCGTGGTCCACTTGACGAGCCGTTTGAGGGATCGTGAGGAGGGAGCAGTGCAAAGTCCTTAGAGCTGAATGTTGATTGCAGGGCATGAGACCCTAGACGAGTTGTGGGTGAGTAAACGAGTTGTATCATTGCTCATGGGCAAGAGGTAATAATTCCAGTGAAGACCCAAGTACATGCACAAGTTCACGGAGCTCTAGATGAGTCGTCTAACCTAAGAAGAGTCGTCTAGTAGCTCGTAAAGGTCGTCAATGAAAGAAGACCCACACTATCTAAGTGTTGGACGACGAGAGGTTTCACGGGACGTTTGGGGCTTGACGAGCTATCAACTTGGTCGTGAAAGGTCGCGACAAGTCAGTCCTACTTCGAGTCAGACTTGGTTTTAAGGACTTTTAAGTACTTAGAGTTTATTTTTGAATACAACTTTTTATCGTTCAAACGTGGTGATAGTTTCCATATTCTTAACTTAGGTCTTGTCGATTATTTTTGGATCAAAATTTTGGGACCATAATAAAGTGTTGATAATCCAGATTTCTTTTTGGTTTGAAATTATTGTATGTTCTTTACTTTATGCTTTCAATAATGATTACCGTTAGTTTTCTTGAAAGCATGTGCGGTTAAGCGCAACAACTAGGGTTGTGGGAACCATAACTAAAATCTAGTAATAAATTCAAAATACGAGTAATGTATTATTGTTAGCTGCACATGTGATTCATACTTTTATGAGAAAAATTTTCTAATGAGTCCACACAATAGAACCTGCATGTATTTACCAATTGTTCAAGAGAAAAGTGGGTAATTAGGAAAAAGTAGAATCACATTCTATCAACTTGTTGCAAAAATTCTAGAGAAGAGAGAAGATAATTTCATTAACAAGCATGCGAGGGTAAACATGAAAACACTCTAAGATCGAGAGGAAAAGAGTGAAAGTCATCAAATAGGGCTGAGAGGCGTTTAGATGCATCTAACTTCCTAGGAACACATAATGCTAAAAATTGATCGGTGCTCGTAAACAATTCTATACTAAAGTAAAAGTCATGGGGAACACACTCCAAGTCTCATTAATCAACTACTTGTAACACCTCAAAATTGATAAGTCTAGAAGGGGCCAAGTGGGAGGTCACCAACACAGAACTGAGCCATGGCACCTTTCATGGAACCCTTGATAGGCTGTGAAGGGCACCACGGCTTGTGGTGGTGCTCGTGGAGCCTTCCAGTGCTTGGCCAAGAGAAGCTCCCCTTTCACGAGCCCTTAGACGGCTCGTGGTGAGCCTCACGGCCGTAGTGGTGGCCGTTGAGGGGAGGTAGAACCCACCCCAAGGCCAGCCCTTTTTCACAAACGCCTAGACGGGTCGTGAAGGGGAAAATGGCCTGTGAAGATGGTCGTGAGGAGGTCCAAGACAATTAGAGGCTTTTCAAAGACACTGGTCCAGGGTCACGACTGCCTAGACGGCTCGTGGACCCTGAGACGGCTCGTGAGGTCCTCCATCTGGAGGTTCGCGTTAGCTGTAAGTCAGGGGCAGTTGGGTCTCTTCCTAATTATTTTATGTTGATACTATATCGTTTTACCCTTCCCTAGAACCCCTATGTAAGTGATTTTAACCCCAAAATCAACTCATTCAAGTAATTCTCTCACATTTACAAAAAAAGAACAAGTCTTCCTCTCAAAATATTTCTCTCTCTAGAAAAGCTTGAAGAAGAAGGGTTCGACCTAGGGTTCCAAGTCAAGTCTCCAATTCCTCCATTAAATTTAAGCAATTTTCATTGAGGTATGATAGTTCTCATCCATGGAAGCCTTTTATCCATGGATTTCCCAACTTCTACAATTTTAAAAGTTATAATTCCCCAATTGAGTTAGGGTTTTTCTTCCATGTTATGGGTCCTTTTTATTTTTAATTTAAATGATTGAATTATGATCTCTTATGCATGAATTGAGTTAATTTTATATTTTTACGATGATCCCCCATGAACTCATGTAATCCCCATATTTTTCAAATTATGATTTTATAATGTGTGTTTTGGATTATGTAAGAGAAGTTAATGAAATCAAGCATGTTCTTATGAAATTTGTGTAAATGTTTTAGGGATGCTTTGAGAGTGAAGTATCAATGATGTTGTTATTATTGTGTTGTTGAAAGGATTTCTCATATACCCATGTAAGCATGATTTTTGAAAGGTTTTCTCACATGATACGGGTTCTTAGGGTTGAAAGGCTTTCTCACCTTAAATGAACTAATGACAAGGAGCTATTCTAATATGGAGGCAAGTGGCGATTACCCATGCTCTCTAATTGAAAGACAAGAGGCGATTACCCATGTCACATGATGTAAGGACAAGAGGCGATTACCCATATTCCTTTAAGAGCTAAGATGAATATGAATAAGAACTATTCCATAGAAGTTAAAGCTTAGTACCGAGTGGACAAGTGGCGATTACTCGTGTGCCATAACTACGTGCCAACATAGGATTGTCTAGATAGACATTACCTGGTGGATCCACATAAGCTAGCAGTTCATGTTCCTTACCGTGGCAAGTAGGACAACCTTTTCAGTGTGGGAGACTCCAGATTCCATGATGATAGCGTCATGGTCTTATATATCGGTTAAGTCTACTTCCCACAAGCAAGTTATGATGAAATAAAGTTACTTCAAGGAAGTATCTCATATATTTTTAAGATGATGACTATGTGCATTGACCGTGTTTTATGATTCATGTTTTCTAACACTTCGTCTCATGTTTTAGCTTGTTCATTGCATTTCATGAAGGTATCTCTTTTAAGTATGTTTTCAAATGTTTTATGCATGACTATCATACTCGGTACATATTTTATACTAACGCATACTCTTGCCTACATTTTCCAAAATGTAGGGTCCGACAGATAGGGTTCCTATTTTCATTTCTATAGTTCATTGAGGAGATTTAGAGCTTTAGTGAGACATCATGCTTCGAGGATGGACTCTTATTGTTTTTAGTTTTTCCTACTTACTTTAAGTTTGGAACATGATGTACGGGCTACGCCAGATTCATTCTTATGTACTAGATGCCTTTGAGACAATGTTTTAGACTTCCACTTTACTTTTATAAAAAATTTGGACTTGAAATGTTCCTCTTTAACTCTTATATTTCTTGTATGATGAAATCTAAGTTGCTTGTATGAGGCCTCTCGGTGTCTTATATGCCATGTTACGCCTAGGGGCTACCTTGGGCCATGACAAACTTGATCATGTTGAGTACAGTCTTGTTTATGAGTGAAGAGCGTCATACTTATGAATGAGAGGCTAAAGATGTTTAGGAAACTCCACTTCTTTTCTTACTCTATAGTCATGCGATAGAGTATAACTCTATTAGGTCTCTCTCCTAATCCTTATCCAATGCTCTACATGAGATGTCTACTCGAAGAGTTTATACTAGAAGGAATGTGAGGGAGAATGCAGAATAAAAAGCTCCTCCTAAAGCTCCTCAAGCTTCGGTTGATGATTCTGAGATTTTGACTCATTTAAGGCATTGTTTTGATAGTATAAATGTCCTTAAATGCCTAATTTATGCTCTAAACTGATGTTAAAGTGTTGATTTGCAACATTGAAGGCTAAGGAGCAAGGCAAGGACACTACCGGGCAAAAAGGAGTGAAAAAGTTGAAGAAGTGAAGAAAAGCGATCCTGGTGATCGCCAAGATCACTCGGTGAACCGTCGAGTGGCTCTTTAGCTCGCCCAAAGTTCCAGTGTGCCAGCCCTGGGGAAGAACCAATTTGTCGATAGTAATGGGCAGTCGGAGGATAACCAAACGACTACGCGACAACAAGTTGGATCGCCTAAATTTACATAACTCTAAGGGATGATGGCCAATGCAGTTTGGCGATGGAATGGAGCAAAGGGACGATCGCCGACCTGGTTGGTGAGGTGTGACTTACTTTGTTCAATGGCCCTCAAGGCCAAAAACTGAGAAACTATATATTAAAATTTAAACTGGAGAGTTTTTTTTTGGAGTTCTGATCCCTAAGTTTGAGAGTTAGAGTTTTCTTTGAGTTTTTCAGTTTCCATTGTAGACTTTGAATATTTCTAAGCTTCATTTTGAGGATTTGTAAGTGGGTCTTCGAACTGAATTATTTTGGAGCATTGTAAAGGCTTGGAGACTTTTACCCAGTTGATGGCTAATCTAGTTGGTAATTATTTTTATCTTTTTATGATGTTTAGCTAAAACTCCAATTCTTGGGGTGTGATCATGTGATTATAGGCTGAATTAGCTTATGGGTATTATTTTTTACTGATTTAAATGCTTAATTGAAGTGGGCTTTATTGTTAGTTGTGTTTGAATTTATGAATTGTAGTTGTAAATGCAATTTTATTATAGAGTTCTAGGCTTGCTTGAGAAAGAGGTTTTAGAACCAAAGCTTTTGATTATTGATTGTAGTTATTGGGTTGATATGGGTTTAGCTCAAAAGAGTAAATCCTAAATTCGATTCTACCTATCTAGCTCGAGAGTAGATGAATTAAGGTTTTGGGCTGTTTATATTGATAAGCTTGTTGACGTTCGAGAGAAATCACTTGAATCGTAGTAGTTGTTCGAGAGAAAGCTATTACACTTTTAGTCTAGCCTACCGCTGAGATTTAGCAATTCGTTAGTAATTTCATTACCCATATAGCAAAATTAGCCCATAATAAATCACATCCCGAGAATTTCCTCTCTATATTGTTGTTTACCCTGCTTTCGTTTGTATTTTAGCTGATAATTGACAATCCAAACCCCCCATCTGACATTCGTTGTCACTCCCTTGGACTTATTTATATTTTTTATATAATTTATATATCTATAACAGATTAGACCACATTTGTACTTCATAACTGAATTCGAACAATTGTATCGCTCCCTGTGGGTTCGACCCCTACTCTTCGTTACGTTTTATACTAGATAATGATCGTCTTTACACCTAGAATTGGAAGAGATGTAATCTGAGCGTTAATCAAAATGGCGCCGCTGCCGGGGAGTGGTGTTGTTTAGAATTCTATTATTAAAGTTTGAATTGTGATTTTTTTTGTGTTATAGTTGAATCGACTTACTTTGTTTTGTATTTGTGTTGGTTGTGTTGAACAGGAGAAGAAATGAGCGTGAATGGGAGTAATGATAGCCAAGTGGGCTACCAAGACGATATAGGGAATTTGAACGATGTTAACGACCCTATCCAATTGGGTGGTGTCGGAGCTATACATCTACCTCCTGTTGAGGGAAACATTGTTTTTCATGTCACTAGCATAATGCTTCAGCTCTAACAAATAAAAGGATTGTATCGAGGGCTGGCTCATGAGGATCCCCATGAGCACATTTGGAATTTCGTCGATGTTTGTGGACCGTTCTCGTTCAAGAACATTTCTCAAGAATCGGTCCGGCTTCGATTATTTCCATTTTTTTTATGGGAGAAGCCACCAAGTGGCTAGCTGATCTCCCAAGGAACTCCATTACCTCTTGGAATGATCTTACCGTAGCTTTCTATGTGAGATACTGTCCCTCGTTAAAAAAATATGACGTTAAGAGATAGTATTCAAGGTTTTAAACAGTTGGAAGGTGAAAAAATCCACGAGACGTGGCTGAGATTTCAGAAGTTGGTACTTCAATGTCCCACTCACGGACTTCCAAACAATCTTCTGTTACGATACTTTTATAGGAGTCTTGACTCGGTGAACAAAGGGGTTGCTGATGAACTTGTTCTCAGAGGTATAATGCAGTAGCCTTATGAGGTCGCATCTCAAATCCTAGATGGTATGACCAAGATCAATAGAGCATGGTACACTCGTGAGGAACAAGTGTCTCCTCTCACTTTTAGGATGACAAAAGAGCAGATCGAGAAGGATCAAGAGAGAGACAAAAATATGGCCAAAATGATGACCCAGCTGGATTTATTGTCGAAAAATGTGATGGGTAGTGGGTTGAAGAGTGTAAATGATATGGGTATTAGGGGAGAAAACCTTGATGAAGAACACTTTGAGGTGTGGTATAATGAAGAAGTGAAGTTCCTTGCAAATGAAGGAGGAGGTTTTCGTTCAAACTATCCAAGGCTGGGTAGAAATCCAGGTTTGAATAGAGATGATGGATCGAGAGATCGTGATATAGAATGTCATGATCAGAACGCTACTTGGAAGGAAAGAGATGGTGACAAGGAGACATACATCCCACCTTATAAGAGTCAAAAGCTCAAAGAACCAAGGGCTGACTCGGAGAATGTTCGTACGGAAGACATGATTTCACGCATTCTCAATAAGGTAGAAGTTTCGGACAAAGTTTTTAAAGAAATGAAAGAGGACGTCTCTACACTAAATCAGACGGTCACCTCACATTCAGTATCAATCAAGCAATTGGAAACGTAAATGGGTCAAATTTCATCTCATTTGAACCCAAGGCCAAAATGGGGTCTACCAAGTCATACCTTGGCCAACCCAAAGAATGACTCTTGAAAGCGTATCCACGTCGTGCCACGACTTTAAATGAGGCACTTTTTGGGAGGCAACCCAAGGTTTATTGCTTTTATATATGTTGTTTGAATAATGGGTGTTGAATGTGCAGGTTGAAAAGTTGAAGTTTTGGAAGAATGGCAACTAGGCGAGCTAAAGGTCCAGTCGGCAACTCATCGAACAGGTCGGCGAGCCTGCCTTGGACCGCCGTTGGAACCATCTGGCTTGCCAGAGGTTCTGTAAAACTCAGCGAGCTAAAGTACCACTCGGTGGATCAGCGAGCTCGACTTACTTCACCGACATACGCGCGAACTGAATGGTTTTAAAAGGCCAAACGATTTCAAATTAAAAAATCCTTTACATTCTCATCTTTTCAACTCCCATACTCTCACACATATAATAGATTTTTTCGTACTCTTGCATTTTTACTCTTATTTTGGTTGGGATCTTTGCTCAGAATTGATTTTGGATTTACTTTGCTGCCAAGATTTGAAAATTTTGGCATAGAAGGTTGGTTTTTCGATCCCCGAACTTAATTTGTGGTTAAAATCAAATAAAATCGGTATTTTGTTGTTGATATATTTGTGTAGTGTTGCTTGTTTTGTAATGTGATTGTTAGTTTGCCCATTTTTAGTTGTAATCATCGTTAGTTGATCGTAAATGCCAAATTCCCGTGTCAAAAACTGATTAAATTGTTGGGTTTTGTTTTGAATGATGTGGGTCTAGCGGGGTGAAATTTGAGTAATCCCGGATTGTGCTAATTGTCGAAATTTACCGGATTATAGAGTGGTTGACGTCATTCTTAAGGGCAAAAGACGTTAATTGGCAAACTTTGGCAAAATCCGAGGAAGTCTGAGTACCCCGAGGGCATGGGTCTAATGGTTCTAGTGTGAATTTCATGTTTTAGGTGTTTAATTTTGTTGTCGTGGGCTGCGGGCTTGATTTTGAAGTGTGGGGTAAAGAACTGGCACGTTGGGCTACTTGGCGAGCTGGGTCGAGCTCGTCGAGTGGTTCGAGCTCGTCGAGTGGTTCGACGGTTTGCCTAAGTCCTCCTCGATCACCATTTAATTTGCTAAATATGGAGTGTGTTCTGTAACTTTTGGCGATATGCCTGGTGCTCACCGAAAGCCCCTTCTTATCACCCTTCTGCGCCTTTTTTCTTGAAATTGTTCTGTAACTTTCGGTGAGCTACTTCTTGTTTGCCGAAAGGTGTCGGAGATCCACCGAAAGGCACTGGACATTGCCAACTAACTTTGATTTTTGCCAAATTTTGCACTGTACCTTTCGACGAGCCCGACCTGGCTCACCAAAGTGGTTTGGCGAGTCTTCGTGCAGCTTCATTTCTGAAGTTTTTCTTGACTTTTTCTAACGTTTTCTACATTATTTTGCTGGCATGGCTAGACCCAAAGTCGTTGGTAGAGACAGGCCATCTCGAAAGCAGGCACGCAGAGTTATCATAAAGGAGGAAGCGACTGCTTCCCGGACAAAGGCTACTAAACTACCTCCAAAGGGAGGTAAAGACAAGGGCAAGGCGCCCGTAGTTGTGACCCCTGTTGAGGTGAGCTCAGACAGTGATGGGGTCTAGGAGACACACCTCACTACCTCTGACAATGAGGGTGACTCAAAAAATGATTCTCAGGCTTCCATCTATGAGCCTGAGGATGACCAGTTAATACAGGCCAGGAGTGCCGAGCTATGCTCTAAATCGATGAACGATCCGTCTAGGATCCCAGTGCCTCTGATGCCTACCCCTTCAGCTTCAGCTCTAGTGCCTCCTCCAGCACATACAGTAGTGCAGGCACAACGTGTTCAGGGTCCTCCTCCCTGTTCACTCAACGGACTAAAGGCCGAGGGTTTAAGGATTATCTTAGAAGAGAAGAGATTGTCTACGGACGGTGTAGTGTACAAGTATCCAGAGGTGTGGAACACTATGAAGTTCCACAAATTCGAGATATTTACAAAACCCCGGGGCCCCTACATTCCTACTTGGGTCTGGGAGTTCTATGAGTCCTACGGAGAGTTAGTGCCAAAGGGTAAAAAGAAGGCAAGTGCCTTCAAATCGGTGGACTTCATGATCGTTCGTGGCAAGAAAGTTAAATGTCGCTGCTCTGACATCAAAAAGGTACTGGGTGCTCTTATAATTTTACGCATGATTACATCGACCTAATTAAGAAGAAGACTTTCGAGCATCTTAAGGGTTGGCTGGCAACCCTTCTCTCCGATGTCACCCCGAGGTGGATAGAGGTAGGTGCCCTGATAGAGAAGAAAGACTTGAATGTTGCTGCCAGATACTGGTTCGGGTTCATCAGTAGCACCATTATGCTGTCCCAGAATGAGTCCATCCTCATACACCTGAAGGCAGTATGTTTAGGGTCTATCATTGATCGCCAAAAAGCTGAACTTGGGGATGCTGATTGAGCAGGAGATGGCCATGAGAGCCAAGCAGCGACAGACTTCACTCCCATTTTCTGTGTTGATCACCTAGTTGTGTAAACGGGCCCGTGTTCCTAGAGATGAGAAGATGGATGTCGAGGTGACACCCACCTCCTCTACTGACATCCGGTGCATCGAGGCCGAGTACATGCCGGATGAGGCTGACAGGAGCAGGGAAAGATTGGTGGATACATCCCTGAAGGTCGACATTGATATGTTGACTATAGAGGCAATCATGCCTACTCAAGCCAGTGGGCCCTTAGGTACTTCGGGTCCCTCTCCTTTTGAAATTCTGAGCACTTCTTCTACACCCCCTCCCCCTAGATCTTCTGTTGTTGTTGTTGCCTCTGCATCCAGACCCCCTATCACCCAGGCTATGCTCTACAAGATGGGCCATTTAGCTCAATCTGCTGATGTGTGTGTCTCCCGGGTGGAGGCCACTTTTCCTTGGATGATAGAGTGGGCTATTGGTGCTACTTTAGCACCCATTCGGGTTGAGATTGATGGCCACAAGCTGGCCTTAGATGCCCTGATTGTGAGAGTGGAGAAGTGTGAGAAGGGCCTGGGAGATACAGATATTGTGATGGCCTTGAAGGCCAATCTTATTGGGCTACGTAGAGGTGTGGACGAGCTGATGTCCACTAATTTATCCATGTTTTTGGCACTGTGGAGATCCCTGAGGTCCCGAGCACAGACATTCCAGCTTGTTCTGATGTGCCTCTGGCTACTACGACCGGAGAAGAGACTAGAGCTGATGAAGCTGATGTTGAGTCCGAGGCTGAGACGGATGAGCAGTAGCTTGGTGATTGTGAGGGGACAGTGTTTTAGGATTTGGTGGACTTGGAGGGTGCTATGTTTGAGACTCCTAGACAAGCATCGCTCCAGACTGCTAGACAAGCATCGCTCATATTCTTTTCTTGGAAGAAACTTAAACAACTTACCTCTTTATCTCATCACCCATAACCTTCATGAAGTTTTGGTTTATTTGAATAGCAACTTAGGCCAAAAGCCTAAGTTGGGGGTGTGGTGAAAAAGAAGGAAAGTCAAGAAGTGTGAAAAATTCCCCCTTTAATGGATTGTTTTGAAAAAGATGGAACCCCTCTATGTAAAAAAAGAGAAAAAGATTGAAAAAGAGAAAAAGTTGTGAAATAAAGTTGTGAAAATAGCAAAAGAAATGGTGTATCGGGTGAGTCACATAAAGTTGAATAATGGGGGGGATTATGAAAATGTTTGAATGATAAAGAAAAGGTGGAAAAGTGAATTGCAGGCCATACTTCATGAAGGTAGAAGCCACTAAGCCAAATCGACCATACCTTTACACTCAGCCCCATTACAACCCTTAAAAAGACCTTTTTGATCTTGTGTGAGCTGAAACGAATATTGATTGGAAAATAAGGGCTAGCCTATGGGTGGAGTCATGCATGTGTTCATCTTTGTGAGTGTGAGAGTAGTATGTGATTCTGGAATCTTAAATTGTTGAGAAATTTCGTGTGAATATGGAATCATCTTTGTTGTGAGGGAATTTGAATACCTTTGTTAAGCTTGAACTTGCATTTGAAGCAAGCATTGTGAGCTTGAGTACACTTGATGATGATGAGTTACAATTTGAAACTTTGAGTGCACAATTGATCATTGCATGTGTAGTTTGAACATTTTGTGTGCATTTATGTTGAGTCTTAAGCAGCACTGTTTGTAGACATTCTTGTTGAGCTGATTGATCTTGAGTTTTACTTGAGGACAAACAAAAGTTTAAGTTAGGGGTGTTGATGAGTCCGAGATTTCGACTCATTTAGGACTTTGTTTTGATAGTATAATTGTCATCAAATGCCTAATTTATTCTCTAAACTGATGTTAAAGTGTTGATTTGCAGCATTGACGGCTAAGGAGCAAGGCAAGGACACTACCAAGCAAACAAGAGTGAAAAAGTTGAAGAAGTGAAGAAATGCGATCCTGGTGATCGCCAAGACCACTCGGTGAACAGCCGATTGGCTCTTTAGCTCACCCAAAGTTCCAGCGTGCTAGCCCTGGAGAAGAACCAATTTGGCGATAGGAATGGGCAGACGACAAACCGCCGAACGACTCCGCGACAACAACTTAGATCGCCTATATTTACAGAACTCTTAGGACTGATGACGAATGCAGTTTGGCGATGGAATGGAGCGAAGGGTTGATCGCCAACCCGGTTGACGAGGCGCGACTTACTTTGCCCAATGGCCCTCAAGGCCAAAAACAGAGCAACAATAAATTGAAATTTAAGCTGGAGAGTTTTTATTTTAGAGTTCTGATCCCCAAGTTTGAGAGTTAAGAGTTTTCTTTGATTTTTTCAGTTTCCATTGTAGACTTTGAAGATTCCGAGGCTTAATTTTGAGGATTTGTAAGTCGGTTTTCGAACTGAATCATTTTGGAGTATTGTAAAGGCTTGGAGACTTTTACCCAGCTTATGGCTAATCTAGTTGGTAATTGTTTTAATCTTTTTATGATGTTTAGCTAAAACTCAAATTCTTGGGGTGTGATCATGTGATTATGGGTTGAATTAGCTTATGGGTATTGTTATTTACTAATTTAAATGCTTAATTTAAGTGGGTTTAATCGTTAGCTGTGTTTGAATTTATGAATTGTAGTTGCAAATGCAATTCTATTATAGAGTTCTAGGCTTACTTGAGAAAGAGGTTTTAGAACCAAAGCTTTCGATTATTTATTTTACTTATTGGGTTGATATGGGTTTAGCTCTACAGAGTAAATCCTAAATTGGATTCTACCTATCTAGCTCGAGAGAGTAGATGAATTAAGGTTTTGGGTTGTTTATATTGATAAGCTTGTTGATGTTCGAGAGAAATCACTTGAATCGTAGTAGTTGTTTGAGAGAAAGCTATTACACTTATTGTTGTTTCCTCTGCTTTATTTTGTGTTTTAGCTGATATTTGACAATCCAAACCCCCCATCAGACATTCGTTGTCACTCCCTTGGACTTGTTTATATGTTTTTGATAATTTATATTCCTATAACCTATTAGACCACATTTGTAGTTCATAACTGTATTCGAACAATTATACCGCTCCCTGTTGGTTCGACCCCAACTCTTCGTTGAGTTTTATACTAGATAACAATCGTCTTTACACCTAGAATTGGAAGAGGCGTAATCTGAGCGTTAATCACCGGTCGACCCTTTGGCCGAGCAAGTGATTAAAGTGGAGTTTAGGGTTTCTTTTCAAGTGTTAGCCCAAGCCGTGACAGCTCAAGTAAATATGGAGGTTGCGGTTCCCGCGAACCCATATATGGGTACCGTGACATCTAGAGTGACGGACTTCATTAGAATGAATTCTCTGGAGTTTTATGGTTCTAAGGTTGAGAAAGATCCTCAAGAGTTCATTAATGAGGTTTATAAGGTGTTGATGATCATGAGAGTAACGCTGGTGTAAAATGTGGAATTGGCCACTTATCAACTTAAGAGTGTTGCTCAAATATGGTTTAACCAATGGAAATACAGGAGACCGGAAGATGCAGATCCTCTCGATTGGTAAAAGTTTAAAGTTGCTTTCCTTGATAGGTTTTTTCCCCTTGAGATGAGGGAGGCAAAGGTTCTTGAGTGCATCAACCTTCTTCAAGGAAGTATGAGTGTGAAGGAATATGCTTTGAAGCTTACACAATTGTCTCGATATGATCCTACTATGATTGTCGACCCGAGGGCAAAGATGAGCAATTTTATTTCGAGTGTGTCTGAAATAGTGTTTAAGGAATGTCGTACCACCATGCTTGTTAATGATATGGATATCTCTTGTCTCACGGTTCATGCTCAACATATTGAATAGGAGAAACTTAAGGAAAAGTCAAGGGAGACAAAGAGGGCTAAAACAGGTGATGGTAATTTCTCACATGCAAGGTCTGATGGACATGGTTGTTCTAAGTTTTGAAAGAGGTAATCCAGTCAAGGTTCCTGCAATGCTCATTTAAGTTCAACAAAGATAGCGTATCTAACCCTAAGCCTCAAGGAGGAAATGGTAGTGGGTCTTTATTGCCTACTTTTGCTATGTGTGGAAGGAAGCACGACGGCAAGTGCCTAGGTGGTTCCAATGCTTGTTTAGGGTATGGTGAGATGGACCACAAGTTAAGAGATTTTCCTTTAGTTGCTAAGAATGAAGGAGATAATCTCTGAAGGGCTCAACCTAATCCTTCATCCGGTCCGAATGGTTCGGGTCAAAATGCTCCCAAATAAAACCAATTTTACGCCCTTCAGACACGTCATGACCAAGAGGGTTCTCCCGATGTGGTTACCGGTATGTTAAAAGTCTTTCCACTTGATGTTTATGAATTACTGACCCCGGTACTACCTTGTGTTATTTGACGCCATATGTGGCTATGAGGTTTGTTATTCTTACGGATCTGTTGGTAGATCCTTTTTCTGTCTCTACTCCTGTTGGTGATTCTATTGTGGCTAAGAGGGTCTATAGAAAGTGTCCCGTTTCCTTGTCCCATAGAGTTACCCTTGTTGATCTTGTAGAGCTTGATAAGCTAGATTTTGATGTTATCCTTGGTATGGATTGGTTGCACTCATGTTATGCTTCTATTGATTGTATAACTAGTGTAGTCAAGTTTTAGTTTCCGAATTAGTCTGTCCTAGAGTGGAAAGGGAGAAATGCTATGCCTAAGGGTTAGTTTGTCTCTTGTGTTAACGCTAGAAAGATGATTGGTAAGGGTTGCATTTACCATCTAGTTAGGGTGAGGGATGTAGATTCTAAAGTCTCTACTCTTGAGTCGGTCTCCGTGGTTAATGAGTTTCTGAAAGTGTTCCTAGATGATGTACTCGGTATTCCTCCTGAAAGGGAAATAGACTTCGGTATTCACCTTCTACCAGATATTCAACCTATCTCTATTCCTCCTTACCTAATGGCTACGGTAGAACATAAAAAATTGAAAGAGCAATTGAATGATTTGTAGGATAAGGGTTTCATCCGACCAAGCATCTCTCCATGGGTTGCTCCACCAGACTCGTTTGTTAGAAAGAAGGACAATTCTCTCGGTATGTGTATCAATTATCGACAGTTGAACAAGGTTATCGTTAAGAATAAGTATCCTCTCCCAAGGATAGATGATTATTTTGACCAACTTCAAGGAGTGAGTTACTTTTCCAAGATTGACCTTCTGTCACGTTATCACCAATTAAAGGTAAGGGAAGATGACATTCCAAAGACGGCCTTTCGAACTCAGTATGGTCATTATGAGTTTTTACTGATGTCTTTTGGTTTCACTAACGCTATGGTGACTTTTTTGTATTTGATGAATAGGGTGTTCAGAAAGCACCTTGACATGTTTGTGATTATGTTCATTGATGATATATTGATCTATTCGAGAAGTGAGGATGATCACATCAACCGTTTGAGGATTGTGTTGCAAGTTCTCAAGGACCAACAACTTTTTGCTTAAGTTTAGCAAATGTGAGTTTTGTCTAAGGTCCGTAGCTTTTCTTGGCCATATTGTTTCAAGTAAGGGTATTAAGGTAGATCATAAGAAGATGGATGCGGTTAAGAGTTGGCCTAGACCTCTATCCCCTTTGGACATTAGAAACTTCTTGGGTTTGGCTAGTTACTACCAAAGGTTTTTTGACGGGTTTTCATCAATTGCCTCTCTATTGACAGCATTGACTCAAAACAAGGCTAAGTTATTATGGTGTGAAGCATGTGAACAGAGTTTTTTAGGAATTGAAAGATAGACTTACTTCCTCTGCGGTGTTGACTTTACCGGAAGGGACTGATGGTTTTGTTGTTTATCATGATGCCTCGAGAATTGGGCTAAGATGTAAGATTATGAAAAATGGGAAAGTTATTGACTATGCCTCACGGAAACTTAAGATTCATAAGAATAATTATCCTACCCATGACCTTGAAATGGCAGCGGTTGGTTTTTCCTTAAAGATTTGGAGGCATTATTAGTATGGGGTCCATGTAAATGTTTTTACCAACCACAAGAGTTTTCAATATTTGTTTAATTAGAATGATCTAAATCTTCGCCAAAGAAGGTGGCTTGAGTTATTGAAAGATTATGATATGAGTGTTCTTTATCACCTCGGTAAGGTGAATGTGGTGGCAGATGCTCTTAGTCGGTTATCTATGGGCAGTGTTGCTCACATCGAGGGTGATAAGAATGAGTTAGTTCGAGACGTTCATAGATTGAACCTATTGGGTATTTAGTTAGTAGACTCTACCAAAGGTGGGGCTACGGTTCACAATGGGTCAGAATCATATTTTGTGGCGGATGTGAAAGCCAAGCAAGGTCTTGATCCGACTTTGGTGGAATTAAAGGAAGCGATACTTAAGAAGTTCGTAGAGGCTTTCTCCCATGGAGAAGATGGGAACTTAGATATCAAGGTCGTTTGTGTGTTCCTAATGTTAATGACTTAAAGGAGAAGATCTTGTGAGAAGCCCATAGTTCTTAATATTCCATTCACCCGGGAGCCACCAAAATGTACCGTAATTTTTGGGATATCTATTAGTGAAATGGGTTGAAGAGGGATATTGCGGAATTTGTGTCCAAATTGTGAACAAGTGAAAGTGGAGCATCAGAAAATGTGAGGTTTATCCCAAGACATTAGCATTCCTACTTGGAAGTGGGAAGATTTGAATATGGACTTTGTTGTGGGTTTGCTTGGCACCTGGCGAAAACATGACTTGATTTGGGTTATAGTAGATCGGATGATGAAATCAGCTCATTTCATTCCCGTCAAGATTTCTTATTCGGCGGAGGATTATGCTATGTTGTACTTGAGGGAAATGGTAAAGTTGCATGGAGAGCCTTTATCCATTATCTCAGATCGTGGTACTCAATTCACTTCTTAGTTTTGGAAATCCTTCCAAAAGGGTCTTGGTACTCGTGTTACGTTTAGTACGGCCTTTCACCTCGAAGCTGAGTGAAGTTTCCCTATAGGTCCCGAGTTGGTACATGAGGCTATGGAGAAAGTTTGACTTATTAGAGAAAGGTTGAAGGCGGCTCAAAGTCAACAAAAGTCCTATGTAGATGTTAGAAGAAGGAATGTCGAGTTCAATTGGGTTTACTTTAAAATTTCACTCATGAAGGGTGTAATGAGGTTTGGTAAGAAAAGGAAGCTTAGTCCCCGATATGTAGGCCCATATCAGATTTTGTGGCGTATCGGTAAGGTTGCTTATAAGCTTGAATTGCCTAATGAATTTGCATCGGTGCACCCAGTTTTCCATGTCTTCATGTTGAAGAAATGTGTTGGTGATCCGACATCTATAGTTCCCTTAGAAGGTTTGGGAGTTGATGTGAATCTTTCTTATGAAGAAGTTATGATTGAAATTTTAGACCGGCAAGTCAAGAAGTTAAGAAATAAAGAAGTTGCTTTCGTGAAAGTGTTGTGGAGGAATCAGTTAGTTAAGGGTGCTACTTGGGAGGCCGAGGCCGATATGATGTCCCATTATCATCATCTCTTTCCTTCTACCCCTACTCTAGCTTGAGGTAGTTAGTTCCTCATGGTTTATGCTTTGGTGATATTCCCATGATTTCCTAATTTATGCATGTTCATGAAAAAGCTTAAGTTTTGAGAAAATGAGTCAACTTGATTGATTTCTACATTTTTATATGAATTTGAGTAGGAGTTGCATATAGACTGCATGATATGATGTTTTGAACATGCTTTAGCTTGGAGTTGATGTTTCTTCCTCGGATATGTGCATTTATATAATTGCATGCATGCTGGGCTGCTAGATTTGAGTTCTTTTCTTTCATGAGATATCTAGAATCCCATTCGAGGGTGAATGTTCCCAAAGGGAAGATAATGTAACACCTCGCAATTTAGAAGTCTAGAAAAGGGGCCAAGTGGAAGGTTACCAGCCTATAAATAAGCCATGGCACCGTTGATGGAACCCTCGACAGGCCGTGAATTACACCCCGACTCGTTTTAGTGCTCGTGGAACCTTCAAGTGCTTGGGCAAGAGAGGATACCCTCCCACGAGCCCTTAAACGGCTCGTGGTGAGCCTCACAGCCCGTAGTGGTGGATGTTGAGGGGAGGAAGAACCCACCCCAAGGCCAATCCCTTTTCACAAACCCCGAGACAGGTCATAAAGGGGCCAACGGCCCGTGAAAATGCTCGTGAGAAGGGAAAAGCAAATTGGAGGTTTTCCCAAGCCACTGGTCCAGGGTCACGACTGCCCAGAAGGCTCATGGACCCTAAGATGGCTCGTGAGGGCCTCCATCTGGAGGTTCGCGTCAGTTGTAAGTCAGGGGCAGTTGGGTCTTTTCCTAATTATTTTATCTTGATACTATGTCGTTTTTTCCTTACCTAGAATCCCTATATAAGTGATTTTAACCCCAAAATCAACACATTCAAGTCATTCTCTCAAATTTACAAAAGATGAACAAGTCTTCCTCTCAAAATATTTCTCTCTCTAGAAAAGCTTGAAGAAAAAGGGTTCAACCTAGGGTTCCAAGTCAAGTCTCAAATTCCTCCATTGAAGTTAAGCAATTGGCACTGAGGTATGATAGTTTTCATCCATGGAAGCCTTTCATCCATAGAGTTCCCAACTTCTCCCATTTTTAAAGTTAGAATTCCCCAATTGAATTAGGGTTTTTCTTCCATGTTTTGGGTCCTTTTGATTATTGATTTAATTGATTGAATTATGATCTCTTCTGCATGAATTCAGTTAATTTCATGTTTTTACGATGATCCCCCATGAACCCATGTAATCCCATATTGTCCAAGTTATGATTATATAATGTGGGTTTTGGATTATGAAAGAGAAGTTTATGAAATAAAGCATGTTCTTATGAAATTTATGTAAATATTTTATGGATTCTTTGAGAGTGAAGTATCAATGATGTTGATATCTCTGTGTTGTTGAAAAGATTTCTCATATACACATGTAAGCAAGAATTTTCAAAGGTTTTCTCACATGATAAGGGTCCTTAGGGTTGAAAGGCTTTCTCACCTAAAATGAACCAATCTACAGGAGCTATTCTAATGTTTAGGCAAGAGGCGACTACCAATGCTCTCTAATTGAAAGACAAGAGGCGATTACACATGTCACATGATGTAAGGACAAAAAGAGATTACCCATGTTCCTTTAAGAACTAAGATGAATATATATAAGAACTATTCCATGGAAGTTAAAGCTTAGTACCGAGTGGACAACTGGCGATTATCCGTGTCCAAAAACTATGTGGTAACATAGGATTGTCTAGATAGACATTAGCTAGTCAATCCATATAAGCTATAAGTTCATGGTTCTTACCATGGCAAGTAGGACAACTCTTTTCGGTGTGGGAGACACCGGATTCCATGGTGATAGCTCTCATAGTCTTATATATTGGTTAAGACTATTTCCCACAGGCTAGTTATGAAGAACTAAAGTTACTTCAAGGAAGTATCTCATACATGTTTAAGATGATGACTATGTGCATTGACTATATTTTATGATTCATGTTTTTTAACTCTTCGTCTCATTTTTAGCTTGGTCATTGGATTTCATGAAGGTATCTCTTTTAAGTATGTTTTCAAATATTTTATGCATGGATATTATACTTGGAACATATTTTGTACTAACGCATACTCCTACCTACATTTCCTTAAATGTAGGGTCTGACAGTTAGGGTTCCCAGTTTCATGGGTAGAGTTCGTTGAGGAGATTTTGAGCTTTGGTGAGTCCTTATGCTTTGAGGACGGACTCTTATTGTTTTTAGTTTTAAGTTTGAAACATGATGTACGGGCTACGCCCAGATTTATTCTTATGTACTAGATGTCTTTGAGACAATGTTTTAGACTTCCGCTTTACTTTTATAAATTTTTTAGACTTCAAATATTCCTCTTTAACTATTTTATTCTATTTCTTGTATGATGAAAGCTAAGTGGCTTGTATGGAGCCTCTCGGGATCTTACACACAATGTTACGCCTAGGGGATACCTTGGGTCGTGACAAACTGGAATCTCAAAGTTAAAGCGAATGTTACTTATGTTAACTTGGTTATTAAATTCACCATTGGTTACTTAAACAGAAAACAACCCCATATTACCTTTCTGTAATTAACTTCTTTCGGAAATAGTAACAACAATTGAGTAAGAGCGTCAGTAAGGTTATTTCTGTAAGAAAATTCCCTATGGGATACTACAGTTGAGTTCTATAAATCCACTTCGACCATTTATACTTCTTAATTGAGGTGTAAGTTGGACGTATGAAATTTTGGCACCACTGCTTGGGAATTTTGGTTCAGAAATACTTTACTTGCGATTATTTTAGTTGTAGTTATATTTCCTAATTTTACTTCTTGTTCCTTGTCTGTGTTCCTTTGAAGGTGAGTTCACTAGTGGATGCCAAACACCAGAAGTAAGGGAGCACCTATGATTCCTTACGATCCAGAACAGAGTAAAACCATAACGAAGATGGTGAATGCACAAAAGATTGAAGCCCAAAGGCAAAGATTGAGACACGAGGTTGAGATCCATGTCGGAGTTAATCATCAACATGTAAACGACCCACCTAGGGTGGTAGAGGAGAATAAAGGAGTAGAAGAGATAGCTCCTCCTCACCGCCGTCCATGAGCTTTAAGGGGTCGAGTTCAACAGCAGGCGCATGTAATATTTGAAGATGAGGATCAGGATTTTGATGGAGAAGGGGCTACTGGAGCAATAGTACTGCCAATGATACCTCCAGGAGTGAAGTTCCCCATCACTAGCACCATTATCCAACTGCTTAACTTGTAAGGAATGTTCAAAGAAGCTGCTGGCGATGATGCCAACCAACACCTGATGAACTTCGTGGCTCTTTGCAAATTAGCGGAGATTCTTGGAGTTAGCCAAACTGCTATGAGGTTGAGGTTTTTTCTGTTGTCTCTGACTGGGGAAGCGACAAACTGGCTGGATTAGTTGCCACACAACTCAATCAGGACTTAGGCTGAACTAAAGGAGGCGTTCTTGGAGAAATTCTTCCCTGAAGAAAAATAGTTGCAGATGAAGGATGATATAGGTGCCCATAAGAAACTACCAGGTGAAGCAATGCATGAAAATTGGTGGAGATTCTATCAGAAGCTGAAGAAGTGCCCAAATCATGGCCTTACGGACAGGCACTTGTAACAGGCATTCTATAGGTCACTTAATTTTGTAACTAAACATGTTGTAGATGCAGTATGTGGTGAATCATTTATGAAGAAACCATTCCCGGAGATCATAGTGGTCATGGATAAAGTCTCTAAGAACAACAGAGCTTGGCACAATAAAGATGCAGAGGTAGGAGAGCTTGCGCTTACTTTTGACTTCTATGTGGAGCAAAGAAAGAGAGAAGAAGAAAGGGACCAATACATGGCCCATATGAGGACGCAAATAGATATTCTCACTAAACACATTATTGCGGGATCAGAAAAAGTAAATGTTGTGGGTTTTTCTAACAGGTATGATGAGCAGGATGCTGATTTCGATGAGGCAGCCAAGTACTTGAACAACCAGGGGGTTTCCAGAATTATAACTCAGGCAACTAAGGCTATAATTCTGGAAATCAAGGTCAGAATTATAAAAGAGATGGTCAGTATGATAGACTAAGTAAATGAGAGCAAGGTAGCTTGTAGAACAAGGAGGGAGACAAAAATGACCGCAATGGTGTGTATGTACCCCAGGTAATCGAGATCGAGCATCTAGTAGTTCTAGCAGTTCCAGCATGGAGGATATGTTAGCAAAGGTTCTTCAGAAGGTTGAATCTACAGATGCAGGGGCCAAAGAGATGAGGAATGACTTCTCCAGCATGAGTCAGCTTGTAGACTCACATACAACATCGATCAAGAAGTTGGAGCAACAGTTGGGAAAATTATCAGCCTCATTAAATTAGAGAAAGAATGGAACACTACTTAGTGATACCATTCAGATCCCAAAGAAAGATGGGCATTGCATGGCGATCACAACGAGAAGTGGTAAATAACTTCCTAAACCAGAACCTGTAAGTATTGAGAAGGAACAGAGCATGGAAAAAGTTTAAGAAAAAGAGGTTGATGCTGAAATTATGGTTGAACCGAAAGCAACTAGAAAGGAAGAGAAGCCATTGAGGGCGAAAGAACTTGCAGTAGAGGTAACTTTGCCTTTAAAGCAGATACCTAGACCTTCTCCTCCATTTCCTCAAAGGATCAAAAAGAAAGCTGAAGATGGAAATTTTTTGAAGTTGATATCCATGCTACGACCACTATTAGTGAGTATTCCTGTAGAAGCTTTTGAGTAGATGCTAGGCTATGCTAAGTTTATGAATGACTTAGTAACGGATACGAGGGGCGCAAGTTTCAATCAACAAATAATTTTCACCATTGTAGTGCTATTTATACAAGGTCCTTGGTGCAAAAGAAAGAGGATCCAGGTGCATTAATTATACCATGTACCATTAGAGCCTTCGAGTTCGCAAAGGCTCTACGTGATCTAGGGCGAGTATCAATCTGATGCCATTGGCTATATACAAGCAACTGGGGTTGGGAGCTCCAAAGCCCATCGTGATGAGGTTGATGATGGAAGATAGATCGGTAAAGAGGCCTGTGGGGATTTTGTGTGATGTACTTATTAAAAAGGACAGTTTTATCTTCCCCGCTGACTTTGTTATTTTGGATTGTGAAGTGGATTTCGAGGTTCCCATAATTTTGGGAAGGCCATTTCTGGCCACAAGTAGAGCTCTAGTTGATGCTGAAAGTGGGGAGCTGAGATTCTGATTGAATAACAAAGAGGTAAAGATCAAAGTGTGCAAGTTAATGAAGCAGCCACAAGATATGAGTGTGGTGTCTGCGATCAATGTTGTTGAAGATGGTGACATTGAAGCATCCATAGAGGAAAGATTTACTGTAGAGATATTGGCCGCACTGATAATGAATTTCAACGAAGTCTTTTGGGTTGATTATATCGAGACTCTAAATACCTTACAAGGCATTGGGTCACTTTCATATTCTCCAAAGAAGTTAGACTCAGACTTGAAGAATAGGCCAAGTCCTCCAGTGAAGCCATTTATTGAGGAACCGCCTATGCTTGAGTTGAAGCAGTTGTCTGGTCACTTGAGGTATGTTGTTTTAGGCAAACACAACACTTTGCCAGTTATTTTGCAGAAAATCATAATTATGAACAAGTGCAAGCCGTGGTGAAGGTATTGAAGAGGTTCAAGAAAACAGTTGGTTGGACCATTGTGTATATCATTGGGATACCTCCAGTATCTGCACTCATAAAATTGAGCTTGAGGAAGATTTTAGTCAAAGTATAGAGCACCAGAGAAGGCTAAATCCGCCAATGCAAGAGGTTGTGAAGAAAGAAATTATCAAGTGGCTGGATGCAGGGGTGGTGTACCTCATTTTTTATACTCATTGGGTTAGCCCAGTGCATTGTGTGCCCAAAAAGTGGTGTATGACAGTTGTGGTAAATGTGAAGAATGAGTTGATTTCGCAAAGGCCCGTTACAGGGTGGAGAGTGTGCATGGACTACAAGAAGTTAAACAAATGGACCTTGACAGATCATTTCCGAGTTCCTTTCATAGACTAGATATTAGATAGGCTAGCAGGAAAAGGTTGGTACTATTTCATAGATGGATACTCTGGGTATAATCATATATCAATTTCTCTAGAAGACCAAGAGAAAACCACATTCACATGTCCCGATGGTACTTTTGCATTCAAGTGCATGCCATTTGGATTGTGTAATGCACTAACAACTTTTCAGAAGTGTATGATGTCCATCTTTCCAGATATGGTTGAGGACACTTTGGAGGTATTCATGGATGACTTCTCTGTGGTAGGTGACTCTTTTGATGACTGTTTGTTAAATATTAGCAGGGAACTACATATGTGTGAGGAGGCAAACCTAGTGGTAAACTTGGAGAAATGTCACTACATGGTCAAGGAACGCACAGTCCTTAGCCAAAAGGTGTCCGAGAAAGGTTTGGATGTGGACATGGTGAAGATTGAAGTGATCGCAAAGTTGACCCCACCTATCTTTGTGAACGGAATTCGGTGTTTCTTAGGTCATACAGGGTTCTGTCAGCGCTTCATCAAAGACTTTTCTAAAATTGCACATGCTTTGTGTAAGTTTTTAGAAAAGGCGGTGAAGTTAAATTTTGATGAAGTATGCACCAAAGCTCTTGAGTTTCTGAAGGCAAAATTGATCTCATCCCTAGTGATCATTGGTCCAGATTGGTCAGAGCTATATGAGGTGATGTGTGATGCAAGTGGTGTATCCCTTGGAGTTATGCTAGGGCAGAAGCAAAATAAGATTTTTCACCCGATCTACTATGCAACCAAGGCGTTGAATGGAGCACAAATAAACTACATTGTAACTGAACATGAATTACTTGCAGTATTATACGCTTTTGAGAAATTCAGAGCATACTTATTGGGAACTTAAGTGGTAGTTCACAATGACCATGCAACACTACGATACTTGATGATGAAAAAAGATGCGAAGCTGCGATTGATAAAATGGGTACTGCTATTACAAGAATTTGACTTTGAAGTCAAAGACAGAAAGGTCTGTGAAAATCAATTGGCTGATCACTAGTCCATAGTGAAGGTAGAGAAGAAAGAGGAAGCTAATTAGACATTGATGACTCATTTCTGGATAAGCAGGTATTAGCTGCTACTCTTCATCTCATTCCTTGGTTTTTTGACTCTTAATAACCTTGTCAGTGACTTGATGCCTAAAGGGGTAACGTTTCAACAAAGGAAGAAGTTCCTACGTGATGTTGGTAAGTACTTTTGGGATGAACTGTATTTGTACAGGGTTTGTGCTGATAATATCATCAGGCGATGTGTGCCTGAAGCTGAAATGCTGAGTATTCTAGAAGCATGTCATTTATATCCAGTGGGTAGTCACCACGGGGGTGCCCGCACGGCCCACAAGATGTTCTAAAGCGGATACTATTGGCCTATAAGTCATCAGGATGCATTCGACTTAGTTAAAGACAACAATATATGTCAAAGGCTAGGAGTTATCTCTCGTCATCATGAGCTTCCAATGACTCCTATATTGGAGGTTGAATTATTTGATGTCTGGGGGATTGACTTTATTGGACCATTTGTGAGGTATTTTGGGCAAAAGTATATATTGGTGGCAGTTGACTTTGTCTCTAAATGGGTTGAAGTTGTGGCCTTGGCAGATAATGATGGTAAGAGTGTTGCAGGGTTTTTGAAGAAGAACATTTTCTCATAATTAGGCACACCTAGAGCTATTATCAGTGATGGAGGCTCACACTTCTGGAATAAAGTGTTCAGCACGCTTTTGGAAAAATATGGGGTGAAACAAAACAAAGTAGCGATGCCTTATCATCCCGAAACAAGTGGCGTAGTGGTAGTTTAAAACTGGGAAATAAAGTCAATATTGGCAAAGATATTGAATGTCAAGAGAAAAGATTTTTCAAGGAAGCTAAATGATGCTCTATGGGCATACTGGACAACTTTCAAAACACCCATTGCTATGTCACCATATTAGTTATTGTTTGGAAAGACATGTCATTTGCCTATAAAGTTTGAACATAAGGAACTTTTGGTGTTGAAGAAGTTAAACTTGAGTTGGAGTGAAGTAGCGAATATGTGACTTAAGCATATCAATGAAATGGATAAATTTCGCTTGAGAGTTTATGAGCAATCTGCATTGTACAAGTAAAGGATAAAGTGGTATCACGACAAACATATTGAGAAGATGACTTTTAGCTCTTGTAACTTGGTGCTACTGTTTAACTCAAGGCTATGCCTATTTTCGGGTAAGCTAAGGTCCAAATGGCCTGGACAATTCAAAGTGACTCAGGTGTATAAGTCGGGAGCCATTGAACTCGAGAATGAAAAAGGTGAAAGGTTCAAGGCAAATGGCCAGCGAGTCAAGGCATATATGGGAGTTCAGAAAGAGGTAAAGATAGTTGAGGAATGCAAGTTTGATGAAGTCTGAGTAATCCGGTAACCTACGTCGCGCCATGAAATTCAATTGTGCGCTAGTTGGGAGGCAACCCAAGATGTAATTGTAATAGGTAGTTTAAATTCTGTAATAGTTCATTATCTTTACAGTGTCACAATATATGCATATGTGCAGGAAAATTTGGGAAAGGTTGGGAAAAGTTGATGCCTGGCAGTTCTTCAAGAGCTACCAAATGAAACGTGGTACTCTTTCGGAGCCACCTCATGGCTCGTGAAGTAGCAAGTCAAAAATAGGAGTCAACTAGATAATGAGTAAAAAGGTTCACTGAAGGGTTTACGTCCCGTCTGACCTTAGACGGACAGTTTAGTCTCTCGCGAACCACCAGGTATGTTTTTTCTGTGAAGTCTTTTTTTCATGACCACTTGTATGCGCCATGGTGCTCTTCATGAGCCACCTCATGGCCCGTTAAGGTTAATTCGGCACAGATGGACCCGACCCGCGCGACTGAAAAGTCCAAATTAAATGTTTTAAAATCATTAAAAGAGCCAAGAGTTGGGTTCAGTCCCTTTAATCAAATTTCTAACGTCTTTTTTTGGGCAACCTAAGAGTTCTCTACCATCTATATCAAGAGATCACAAGAATTCAAGGCACTCATGTTCTACATTGCAAGAAAACCCTAAAAATCAAGTTTCATCTTCTCATTTTGTACAAAAAATTACAGCTAAATTTGAAGTAAGTTCTTCTCCCTACATGATATAAGTTTGATCTTGTCTAAATCATGTTTAGAACTACTAATTATTCATCCTATCTTGGTATTATTAATTGATGATTGATTTTGTGGGTTTATATGTTGTGGGTATGAGTTAAAGTGATAAATGGCCATGCTTAGAGGTTGGTTTTATATGTGATTTGTGTGAAAAAGTTGACTACTTTTGTAGGAAGGTTGTAAAGATCGTGTTTGCTGTTCTTGATTGATTTAATCCATCGAAAGTGAGTTTGTGCGAAAATGACCTGAAACCCTGCCTATGTGTAAGTACACAATATGCTTCACGGACCATGCAAGGGTGCACGAGCCGTGAAACCCCACGTGAACCACACTTAGGTTGTTGGCCCTCATTATCTAAGGCTCACGACAGCCTAGACGTCTGTAGTACCCACCATGGACCGTATAAGGTCTTGTATTAGTGAAGCATTAGTTGGCCCTCACTGTGTAAATCTTATGATGGCCTAGACGGCCCGTGGTACCCACCACGGACCGTATAGTGCCCTTTATAAAAAAAGAAAAATAAACAAAAAAGATTTTTCTTTTCTTATTTTATTCTTGTTTTAGTCTTGTTCATTGTGTGGCCCGTCCTAATGATAGATTGAGTGACAACATTCTTAAGGAAAGGTGTCCATTTGCATACATACACATGGGAAGTCTGAGTACAAGATAGTGTGTCATTTAATAGATGTAAATGCAAGGCCGCTGTATTTTCGGGTACAATAGGAGCAAGGCGCAAAACGACACAACTGCACACCACACCCATTGATTCTCCCGCAAAAAGTATAGATACAGAGGAATCTAGCAGGTCTAAGGTTAGTATAAATACAAACATTGAAGATCATTCTCCCCGAACCACTAGATCTCGGACAGCCAAGGCAGCTGTAGAGCAGATTCCTTCCTAGTCTAAAGAGGAGAGAGATGAGTCTGGGAGCGATCAGGGGTCGGCTGATACATCTCGGGCGTCAACTGACGACCCACAGCCAGTTGAGGGTGCAGAGGAAGAACGAGATAGCCAGGAGGACAGTGCTACTAGTGCACCTAATGAGTTGTTGGTACAGTTTGTTAACCGGAAAGAGACAGACCCAATGGTTCGGCAGCAACTCATTGATTGTTTTTTTCCGGATGTGGACCATTCCTTGATCGAAGGATATCTTTAAGAATGGAATAATATCAAAGTCTGGCAACATTGGAGGGAGAGATATTATCCCTGAGTCCAGAGTTGTGGAGGCAGATGTGTGAGAGTTTCCAGATATTTACAATATGTTAAAACAACATTACTTTAAATGGATGTCTAAAAAACCATGAGAGTATATGCAAAACTACCATAAAGAGTTCTACACATCTTATGCAACCTCTCTGATGAACCTTGTTGCAGATACTAAAACTACTAAAGGAGGAAGGAAAGCAGTCGCAGTAACATGGCCACAACTAGCTGAGGTGGTTGTTCAGGGTCGGGAAGTTGATATCTTTGAGACCACGATAAAGAAGCTTCTACATGGCCTAGAGTATACAACACCTACTGCATTGGGTTTATTAGAGGGTCAGCACCATGCTGTGTTTAGCAAAGCTGAGATGGAAGACCATGTCTCAAGGGAGAGTATTATGCGATAGATTGCTGGGTAGATTGCGATGGAAGGTGAGGCAGCAGTTTGTGTGGCCAACTCACAGGTGCAGACAACAAAGGCATTGTTGACATTTCCGCAAAAATCTGGTGGCCAGTAGTCCGTGCACAATTGTGGCCGAAGTTTAATGATAACACTTTATCCCCTTCACTTGCCTCGTTGGTAGCCTGCATCATGGTTGGATACCCGTTGAATGTGGGGAGTATAATTGCTATAGAGATGTGGGATCGAGCTTTGAATGAAAGAGTGGGGCTACCGTTTCACTATCTGATAAGGAGACTCTGAGTGCGTCCCAACATTCCATCCAATAAATTGGTGGACGAATGTCTTGAGGCAACAAAGTTCATTGTGGTGACAGAGATCAAAGATGTGGAAAACCATCTATATGGTTCGAGAGAAAGGTCTGTAGGACCCTTGGCAGTTGTTCCGCATGTTCTTGTTGAGTTTTCGGGAGTTGAAGGAGGAAGTTAGCAAGCTGAGGAGACATCTCATATGGCTGCGGGAGCATAGCTACCACGAGCATCCTCCTCAGAGGCTACAGGTACTTTTCTGTCTTTGCCAACTTTATTCTTGGAGAAATTGGTCACATAGCAGAGGTAGACTCATTCCATCTTAGACTAGGTATTTATAAAACTACCACAGGTAGTCAAGAGGGAGGTGTTGGCTGCGGAGAAGCGGCTCAAAGATGAATTTAGGCAAGAGCATTTTGTAATAAAGAACTAGATGGATGGTGTAGAAGGTCATGTCAATAGCCGGCTACATGTTGTATGTCCTATAGATGGTGCATCTTTAAAATCAGATATGGTTGAAATGAAAGTGGAAATTGCAAAACTGCCAGAAAAGCCTATCACTGTGCCCCCACCAGCCGTACCAAATTCCTTGATGAGTCTATTTAACATGTCCCTTTCTACATAGTAGATTGATGACATCTGGGGTGATGTGGCTAGACCGACGACTTTGGGAAACAAAAGGGAAGGATGCTGACTCTTACTCGGAGCGGAATGATGACCATTCCAGGGAAGAAAGGAGAATGCTAAATAAAGGAGAAAAAGGATTCCAAGAGGTTGGCTAAGGAGAAGGAGGCGTTAGAGAACCAGCAGCGCGATGCGGCGAGGATTAGAGCCTCAGGTAGTGAGCCTCCTGCTCCTGTGGATAGAAGCCGTCGTGACGTAGTCTCTGCCTCGGAGAGTGCACCCATTGAATAGGGTGTTGACATCACTCTGACGACTGACGCCTAGAGCGTCACAGGTATGAACCCTTCTCACAGCCCTTGTTTTGTTTCTTCTGTACTTTGAGTGTAACACGTCGGATCTCCAAATGAAGAAAATCCTAGTTTTCCAAAAAACTAGTGCTAGTACCAACGGAACCACCCACGGACCGTAGGTAGAACCACTGACTGTAGGTGGGGTTTCATCGTTAATGTCTAAATTTTTATAGTCTCTGATCCCACCCAAGGTTGACCAGTATGGTCTATGGTTGGACCTATGGTCCGTAGGTCTGACCGTATGTGAGGGTCAACAACCAATTGGAGGAAAATGGCTATTGGGTCAACTTAAAATGGTCATATCTTTTAGCACAAAATCAATTAAGTAGAATATGACCTATCAAGTTATAGATAATTCAATCATCTTTCCAACGCCACTGAGTTTGCTAAAATCCAAGCTCGGAGTAAAAAGTTATGTTTGTTTTAGTGAAGCCTTGTCAGGTAGATCATGAACGACGACTTCAAACGACGGCCCATCAGTCCTGTAGTAGATGGAACCTATCAGTTTTAAGTCAGGGTCATTTTGGTGCGTTCCCCTATGCGTTGGTCACTTAAACTACGTCGTGTTACTCAGTTTAAATGTAATAACCTATTCAGACGTACTCAGAACCCTCATTCTCCAAAAATCATCCAAATTAGAACAAAAAGAAGAGAAACAGGCGCCACTTTCCTTCAAGAAAAAAATAGTGTTCTTGAAGTTTCACCCCCGAAATCAAAGGATTTCTCCGTAGATTTCATCACCAGGTATGTGAGATTTCACTAGTGGGTTTCTTTCATCTACCAGGTCCCTATAATTCAGTCAGTTCCTTGATTCTCCATATCTTATTTAGACCTAGGGTTTCTAAAACCTTCAATATTTAGTGTGATTTAGCTGTTGTAGTACCCTAAATCGAAATAGTTTGTTTCTTGAAAAGTTTGCTTAATTCCTTTTATGAAACTCTGAACCCTAGTTTGTATATATTCTCTTAGTTCACGAATTATACTTGCTAGGTAAGTTGAACAGATAATCATGCTCCAGATTTTGAATGTTACATTATCAGTATATAAATGTTGCATTCTCAGATTGCATGTTAGTATTTTGAGCTATTCAGTAATTCAGCATTTCAGTTACATTTGTGTCATATACATATTCAGTTTGGAGTAGACTTAGCACCGAGTTGGACCAGGGTTAACCATACCTTCATAGCCCCAGAACTACGTGTCCCCGTAGGAGTATAAGTCCCGTCTGTTGGGCATCAGATTTAGTGATCACGCCAGTCGTTCCTTTATATCCCTGGCAAGGTATATTGGATCCTCTCGATGGGGTGTATACATCGGACTCAACGTTTTGCTCACATGATTTATGTCGGTTAATAGTAGCTCCCACAGTCAGACTTTTAGTGCATTTGACAAGGTTTTCAATATATATTTCAGCATTCAGTTCAGCATGTTATTTTCATGATTAATAATAGGTCATTGCATTCAGCTTAGCTTTTCAGTTATGTTTCAGTATTTACATTCTTGCTCAGTTTATGTCATTGCTCAGTTATGCTTTGTTCAGTTTATATTTATTTGTTCAGCTTAGTATCTATATCCTGCATGCTTAGTACATTCCAAGTATTGACGCATACTCTGCGCTATATCCTTTCATGATGTAGGTTCAGGTAATCAGCATCCAGATCACGCATAGATCGATTCTCGGTCCGCATTAAACAGTTCAGTGGTGAGTCCTCATATTCTGACGACAATAGAAATGCTTTAATTTCTGTCATTATTTTTATTTTCAGTTTTGTTAGAGTTAGCTGGGGGGGATGTCCCAGCAACTCAACTTAGTTAGAGGCTTTTCAGACATAGTAGTAGATTTAGTTTGAATTATTAAGTGGTTGTTTCAGTTACCACTAAACTCTTAGTATGTTTTATATATTCAGACTATTTGGGGGTTTTCCCCACTTTCAGTTATCCATTGTTTAAGCTTCCGCATAGTATATATCTTATTCAGTTATTCTCAGTATGATCGATATATGCCAGACACAGGGTTATCTTGGAGTCACTTGTGATCCTGGGTCCCGTGTTACGTCAAGGGGGTAGCCTCGGGGCATGAAAAACTTGGTATTAGAGCATTAGGTTCAAGAGTCCTAGGATGTCTCAAAGTCGCACTAAGTTTAGTCTCTTTCATGGTTGTGCAGTGCGCCACATCTATGAGAGGGAGGCTACGAAGTCTTTTAATAAAAACTTCACTTTCTTTGCTATTATTATCGTGCGTAGGTATGATCCAACTTCTCCTTTTTAATTCGTCGTTGTGCGTTTCAGATCATGCCTCCTCGTAGACCTAACACTAAGAATGTTAATGCACGCAATGCTAACGTAGTTCCTCCAGTCCCAAACCACGAGTTTACGAATGCAGAATTTCAGAAAGCGATAAAGCTCTTGGCTTAGAGTGTGGCCAATCAAAATAATTAGCAGGTCCTAGTTCCTACTAACACAAATGGTGGATCAGCTATAGCTAGGGTTTGAGACTTTGTTCGGATGAATCCACTTGAGTTTCTAGGGTCGAAGGTTGGTGAGGACCCACAGAACTTCTTTGATGAGGTTAAGAAAATTCTTGGAGTAATGCAAGTGACTGCAACTAAGAGTGTTGAGTTGGCATCCTACCAACTTAAGCATTTGACTCATATCTGGTTCACTAAGTGGAAAGATAACAGGGTTGGAGATGCAGCTCCTTGACTTGGGATTGTCTTACTGGAGCTTTCCTAGACAGGTACTTCCCAAAGGAATTGAGAAAGGCTAAGGCACAAGAGTGTATGAACTTGAAGCAGGGGTCAATGTCGGTCCAAAAGTACGGGCTGAAGTTTACCCAGCTCTCTAGGTATGCTCCAAGCATGGTTGCCGATTCAAGGTCACAAATGAGTTAGTTCTTGTTTGGGTATCCGATCTGGTGAAGAGTGAGTGCAGGAATGATATGCTTCTAGGGTATATAGATATCTCCATACTAATGACTCATGCTCAGTAGGTTGAGCGAGATAAGCTTACAGAATTGGCTAAGGATAACAAGAAGGCTAGAGCAGGAAATTATGAATACTCACAGCAAAAGTCGGGCAGTGGGAATCGCTCATAGTAATAGAAAAGGACTACAGCCCCAAAACCTTCATCAGCAAGTGCTCCATCCCCCAGGTTTCGAAAGGATCAGAAAGGTTGGGCATTAGGCTCTAAGTCTCAGGGGGATACTTCAGCTAACAGGACTTTCCCAACTTGTCCAAAGTGTGGTAAGAACCATCCGGGCGAGTGTTTTATAGGAAGGGAAGGGTACTTTGAGTGTGGTCAGTCAGGCCTTAGGTTGAAGGATTGCCCTTTCTCCAGGCAGGGGCAAGGAGGTAACAACAATAGGACTCAGTATACAGCTTCAGCAACACCAGCAGGTCGCCCAACTAAGCAGGGTGTTTCATTTGGTACAAGTGGCGGTCAATACCAGAACATGTTTTATGCTCTCCAGTCTCTCCAGGACCAGGAAGATTCTCCTGATTTGGTCACTAGTACATTACGAGTCTTTCATTTAGATGTTTATGCATTGTTAGATTAAGGGGATACACTGTCTTTTGTAACTCGCTATATAGCAGTAAACTTCGGTGTCAGTCCAGAAATTCTCTCACAACCCTTTACAGTGTCTACTCTAGTTGGTGACCCAGTTATCGATAGACGGGTATACAGAAATTATCTTGTCATAGTCTCTCAGAAAGTCACCTCAGCAAATCTTGTAGAGTTAGAAATAGTAGATTTTGATATCATTCTAGGCATGGATTGTACAACTAGAATTGTTTGGTTTCAGTATCCAATTGAACCAGTCTTAGAATGAAAGGGTAGTAGCTCACTGGGTATGGGTCGATTCAACTCTTACCTTAAGGCCAGAAAAATGATTTCCAAAGGGTGTGTCTATCATCTTGTTTGGGTTAAGGATTCAAACTCCAAAACCCCAACTCTTGAGTCAGTCCCGGTAGTAAATCAGTTTCCATAAGTTTTCCCAGAAGATCTTTCCAGGTTTGCTCCCGAAAAGGCAATCGACTACAGAATAGATATCCTTCAAGATACCTAGCCTATTTCGATTCCTCCTTACAAAATCTTTCTAGCCGAGCTTAAGGAATTGAAAGAGCAGTTGAAAGACCTTCTAGATAAGGGCTTCATCAGACCCAGTATCTCTCCATGGGGTGCTCCAGTACTGTTCGTAAAAAAGAAAGATGTTTCCCTCGAAATGTGCATTGACTATCGGCAGTTGAACAAAGTCACAATCAAGAATACATATCTTATCCCCAGGATTGATGACTTTTTCGACCAACTTCAGGGTGCTAGTTGCTTTTCTAAGATAGACCTCAAATCTGGCTATCATCAACTCAGAGTCAAAGATAGTGACATTCTGAAGACAGCTTTCAGAACTCGGTATGGTTATTATGAATTTGTAGATATGTCTTTTGGACTAACAAATGCTCATGAAGCTTTCATGGATTTAATGAATAGGGTGTTTAAACAATATTTTAACTTTTTCATCATCGTCTTTATTGATGATATCCTCATTTATTCTCGAAGTGAGGAAGAACATGCGACTCATCTGAGAGTTGTTCTATAAATTCTCAAAGATCACCAGTTATTCTCTAAGTTCAGCAAATGTGAATTCTGGCTAATGTCCGTCGCTTTCCTCGGTCATGTGGTATCCACCAAAGGGATCCGATTGGATTCATAGAAAATTGAGGCAGTACAGCACTGGCCCAGACCCACCTCTCCAACTGATATCATGAGTTTCTTAGGTTTGGCCGATTATTACAGGAGATTTGTTGAAGGATTTTCATCCATAGCTTCCCCATTAACCAAGTTGACTCAGAAAAAGGTCAAGTTTCAGTGGTCAGACGAGTGTGAGAAAAGCTTCTCAGAACTGAAGACTAGGTTGACTACTACTCTGATCTGGACTCTACCAGATGGTTTAGATGGTTATGTGATTTATTTTGATACATCCAAGGTCGGCCTGGGTTTTGTGTTGATGCAGCGAGGTAAGGTCATAGCTTATGCTTCTAGAGAGCTTAAGGTTCATGAGAAGAATTACTCGACTCATGACCTCGAGCTTGCAGCTGTAGTATTTTCCTTAAAGATTTGGAGACACTACTTGTATAGTGTTCATGTTGATGTATTCACAGATCATAAGAGACTCTAGTAAGTGTTCACCCAGAAAGAGTTGAATCTTCGTCAGAGGAGATGGCTTGAATCCCTCAAAGACTATGACATGAATGTGCTTTACCATCCTGGTAAGGCCAATGTAGTGGTTGATGCTCTCAGCAGGCTGTCTATGGGTAATGTAGCACATGTTGAGGAAGAAAGGAAAGAGCTAGACAAAGATGTTCACCGACTTGCTCGCTTAGGAGTCTACCTTACGGACACATCAGATGGTGGGGTAACAGTTCAGAATGGATCAAATTCTTCATTGGTTGCGGAGGTTAAGGAAAGATAGAATAGTGATCCAACATTACTTCAGTTGAAAGGTGCAGTTCAATAGAAGAAAGTTGAGGTTTTCTCCCAAGGGGGAGATGGTGTGCTTCGTTACCAGGGTCTCTTATGTGTTACTAATGTGGGTGAGTTGAGGTAGAAAATCCATACAGAAGCGCATAACTCCTGGTATTCCATTCATCCAGGTGCCACTAAGATGTACCGTGATCTACGGGAAGTATTTTGGTGGAGTGGCATGAAGAGGGACATAGAAGATTTCGTGGCTAAGTGTCCTAATTGTCAACAGGTTAAGGTAGAACATCATAAACCAGGAGGTATGACTCAGGAGATTAACATTCCTACATGGAAGTGGGAAGTTATAAACATGGACTTCATTACGGGTTTACCTCGTACTCGCAGACGGTGTGACTCCATTTGGGTGATAGTGGACAGAGTTACTAAGTCCGCTCACTTCTTGGCTATCAAGACTATAGATTCAATGGAGGACTACGCCAAACTCTACATCCATGAGATAGTTAGGTTTCATAGGGTTCCCTTGTCTATCATATCAGATAGAGGTCCTCAGCTTACCTCTCATTTCTGGAAATCATTTCAGAAAGGTCTTGGTACCCAGGTAAATCTCAGTACAACATTTCATCCACAGACGGATGGTCAGGCAGAACGTACCATTCAGACCTTAGAGGAAATGTTGAGATCTTGCGTCATCGATTTCAAGGGTAGTTGGGATGATCACCTACCTCTCATAGAGTTCGGTTATAATATATGGGCGTAGATGCTGGTCCCCGATTGGTTTGTTTGAAGTAGGGGAAGTAGCCTTAATAGGGCCGGATTCAGTTCATGAGGCTATGGAGAGAATTCAACTCATCAGAGATAGACTAAAGACAGCCTAGATTCGTCAGAAATCCTATGGAGATATTAGGAGAATGGACTTAGATCTGGAAATTCATGATTGGGTTTTCTTGAAGGTGTCACCTATGAAGGGGGTGATGAGATTTGACAAGAAAGGGAAGCTCAGTCCCAGATATGTAGGTCCTTACGGAATCCTGAAAGGGGTTGGTAATGTGGCTTATGAGTTAGAGTTGCCAGCAGAACTAGCAGCGGTTCATCCAGTCTTTCACTTTCCTTGTTGAAGAAGTGTGTCGGTGATCCGGCATCGATAGTACCATTAGAGAGTGTGGCTGTGAAGGATAGTCTTTGTAACACCCCAGAAATTAGTAGGCTAAAACTAGAGCTAAACGTGAGGGTTAGAGTTAAGGAGGTGGGCAGGGGCCAAGGGAGACGACTAGGGAAGCCCACTCTCCCCTAGACACTGCCCAATGAGCACGACCACCACCACGGCTCGTGGTAGGGACCACGGCTTGTGGTGTGGTCCATGGTGGGCTAGGCAGTGAGCTTGCCAAGCTGCCCAAAAAGTGACCCTCCCCCACGAGCCACTTGACGGCTCGTGAATGCCACCAAGGGCCGTGGGAGGGGTCGTGGTCTTCACTTAGACTCAAGGGGGCCAAGTCATTAAGACCTAGCCACTGCCTCAAGGTCCATGGAGGGGACCACGGCTCGTGGGGCCTCTCGTGGTCCCTGGGCAGCCCACCTAAAATGAGGGTTATTTTGGAGAGTTCCTTTTTAAGTTAGTATTTAGTGAGGTCATTTTGCCTTAGTTTTATACACCTATATCAGCCTTTTTAACTAAAAAATCAAAACATTCACCTCATTATATCCCAAAACCCAAAGCAAATCCCAAAAAGTTCATCCATGGAGTCCCTTCAAAACTCCAATTTCAAAGATAGAAATCCCCAAAAGTTAGGGTTTGATTCCAAAGTCATGGCTTCCCTTCAAAATGGTTTCTAATGATTGAATTATGATATATTATGGATAAATTTATGATTTCCTATGGTTTTTATGTTGAATTCACCAAGAACACATGAAACCCCCATAATACTCAATTGTGATCTTGTGATGTGGGTCTTTGTTGATAATAGAAGATGTTGTGAAATTATGCATGTAGTAATTGGGTTAATTGAATTATGAGGATATCCATGTCTAATTTAGAATTCTAGATGTGTTGACTGAATATGAAGCTTGATCCTTGAAAGGTCAATGTATGAGAATTATGTCTGTTTATAAGATTTATGTATACGCTTTAAGAACACTTTGAGAGTGAAGTCTCTATAATTATGATCTTGTTGGTGTGTTGTTGAAAGGGCATTCTCACATACACACTTATGGATGAATATGATATAATGTGAAATGTTTTATCACAATATGATGATTCTAAGGTTGAAATTTCTCACCTATTGAATCTATATGTAGACATGGACGGTGAAAGGTTATTCCCACGCATGATCTAAGAGCTATCCTATGAATTATGTTGGATTGAGTGTCAAGACATTCTTCCATGAATATGAGTTAAGTCAAGACGTAATATGTACTCCGCAGAAATAAATGCTTAGCACCAAGTGGATATTGTTATGAGATGGGAGCCCTCACGTTAGTTAAGCCCGGGTTTCTAGGAGAAATCTCTTGGGATGGAAGCCCTCACGATAGTAGAGGACGGGTTTCTAGTAGCAATCCCCTTATTCCATAAACTATGTGCCCCCATAGGTCATTAGCTAGTGGATACACCTAAGCTAAGAGTATGGTTCTACCTTAGGCAAGTAGAACACCCCTTTTCGGTGTGGGAGTCACCGGATTCCATGTTTGGCACACATTGTCTCATGTCGGTTAAGGCTAGTTCCCACAACAACAAATAAGAACAAGAATATGAATTATGAACTATCGTTACTCAATAAGTTTTATATATGAGTTTTCAAAGGCTTTTATGATGATTTTGACTATGTTGATTATGTTTATGACTTATGTTTTTCCACTATGACTATGATGATGTTTAAACTCGGTAAATTGCATACATTCAAATGAAATGTCCCTTTTAGCATGTTTTCAAATGTTTTTATGCATGGCTATTATACTTAGTGCATCTTTGTACTAACGCCTACTTTTCCTACATTTTTCCCAAGTGTAGGGTCTGGTTCTCCAGGTGATCACCGTAGTGGCTAAAACTTGGATTTGCTTATTCTCCTAGATTATTGGTGAGCCCTCATGGTTCGAGGACGGATGTTATCTCATTGTAGTTTTGTTTCATATATTTCCCTTTTCGAACATGTTGTATGGGCTAGGCCCTATTTCATTCTAATATTGTAATAGATGGCTATATTGAGACTTAGTGTCTAGACTTCCTCTTTTCTTTTATGAAAATTTTAGACTTGAAATGTGTTTTTACTCTTATTGTTCTATTGCTTATGTTATGATATGTTAAGTGGCTTGTATGGAGTCCTTCGGGGTTCTATACACCATGTTACATCTAGGGGGTACCCCTGGGTCGTGACAAACTTAGTAATCAGAGCACAAGGTTTAGAATGATTCTAGGATTATGTCTCATAAGCCAGGTCTAGTAGAGTCTTGTTCACGAGTGTGAAGCATGCCACATTTATGACTGAGAAGCTACAAGTTTCTTAGGAAATTTCACTTCTTTCATTACTCTTAAGTCGTGCGATAAATTTTAACTCTATAAGATATCTCTCCTAATCCTTGCCCTATGTTCTTCAATATATGAATACTAGAAGGGCTAATGCAAGAAGGATGGAGGGTGACAATGTGGAACAAGGAGCTCCTCCTCAAGCTCCGATTGATCCTACGGCTATGTCAAATCTGGAAGTTAGGTCGGCTTTTCAAATGTTTGCCCAAACTTTGGCGGCTCAAGCCAATAGAGATGTTGTAGCTCCTATGAATCCTAATGCGAATTTAGCGGCTTCAAGAGTGAGGGATTTTGCACGACTGACCCCCCCCCCCTTCCCCAAATTTTATGGCTCCAAAGTGGAGGAGGATCCTCAAGAATTCGTGGATGAGGTTTATAAAGTACTTTCTATTATGGGGGTGACTTCGGTGGAGAAAGTGGAGTTAGCCGCTTACCAATTGAAAGGGGTTGCTCAAGTGTGGTATAATCAATGGAAGGACGGTAGGCCGGTAGGAGTGGGTCCCATAGAGTTGGAAGTGTTTAAATCTGTGTTTCTTCATAGGTTCTTTCCCCATGAGTTGAGGGAAGCTAAGGTGGAAGAGGTCATTAACCTTCATCAAGGAGGTATGAGTGTGAAGGAGTATGCCCTAAAGTTTACTCAATTGTCCAAGTATCCTCCAACTATGGTGGTGGATTCGAGGGATAAGATGAGTAGGTTTTTAACGGATGTGTCTGACATAGTAAAAAAAGAATGTCGTACGGCAATGCTCCATAATGATATGGATATCTCACGTCTTATGGTGACTCAAAGAAAAGAATAGGGAGGTGAAAGAGCTAGGACCGGTGATGGGAATTTCTCCAATGCTTGGTTCGATGGACAAGGTAGACCAAGGTTTAGACAAAGGTTTTTCCAACCAAGGTTCCTCTAGTGCTCCAAGGGTCAACAAAGATAGCGTTTCCAACTATAAACCTCAAGGAGGTAATGGTAGTGGTCCTTATGTGTCTAGATCTACTTGTACGAAGTGTGGAAGGAAGCATGATGGTAAGTGCCTAGTTGGCATGGATGGTTGCTATGGTTGTGGAAAAAGTGGTAACAAGATGAGAGATTGTCTGATGTTTATTGCAAAGGGGAGAGAGGGAAAGCAAGCTCCTCCTAGTGGTTCAAACTCCAATGCTCCAAAGCAAAACAACTTCTATGCTCTCCAAAACTGAGGAGAACAAGAGAATTCTCCGAACGTGGTCACCGGTATGTTAAAAGTTTTCCATATAGATGTGTATGCTTTATTAAACCCCGGTGCTACTTTTTCATTTGTGACGCCATATGTGGCAATGATATTTGATATGCTCCCCGATGTGTTGTTAGAACCTTTTTATGTCTCTACTCCTGTTGGTGATTCTATGGTGGCTAAGAGGGTTTATAGAGGATTCCCCATTTCCCTATCCCATAGAGTTACTCTTATTGATTTTGTAGAGCTTGACATGTTAGATTTTGATGTTATACTTGGTATGGATTGGCTGCACTCTTTTTATGCATCGATTGATTGTAGAACTCGGGTAGTCAAGTTTCAGTTCCCGAATGAGCCTGTCCTTCTGGGTAGTGACTTAAAATTTTAAGGCTAGGCTAGTCTCATACAGAATCTCAGTCAGGTGAGGACTAGGGCCATCTGAGAATGGGTGGGGTGGAATTTCTAGACTTGGTTTATATTTTCTACTAGCCAAGACATTAAGGAACATGTAGCGCTTTACAAAATTTAATTTTGGTGAGTAAAACTTCCGAAATGAAACTTGGTGTGAAGGAAATAGTTTGTGACGTCAAGGGAAGGAGATATGTTGTGAAAAAATGCCTTTTAGGGGTTTCCAAGTCTATGAAGTTTGTGCAATTCGTTGTAATGAATGTTAGCCGTCTATAGCAGGTATGTGCATGCGCTATTTCAGGGTGACAACTGCTATGACGGGATAAGTCGGGATTTTATGTAGAAAAAGTCCCAAAACCTCCTATTTCTGTATCCTTATTATAAAGATTGATATGGGTGAATTTGGGTGATTTCTACTCAATTTCAACCAAATTCATCAATAAAGTTAAGTTCATTACTTACCTATCTTCTAAATTAATTCTTAAGCCTTAAAATCTAGGATATTACTCTTGGAAAAGTGATTTAATGGTGAAAGAAGCCCTGAGTTTGTTAGAATGATCATGAATTTGCCGGGATAGGATTTGATTATAATCCGGGTACGTTAGGTGATAACGCTCAAATTACCCTCAAAACAAGTTCAAAGAGTAATTGGTCGTCGTCAATAAAAATACCCAACAAAGAATCGCGGTCGAATCCCATAGAGCATAATTTGTCGGCGATTGAAAATATAAAGAATAAATAATTAATAGTTTGAACCTAGAAACATAATATACAAAATTATCAAATAGAAAGTGATTTTGGTAACTAAACAAAGGTTTTGGGGAAAGGTGATAGCAAGAAAGAGATATATGGGAATCGGGAAATTAAGAATTTAATCAACACTCAATGATCCATTGTAATTCAACACATGCTCATTTCATCAAAGATAGGCTAGATCATCATCAATCAACTCAAATCTCCTTTCAGTCTCAAAGGGTTATATTACAATATCTTCTTTCGGTCTCAATCGATTCAACAACAAAGCTATCCAAGACCTTAATCTAAACCCTTATTTCTTCCAAGTTTAGCATTCAACAAAGTAGACCTAAATTATCTATATTCAGTCTCAAATTTAGGGCTCAAAGACAAATATGATTATTAAGGTAATTCTCCACTTCAAATATTTTTATTCTGAGAAACCCACAAAGATCGGAAGCTAGATTCAAGGGTACACTTTGAAATCATAGGTTAACGCATGAGAACTAGATTAAACCCGTTTCACGAAATTAAGCATGGAATCAAGGAATTACAAAAGAAGTAGAGAAATAAATAAAATACCCAAATAGATTTGTCTATTTCTACCACAAAACCCCGATATCATATACATAATTACACCCACAATTCTAGCAAAGTAAAGCAAGGAAAGAATAATGGAACAAGAGATTTTACTAATAAGACCACAATCTTCAAACCCAAATGTGAATTGTGAGGCAACTTTTCCTCAATGTCTCAACCCTAAATTATGAACAGTACAACTTTTTCTCTACTCTAAGAGGATGAATTTATCTCTCTAGGATTGTAACCTAATCTCCACAATGAGTGCTGGTGAGTGTTAAAACTATTTTTGGGTTAAATTTGGTTAAATTTCCAATTTGTTCAAGTGTCTGAAACATGACACTACGCGTTCACGGAGAGTCGTGAATGTTTGCGGATTTGAGCTGACAGGAACCTCGCGTTTGCGGCCGTCTTGGCGCATTCATGGTATGTAGTTGACTCGCGCTCCGTATTTATGGTCCTCTTTATGCATTTGCAGGCCTCTATTGACCATACCTCCGTGTTCACAGACCTCCGGGCGCATTCGTGAAAGGATCTTTTCTCTGCTAGATTTTATATGTTTTAGCCCTTGATCTTCTCACGCCCCGAGGCTACCCCTTTGACGTAAACACGGGACCTAGGATCACGAGTGACCCCAAGCTAACCCTGAGCTGTCATATCATAAGCAAACTGAATATATCTACGAAAAGATAACTAATGGGGAAGCTAAATCATGAAATAACTGAAATGATGGGGAACACCCAATACAATCTGAATATAAAGAAACTATGAGTTTAATAACAACTGAAAGATCAAACTCATATCTAAAACTGAATCTAACTATGTCTGAATATAAGCCTCTAACTGACTAGAGATGCTGGGACATGCCCCCAGATAACTCTAGCAACACTGAAAACTAAATAAAAATACTAAAGTGTAACGCATGTCTATTGTCCTCGATGAATGAGGACTCACCACTGAAGCTGATTAACTGGAGATCGGGAACCGATATATGCGTGATCTGGATATTGAGGACCTGAACCTACATCATGAGAATATGTAGCGCAGAGTATGCGTCAGTACTTGAAAAGGTATTGAGCATGCAGGATAGAATAAAGCTGAACAATATATACATAACTAAATAAAACATACTGATCAATGATATAATCTGAACATGATAGAAATACTGAAATATACTGAATATTGAGTTGATTGAATGCAATGACCAAGTACATAACATGTTGAAACTGAAAAATGAAATGTAACTGGGAACCTGGTGAAATGCACTAGAATCTGACTGTGGGAGCTACTAATAACCGACATAAAACCACGTGAGCTAAACATGGAGTCTGATGTATACGCCCCATCGAGAGGACCCAATATACCTTGCCAAGGGTATATAGGCATGACTGGTGTGATCACTAAATGTAATGCCCATAGAGGGGACTTATAAACCTACAGGGGCACGTAGTTCTGGGACTATTCGGGTACGCTGAAGCCTAGTCCACTCGGTCTAAGCCTACTCCCACCTAGAAATATGAACAATGTAACATAATTGAATTATACTAGATAACTCATTATTCTGACATGCTAACTGAGAATGCGATATTTATACTTACAATGAGACATTCGAAATCTAGGGCATGTATATCTTTTTAAACTGAGCTAGCTAGTGTAATTCATGAACTAAATAAATCCACGCCACTAGGGTTCTGAATTTCATGCAAGGAACTAAGCAAGAATATGATAATCTAATTTGGATCATTCTAACAGCTAAAACCCAACAATTTCTACATTCAAGAAAACCCTAGGTCTAGATAATATGAAGGGAATCAAGATTCAAACTAAAATCTAGGGACCTAATGGGTGAAAGGAACCCACTAGTGAAATGCCACATACCTGGTGACGAATTCCACGGAGAAATCTCTCTATTTTTGGGCTGAAACTGATGAAAATTTGTTACGTTCTTGGAGAGGGTTTTGGTCGACTCTTTCTCCTCTTTCACTCTGAGTTTTAAGAATTTTTTGGTGAATGAATCGCCTAGGGTTGATTCTAATTAAGTTACTAGGCTTAAACTGACAAAAACTACGTAGTTTAGGGGTTAAACAACGTAGTTTAGGTGCCCAACGCATAGGGAAAAGACCAAACGACCCCTGACTTAAAAGATGTAGGGGGTCACCGACGGACCGTGGGAGGACCGACGGTCCATTCTGGTCACCGTCATTTGGTGACTGGGAGTTAAAACTCGTTGTCCGACCTACGGCATTATCTTAATTTTATGGGAGTTCTGGGAGGGGGTTGCAGGTGGCCAACCACGGACCCCACCTACGGTCGTAGGTGGCACTTGCAACTTATGAAATGACTGCTGGTTGGTCTTTCTAGGATATGGGGTGTTACAGATCTCCTCTTGCCTCATTTCCACTTGGTTTCTTCAAATGTCATCTAACTTAGCTTTCCATTTCATTTTCTTGTAAATATGAAGAAAACCACATTAAAAGCATCATTTTTGTACTAAAGAAAGCCAAAACCACCCAAAAAATTACCTCAAATGAGTGGAAAACTTTGCTTGTCCTCCTGTAAAGAAAATAAAAAACTCAAGAGAGTCTCATTTTAGCACACACCACACATCAATTTTACCTTATTCAACTTAGCACAAAGGTAATGGCTTCGATTGGCTCTAACAATTAGTCTTTATGCAAAAAAATTACAAAATAATTCCCCCCATTTTAGTTGCACAATTTCAAGAACCAGGAATCATTAAGTGACAACAACTAAAACTCAAGAAGTGACTCAACTCATTAGCTCTTTTACGTACTCACTTGATTGAATTAGGAATTTTCAAAATCATCACTTTATCAACTTGCATGCCCTGACAAGGAAAGAAATGTCCCAACACACTCATTATGTATTTACAAGACAAGGAACAAAGATGCAAACACTCACACTCTGAACAAAACATCTTATGAACACAAATGCCACACAATAGGCTTGCCCATATTTTCAATCAACATTGACTCAACTTCATTGGGTTTGAAATTTCGAAGGAGTTTTCTAAGCTTGTAATGTAGACTTGGGGATGGTCAGGATATCATTTAGGTACAAGTGACTACACCCTCCTTGAACATTGCAAAATAACTCATTCACCAATTTTCCCACTTTCTCATCATTTTTCAACTCAATTCACATTTCACAATCTTTTTTTATTATTTTTCCTTTCTTATTTCCAGTCTAGATGCCCCACATGCAACCATTTTCAACTTTTGAAGGATTCAAGTCTCATTATTCACTTTCTTTTTCTTTTTTTCACAACTTTTTCTTTCTTTGAAGCTTTTTCCTACATTCTCAAACTTTTTCTTAACCAAGCCCTCATGTGGTAAGCATCCAATCTATGACTTTCCCATAACACCCCCAAGATAGGATTCTAGCCTCAACTTTCACAATTCTCAAGTTCAATGAGGAATAGGTCAACACAGGGTTACTTTTTCAAAGAAGGACAAGACTTGTAATGTGGTTGCTAATAAAAATGATATGACTCAAAGGGGACAACAAATCAGATTATTAGTGCAAATGAGGGATTTTTAGGGCAAATGGATTTCAAGAACATCAAACAAAGCCTAAGGTCATTTCTCCAACCAAATATAATCAAGATCAACATTTCAAAACCAACCAGGAAAGTTTAAGAACATCAAAAAAAGCCTAAGTTCTAGTACCAATCAAGTCAAAACCTTCTAAAAAAGATGACGACTGTTCCCTTAAGAAATTTGTCAACCTATCTATCATCAGGAAACCTCATGCATCTATTTGGGACCAGCTACTCAGACTTCACCACACTCTAACACCAATCAAACACTAACAAGTGATTCAAATTTACCCTTAAGAAATTCATAAATATATTCATCATGAGGGATCATCAATCCACATCTCAATAATCAAAACAAAAATAAAGAAGCTACAAACTAAAAATAAAATACTAAAATAAATAGAGCAATCCAAAAATATATCAACATAAATCAACAATAATATCAAAGCCCAAAAAGGGCACATCAATCCAAAACATAAGAAATAAAAGTATGCCCTACAAGGGCACATTATCAATATGCAGAACAATCAACAAAATAACTACAAGGGAGGCACCCCCAACTGAAAATTAGAATGTGTCCTCACAGTCAATATATCAAAAGTGAATATGAGGGTCTACCTGAACCACATAACATAGCACTCGAGCTAGTAGGAAATGTGAGATCCTCCTCATTAAAGGTACTGCTACCACGTAAGATCCTAAGTTTTCCCATCATCTTTATCAGGAACTTGCTCTTTGTCTGCTTATGCTCCCGTCATCTGCCTCTACTCGATCTTGCCCTACTTCTGACTTAATCGCTCAAGCATATCAGACATAGTCTTTTGAGCAGCAGCTATAGAAGCAATAGTAGGTGGAGGAATACCCTCAGAGGTGGGGGCTCCAGATGAGCCTGAAGGAATGCTTGCCATCAACTCTCTAACCTCATGAATCTAGGATGAGAGGTGCCTCATAATGGCTGGCCCATAATGAAGAGGCCCTGCAGGTGTGGAAATACCAGATGCGGAAACTTTCTAAGTGAACTGGCTAAACTCAGGGTTGTCCATATCAATCTTCCTCTTCTTGCTCCTATTTCCATGTCTCCCCCTTTTCAAGGAATGGATCTCTTCCCCCGGTTTCTTCTCCTCATCTTTAGGGTTTTTTTCCACCCAAAGATCATAGCACAACCTAGTGATCAGGGATAGGAATAGGATACTCTTGGTTCTCCCCTAAGCCAACTCACTAATTTGGTCAATGATCAAACTCCCAACATCAATCCCCATGCCTTCCATAACAGACACAATAGGCAAAACCTTGTCTAACATCGCCTCAGTAACATGGGTTGAAGAAACTATCCAATAACATATGATAGATAGCCAAGACGTCATCTCGGTTAAAAACTTATGTGAATCAACCCCTGAGTTTGATGTAAACAACTCAAGAGTCTCACCACAATAATGTTTGTCGACAAGCCACTAGTTTCCCAACTCTTTGTACCGGTTTTTGAACCCCTCATTGTCAGCATCCTGAAGTCCATACTAGGCATTTATTGCTGGACCAAAGTGGACTTGAACAACTCGAACTGTTGTAACCACTTCTCTACCAAAGTCGATCTTAAGGACATTTTCTAAAATTCCGTCACAATAGTATGATTTGCCTTGATAGGCTCATAGTGAATAATATAACTCTCAAATGTCCTCCTTAAAACCAATTAAAAGGGATAATGGTTGTAGTTAATAAAAAATCCAACGAAGAGTCGGGGTCGAATCTCACAAGGAATGGTATATCATAGATAATTCGTATCAAGAAATTTGGATTGTAAATTTCTCATTTGTAATAGTAAGAACAACTGGGTGGATGATTCCACCAATTTAATAAAAATCTTTGGCTATCAATTATCACAATCAAACTAAAAAATTTGAGAATACAAGAGTTAACAAGCAATACAGGGGTGCGGGGATCGGAATCGATGTCACATACGAGTAATTGTGTTGCTCTATAGTGATAAACATTCATAAATAGGTTAAGTCATCTTTACTGACGCTAATCATCTTTCGATCTCAAACCATATATGCATAGAATCTCCATTCAGTATCATCTAAATGCCAATCTAAATTACCCAATACCTTACTCTATTCTCTCCTTCGATGTAGAAATAGGGCAAATCGATCTGACCCATAACCTCTATTTTCAAGCAAGTTATATACATCAAACCTAAATTACTAGTGTTGGATTAATTACCCACTCCAATCAATATCTTTCTAACATCGACCAGAAATCAAAAATAGGAATTAAGTTTGCAACCTTAATTCATGCATAAACAGCAGTAAAACAGAGCATAGCACAATACCCACTACATAGAATCCACACCCAACCCCATAATTGTACCTCTAATTCTTGGGGTTTTAGCCACTGATCACAAAGAGTAAAGAGATTATACCTCCCATGAAAGCAACCATGGGTAACATGAAATTCAACAATTACAACTAAACTCACTTTGGATTCAACTTCAATTTGCCAATTTCAAGAATAAAAGTTCAAAAACGCAAAAGCTCAAAAGTGTTCATCACAAAGGTAAAGCGTCTCTCTCTAAAAACATAAAATATTTCTCACTCTTTCACAAAATTTTTGACTCTTGATTTCTCTCTCCTTTGGGCTATTTATACATTACCAAAATATGGTCCAAAACTCAATATGCATCTCATTTGGCGACATAAGTCGGGCTCGCAGAACTCATTATGATTATCACCTCTTTCTCTTTAGCTCTTCTTTTCATGCTCTAGGCTTCAGGTATTTGAACATTAGTCGGCGAACTCGTTTGAGTCATCCTTTCACATTCGGCGAATCACCGAGTACCATCTTGGTTCACTTTTCGAGCATTCGAATTCTCTTTTTACACTGTCATTGTCAGCAATGATCAGCAAGTCCACCCTTCTCCTTCGGTGCATCGTCTTATCTATTGTAGTTGGCCGACCTTTTTTGATAGACACAAGTGTTATGCGTTGTCATTTTTGGTAAGGCCAGGCTCACTAAGCGATCGGCCTTTCTTGTTGGGCTATCAATAATGTTTAGTTTGCACATCTTTTTGTATTTTTGACCATTCTTTCGAACATCAATCATTTCCTTGTGCATTTGCCTTCATAGCTAAAAACCATGAATATTTTATCAGAAAAGGACAAAATTAGGCATTGAGGACACTAAATATTGAGCTAAATAGACCTTAAATGAGTACAAATCTACAATTTATCAACACCCCAACTTAAAATTTTGCTTTTCCTCAAGCAAATCTTTTTTTATATTAATGTTTCATGTGATACCCACGGGCCTCTTTTACCTAATAATAAATGAGTGTACAAGAACACCCAGTTCAACAAACTGATCAAAAGCAACAAAAATATTATTCCTAAAAAAATAAAAACAAACAGCAAATAGCAAAACAAAAGGAAAGAGGATAGAGGAAAGTGAAAAGCTAAAGATAAGAATAGGAAGAGACTGAAAGCTTCCTAGCTAGCAATCCATCTCCACGAAGATTGAAAACTTACGGAAACTGGATTTGAAGAACCATGTAAGCTCCTATCTTAGCTCAATATATCAAGTAAATCAAGAACACAATTAGCTCAATAACGGTGTCAACAATAGTACTCAATGAGAGCTAACATACAAGTGCCCTAGCAAGACTATTCTAAATAATATTCTACACTCAATCATGATCAAAAAGATTAAAATGATGAATAGCCGTTCTGAACACAGGATCAAGCTAACATTAGCTGTAACACCCCAAAAATCTCTAAGCTAAGATCTGAACCATTCATCATACATTAATATATTTGTACCGGATGATTCTTAATTGTGCATAGGTATTAAAGCCATGTATTTAGTGTGGAGGATATTTGGAGATTAATTAAGTAAATAATAATCCTCTAACATAAAGTTGAGTTGAAAGTTTCCTTATCAGTTAAGTTTCCATATAAGATTTTCCTTTGGTCAACTTCAAATACCCATATCTCTAAGAATACGAAGAGTTATGTGGCCCTTAACCTATTAAATTAAAGCTCTATGAATATTATTTCCAAAACCACCAAGTTATCATCATTTTGAGTTCAGAGTAGAAACTTATGATTATTTTGCTAAATAATGTAGTGCAGTTCCATTTTGGCCGCGGAAAAATTCTATATAAGATAAATTTTGTTCTCTTTATATCACTAGGTAAACCTTAAAAATGGATTTCTTAACTCCTATAAAGCCATAAACAATCCTATTTCTATCTTTTTAATTCTTTCTTCTCCTCTATTAAACCCTAATACCATTTTCTAAGGAAGATCAAAGCATGAGACTTCCAAGCAAGATTCTTTCAAATATTTTTGAAGATTCTTCTTCAAGCAATGTTCTTCCATATCCTTTTCAAGATTCTTCTTCAAAGATTTTCAAGAAACTAATTAAAGAATCTCAAGAAAGGATTTTTTTATCGTTCTTCTTCAAGATAGAGTTTTTCTTCATGATTAATGAAGCATTCAAGGTATGTAAGATTATCAAAGTGAGAAACTTTGCTTCGTCATGCCCCACTAATAAAATATATGTTTTTTAAGATTAAAGCTAGGATTTTACTCAAGATTGTATGATTTAGAATTCTTTTTATCTCCTATCATTGATTCTTGATTTTTGTCATCAAAATTATGATACTTTATTTCATTAATAAGTATTGATTCATGGTTCATGCTTATTATCACATGAACCTCTTTTTAATCAAAGTTATTTTAAAACACTGTCATAATATTTTCATATGCATTACTTTCACAAATAAAGTATGTTCGAGATTTTAAAGAATTCTTTCAAAAGTGTTGAAGAAAGTATATTTACTTTTAAGTACATTATTTTCAATAAGTATTTCAGGAAAGTATTATTCTCTTCAATTTAAAGTTCATGATTTTAGAAGAATTTCAAGAAAGTGATGAACCTACAAATCATGTTTTATGAAAGTTTATGCATGATTTATGAAAAGATGTTTTATGATTAAAAGTTTACTTATTTGAAAGTATCAGTGTTATTGTGAAATATTTTCTCGCATACGAATATGATCATGATTGTGAAAGGTATTTCTCACTTATAAATTAACATTGGTGAAAGATTTTCTCACCTATGCTTGAATTGTGTTTTAAAGAGCTATACTACATTTTGATTTTAAAGATGTGGATTGGTATTCATCTTTGACTTTTCTATGTTATAATGATATTTTACTTTTATCTATTCCGTTGGGATTTTGACTTAGCAATGAGAGGGCTTTGAGGTGGAGGCTCAGATAGTGTAGTCTCTAGTAGAAACCTCTAGTCCCCAACTACGTACCCAGTAGAATTGTCTTAAATGACCTAGCTAGTGAATAAAGTTTATCAAAAGATGTTGTGTACGGATGCTAACTTGGCAAGTAGAATCCCCTTCTTTCGGTATGAGAGATATATTGAATTCCATGACATAGCTCTGATGGTATTATTTTTGGTTAAATTTAATATACCACAAAAGAACTATGTTTTCTTAAATAATTTTATGAAAGCTTCTCAAATGGTTTTAAGTATGCATTGACCTCATATACGATTTATGATTTGTTTATAAAGGCTTTTATCACGTTTTAATTGGTCTTGCATATCATGTTTAAATTCATCATGTCCATCTTTAAAAATGATAATGCATATATAATCCATACTCAGTACATTCAAAGGACTGATTCACATACCTCTTGTACCTACATTTTTCATATGATGTAGATTTAGGTTCTTACTATGAGGATCCTAGTCAACTGGAATGCAGCTTTGGTCAGATGGTGATAGGTTCTCTTATTTTGAGCACTCAAGTCAGTTTGTAGTTCAAGTATGTTATTTATGTTGGAATGTATTGATTAAGGCAAGTGGGGGTCTTATCCCGCTAACTATAATCAGTTTTAGTAGATGCTTTAAAGAAAATCAGTTAGAGTTGTTTTATTTAGTTTATTTTATTTGAGATTTCTTTCACATCATAGTTGTTGTATACAAAATATTGTCGAAAAATATATTGAACCTGTATTACATAATTATGCTTCCGCTAAGTAATTATCATTATTTTACTTGTTCATATTTAGTTGCTAATGATTATGCTAGTATCAAGGGTTAGCTTTGAGTCACTTGTGATTCAAAGCAGCGTGTTACAACTAAGGGGTAGTCTAAGGTCGTGACAAACTTGGTATTTAAAGCACAAGGTTCAAATGTCCTAGGATGTCTACGAAGTCGTTTCTTGTACTCTTGCGGAATGGTACAGAGACGTTTGTACTTTTCTTTGAAAAGCTACAAGGTATTTAGGAAATGTTTCTCTTCTTTCATATTCTAGATCGTGCAATAGAGTTTTCCTCTAAGAAACTTATCCAAATTCATCTGTTCTCCAATTTCTTTACATATGCCTTTTCTTTGAGGTTGTAGGAATCGTAAAGCTCAGATCCTTATCGATAAAGTACTCTCATATAAAGCCATAGTAAAGTAAAGAGATTGAACAAGGGATTTAGAGGAGTCATAATGTTTTTTACCTTATTTGATCCAAAGAATGCACTCTTTATTCATATAAATCGTGCGTTGAGCCAAAGTATGATATTCTCTCAGACACTTTTTGAAATCTTTCTATAGATGATATGTTTAAGGGAAAAATATGTTTTAGAATGCTTGGGGTAGTTTTGTCACAAAAAAATATTGTGTGATTTTCTTTTTTATGAGCCATTTATAACAGAATTTCCTATAGTTAGAAGTGTAGTAACCTTAAAAGCGCAGGGATAGTAATTGAGTAAAGTATGTAGTTGAAATTATGCACCCAATAATTTAGTAATATGGTGACATTCCCTAATGTGTTGTCTAAGACTGAATGAGTGCGTGTAAATCTTATGTTAGTATTACAAAGAAAGTTATTGGTCAAGGTGACTTGGATTATGCAATTGTGTTAGTATAGATCAAGTTTAGGTGGTGAGTGGATGTTAACATCTGAAGTAGTTGAAGTTGATAGGCTTTCAATTAGTGTGGGGATTCAACTAGAAAGTATATGTGCTCCTTATGAGAGGTGTTAAGTTGTGACAAAACATTTAGGTAGAAAAGGACTTTAAGCCGTAGGAAGAGAGATGTACACCTAACATACTATAGTATAGAGTCATGTGAAACTTTAAGCTTATAATTTTCTATGTGTTCTTAATCATTATCCTTGAGTAAAGTGAAGGTAGGATAACCTAGAGAATATGAAATAGGTCCACAAACTTAGAATGGGGGGGTTTAGACCTAAAGGGGGACATGATAAGGTAATGTGTTTAGAAAGATTTATGATGGGATAACAATTCCTTCCTACTTTAGCTTATTCCTCATATTTGAATTATTATAACAACCTCTGTATGTCTTGCATATAAGTTTTATACCCATGACCTATGATCATGCACTTCATACCGATTCATGACTATGCTCAATTCTTATAATATGAAGCAAATAATTGAGCACATCGCTCCCAGTCTTATTTCATGTAATCAAGAGTTCCAGTCCTATGTTTGATGAATTATGATATATATGTACTTATGTTTCAAAGTGCGCTCCCACGAACACATGATATGCCCTTAATAGCTAGTGAAATCACCTTATGTCATGCATATTCTTAGATCACATTTCTTGAACTATTCGTGCTTGTGATATTTTCACTCTAAGTTTTTCTAGTGATTCTTTTTCAATTTTGGTAGCGGTATTGATAATATCTTAGTATTAGTTTATATGAGCGGGTAGATGACCATTATTGTGAAGATGGTAGTATGCTTATTCAATATATATATATATATATATATATAAGGTTATATGTGTGGAAGAAGACCGAAATGAGGCTTGGTTATATGTAGTAGCTAGATGAGGATATTTGGTGTGTATCTTTGTAGTAATTCATGAAAATTCCATTGGTAGAGATGATAAGAAGGCAAGAAATTCCTACAACAATTGGTTACCAAGAATTCCATAAAGTGGTTATAGTATTAGGCTTGAATATGGTGTTGATAACATAATGTGGGTATAGTATTAGGCTTTAATATGGTGTGGATAACATAAAGTGGTTATAGTACTAGGCTATATTGTGGTGTTGACAACATGTGGATAAATGCATAATGTTGTAACACCTCAGATTCAAAAGATAAGAAATTTTAGTCTTTCCAAAATCTGATGCCACCACTAACAGAGCCACCAACGGACCTTTGGTAGGACCACGGTCCATAGGTTGGTTCGTCATTGGCAAGACCAAAGATTAGTTGAAATGACTAGTTTCAGTACTTTTTCAACGGTCCATCATTCAATGCATGGTCCATAAATAGATTTCGTAGGTGAGTCCTAGACTTAGAGAGATTTTGAGGTCAAGAGTTGGGACCTACAATCTTGGTCCACGGTCCGTCGATGGACCCACGAGCCGTAGTTTGGGACCGTCGTTGGGGGTCCATATTAAGTGGTTTCAAAATCCACCAATAGTTGACCATTACAGTTTGTGGTTGGACCTACGGACCGTAGGTCTTGCCATTGGTAGAAGTCGGTAGTTATTTTCTTAGAGGCTTTTGGGTCTTTTCCTAATTATTCTGGCCTAATACTATGTCGTTTTACCCTTCACCTAAAGCCTTATATAAGTGTTTTTACCCCCTAAATTTCCATGATTAAAATCATTCTCTCAAATTCTTAAAAGAAGAACAAGTCTTCCTCCCCAAAATATTTCTTTCTCTAAAGGTTGGAGAAGAAAGCTAGGGTTTCAAGATCAAGCCTCCAAATCCTCCATTGCTTCCAAACTTTTGGCATCAAGTATGATAGTATTCATCTATGGAGTCCTTTCCTCCAAAGGGTCCCTAAATTCTCTAATTTTGTAAAGCTTGAATCCTCAATCAAGTTAGGGTTTTCTTCAATTACCATAGGTTCTTTTCAATGTCTGGTCAATTGATTTTTTTTATGACTTTTTATGCAAGAATTGAAGAAATTGCATGTTTTAAAGATGAATCCCCATGAACCCAATCATAACCCATATTTTCAAAGCTATGATGATATAATATGGGTCTTAAACCATGAAAGATGAATTTATAAAAATATGCATGTCTTTTCTTTATAAAATAGATGTAAATGAATTTGAAGATGCTTTGATTTTGAAAACATGATGAAGCTTATGAATTATTGAAAAGAATGCATGTTCATGAAAGTATGTTTATGACTCAAGTAAGTTTATAGATGAGAGTGTCTATATGTTCTATGAAGCCTTGCCACATGACATGAATGACATCTTGATTTTCCCTCAATGCTTCTCGAGCTATTTTCCTATATTAGGTTTGATTAGTATGGTATCCGGATATGCCATCAATTATTAGAGACCATGATTTCAAAATTATTTCCATTAGTAGAAGGCATCTCTAGCATGAAGTGAATGACTATGGGCCTCAAAGGCTATTGTGAAAAGATCATGGACAGTGAACGGTTTTCTCATGCATGGTCTACGGAGCTATCCTATGATAAGACAAGTTAAGATTTATAACTATTACATGGGATTTATGCTTAGAACCTATAGGATATTGAGATGGAAGATCTCTCGAGTTGAGGCAGAGTTTCTAGTACAAATCTCCTTATCCCTTACATGTGTGCCCCCATAGGATGATTGTCTAGATATACATTAGCTAGTGGTTCCACTTTAGCTCAGATTCATTGTTTTACCTAGGCAAGTAGGACAACCCTTTTCGGTGTGGGAGACACCGGGGTTCCAAGTTATAGCTCGCACAGTCTCTTTGTCTGGTAAGGCTACTTCCCACAATAATGAACCAAGGTTACCTTTAAAGTATCTCACATATGTTCAAAGATGATTTTACTTGCATTGATCATGATTACAATTATCTTTTCTAACTTCTTATCTTATGTCTTAACTTGGTCTTTGCATATCATGAAAATGTCCTTTTTAGCATTAGTTTATAACTTTGTATGCATTGCTATCATACTTAGTACATTTTGTACTAACGCATACTCTTGCATAATTTTTCACTAATGTAGGGTCCGACGCTCCTATCCCGCATCTTCATGACTAAGGATCTATTAGTAGAAGATTGAAGATTGGTGAGTCCTCATGTCCGAGGACCAAGCATTTACTTCATTATGTCTTTATATTGCACTTTTGAACTTGATGTACAGGTTACGTCCTGAGCACTTCTTATGTACTAGATATCACTTGAGACACATGTTAGTTTTCCACTCTATTTTATAAAACTCTATGTTTGAAAATTGTCTTTTAAAATCTCTTAATTTTCTATTATATTGTATGATGTATGCTATGTGGCTTGTATAGGGCCTCTCGAGGTCTTGTATACCATGTCACATCAAGGGTATACTTTAGGTCGTGACAAACTTGGTAATCAGAGCACAAGGTTTAGAAAGGTCCTAGGCTGTCTCATAAACCACATCGAGTAGATTCTTGTTCATGAATGTGAAGCGCGCCATATTTATGAATAAGAGGCTATAATATGTTTAAGAAACTTCACTTCTTTCATTACACTAAAGTCGTGCGATAGAGTGTTACTCTAGGTGTCTTTCTCTCCTAACCCCTGTTTATGCTTTACAGAATATGCCTCCACGAAGGAATCCAATGAGAAGGAATAGGAATGTTCATGAAAATGTGAGACAAGTGGATCCCAAAGTGCCGGTTAACCCTTTGGTCAAGCAACTGACTAATGATGAGTTTCGAGCCGCATTTCATACATTGGCCCAAGCTATAATGGCTCAAGAAAATAGATAGGTTGTGGTTCCCGTGTACCCAAGGGTGGGTACGGTGGCAACAAGGGTAAGGGACTTTATTAGAATGAATCCTTTGGAATTTCATGGGTCTAACATTGAGGAATTACCTCAAGAGTTTATTGATGAGGTGTATAAGGTGTTGATGATCATGGAAGTGACCCCGGTGGAAAAGATGGAATTGGCCGCTTATCAACTTAAGGGTGTTGCTCAAGTTTAGTTCAACGAATGGAAAGAAGAGAGGGCGGTAGATGAGGGTCCTTTAGATTGGGAGACATTTAAGGTTGCTTTTCTTGATAGGTTCTTTCCCCTTGAGATGAGAGAGGCAAAGGTACTTGAATTCATTAACCTTCGCCAAGGAGATATCAGTGTGAATGAGTATGCTTTGAAATTCACAAAATTGTCTAAATATGCTCCAACTATGGTTGTCGATTCAAGGGCGAGGATGAGTAAGTTTGTTTTGGGTGATTCTGACTTAGTGGTCAGAGAATGCCTAACTGCCATGCTTGTTAATGAGATGGGTGTCTCCTGTTTGATTGTTCATGCACAACAAATAGAAGAAGAAAATTTTAAGGAGAAAACTAGGGATTCAAAGAGGGCAAGAGGGGATGATCATGATTCTTCACATTCAAGGTCAGATGGAGGTAATCGCTCCCAAGGTAAGGGTAGTAGTGAGAAAATGTGGCCAGAGTGTCGGGAGAGTGGGAGAAGACATAAGGGTGAGTGTCTAGCTGGTTCAAATGCATGTTTGGGTGTGGAAAGAGTGGTCACAAGGTAATAGATTGTGCAATTCTTACCACTAAGGGAAGGGAAGGTAGGAAAGTTCAATATAGTGGTTCCAGTTCAAGTGCCCCGAAGTAAGATAGGTTTTATGCTCTTTGAACTCGACAAGATCATGATGGATTCCCGGATACAGAAATTGGTGAGTTATGGTATTTTAGCTTGTCGTTATGTATTTCTTGATATTGAGTGTTTCGTTGGATATGGTAAGACTCCATGTATGGTGATTGTCTTCGGAGTAGTCCTTGAAATCCTTGTGGAAACTTCTTAAGAGTTTACTTGTGTCAATGGTTTATTAGTTGTTAAGACTTTGGTATTATGTTTGGGACTGAGGGAGATGGATTTGAAAAGACTAGTGGGGTTTTCTCCCATGGGGGAGATGGTTTGCTTCATGGTTGGTACGTGAGTAGAACTATGTTGGTTTTGGAAAAGTTCCTTGTTATGGTTTGGTGGGTGAAAGTTTGGAGGAGATGTGACTTTTTTGTATCCCTATCTCTTTTCTTTATCTTCTAGTCTAGCTTGAGGTCCTAGCCCCTCATGGTTCACTCTTTAGGACTCATGTGTCTTAGTCATCCTCATGTTTCCTCATGCATGCATGCTCATGAAAATTTTGAGTTTTCAAAAATATGATTTAGTTTAATTGATTGCTTCATGTTTATGTGCATTTGAGTATGAGTTGAATATAAACCTTATGGAAAAAGATATTTTGATCATGCTTTAGCTTGGAGTAGATGTTTCCTCATCCGATATGTGCATTTGTGTGATTTCATGTGTGTTGGGTTGTTAGTTTCTCTCCGACTCTTTTCGTGCTAGTTTGAGTTCCATTCGAATACAAATGTTCCCAAGGGGGAGATATTGTAACACCTCGGATTCAAAAGATAAGAAATGTTAGTCTTTCCAAAACTTGATGCCATCACCAACGGAGCCACCAACGGACCATTGGTGAGACCACGGTCCGTAGGTTGGTCCGTCGTTGGCAAGATCAAAGATTAGTTGAAATGACTAGTTTCAGTACTTTTTCGATGGTTCACCAGGACAGTCTGTCATTAAATGCACGAGCCATATATAGGTTTCCTAGGTGAGTCCCAGACTTAGAGGGATTTTTAGGTCAAGAGTTGGAAGCTACGGCCGTGGTCCACAGTCTGTCAATAGACCCACGGGCCATAGGTTTGGTCCGTCAATGGGGGTCCATATTTAGTGGTTTCTGAATCCACCAACGGTTGACCAGTACGGTCCATGATTGGACCTACAGACCGTAGGTGTTGCCGTTAGTACAAGTCGGCAGTTATTTTCTTATGGGCTTTTGGGTCTTTTCCTAATTATTCTAGCCTAATACTATATCGTTTTACCCTTCACCTAAAGCCCTATATATGTTTTTTTACCCCCCATATTTTCCCAATTGAAATCATTCTCTCAAATTCTTAAAAGAAGAACAAGTCTTCTCCACAAGGTCCCTAAATTCTCCCCTTTTGTAAAGCTAGAATCCCTAATCAAGTTAGAGTTTTCTTCAATTGCCATGGGTTGTTTTCAATGTTGGTTCAATTGATTGTTTTATCACTTTTTATGCATGAATTGAAGTAATTGCATGTTTTTAAGATAAACCCATGTATAACCTATATTTTCTAAGCTATGATGATATAATGTGGGTCTTAAACCATAAAAGATTAATTTATGAAAATATGTATATCTTCTCTTTATGAAACAGATGTAAATGAATTTGAAGATGCTTTGACTTTGAAAATATGATGAAGCTTATGAATTATTGAAAAGAATGCATGTTCATGAAAGTTTATTTATGACTCGAGTAAGCTTATATATGAGAGTATCTATATGTTCTATGAAGCTTCACCATATGATATGAATGACATCTTGATTTTCCCTAAATGTTTCTTGGGCAATTTTCCTAAATTAGGTCTTGATTAGTATGGTATCTGGATACACCATCAATGATTAGAGACCACAATTTCAAAACTATTTCCATTAGTAGAAGGGCATTTCTAGCATGAAGTGAATAACTATGAGCCTTAAAAATGCTATTATGAAAAGATAATGAACGGTGAAAGGTTTTCTCACGCATGGTCTAAGGAGTTATCATATGATAAGACAAGTTAAGATTAATAACTATTCTGTGGGATTTATGCTTAGCACCGAGAGGATATTAAGTTGGAATCTCTCCCAAGTTGAGGTCGGATTTCTAGTAGTAATCTCATTATCCCTTACATGTGTGCCCCCATAGGATGATTTCCTAGATAGACATTAACTAGTGGATTCACTTTAGCTCAGATTCATGGTTCTACATTGGCAAGTAGGACAACCTTTTTTGGTGTGGGAGATACTGGGATTCCATGTTATAGCTCACATGGTCTCTATGTCGGTTCAGGCTACTTCCCACAATAATGAACCAAGATTACCTTTAAATTATCTCACATATGTTCAAAGATTATTTTATTTGCATTGATCATGATTACAATTATGTTTTCTAACTTCTTATCTTATGTCTTAACTTAGTCTTTCCATATCATGAAAATGTCCTTTTTAGAATGATTTCATAACTTTTTATGCATTGCTATCATACTTACTACATTTTGTACTAACGTATAATCTTGCACATTGTTTCACTAATGTAGGGTCCGACGCTCCTATCCCGCATCTTCGTGACTAAGGATCTATTAGTAGATGATTGAAGATTGGTGAGTCCTCATGTTCCGAGGACCAAGCCTTTACTTCATTATGTCTTTATATTTAACTTTTGAACTTGATGTACGGGTTAGGTCCCGAGCACTTTTTATGTACCAGATGGCACTTGAGACACTTGTTAGTTTTCTGCTTCGTTTTATAAAACTCAATGTTTCAAACTTGTCTTTTAAAATATCTTGATTTTCTATTATCTTGTATGATGTATGCTAAGTGGCTTGTATAGGACCTCTCAGGGTCTTGTACGTCATGTCACGTCTCGGGTATACTTTGGGTCGTGACAGATGTATTAAGTACTTCTTGATTAGAACTCGAGGTTTGTAAAATGCAATTCCAAGGATAAGTATTCTTAGGATGAAATTCTATACAGATATAACAAACATGAATTTTGTGGTATTGAATATTATAAACATCTCATGTAGTAGATTTTTTCTCCTTTAGTGTAACTTGACCATCATTCGAGGACGAATGACTCCAACGGGGAGATTTTGTAACACCCCAAAAATCTCTAAGCTATGATCCGAACCATTCTTTATAAGTGTATAGGGTTGTACCAGATGATACTTAGTTGTGCATTGATGTTAAAGTCAATTATTTAGTGTGGGAGGATATTTGGAGATTAATTAAGTTAATAATAATCCTCTAACACAAAATTGATTTGAAAATTTCTTTATCGGTTAAGTTTTCCATATAAGATTTTTCTTTGGTCAATTTAAAATGACCATATCCCTTAGAATATGAAGATTTTTGTGGCCCATAACCTATAAAACTAAAGGTCTGTGAATCTTCTTTCCAACGCCACCAAGTTTGTGTCATTCCGAGTTCGGAGTGGAAAGTTATGATCATTTTGCTAAATAATGTAGTACAGTTCTGTTTTGACCCCGCAAAAAAATCTTAATAAGGTAATTATATTTTGCTTATTTCATTGGAAAACCTTAAAAAGAGGATTTCTTAACTCCTATAAAGCCCTAAACAATACTATTTCTATCTTCTTAATTCCTTCTTTTCCTCTTTCAAATCCTAGTGCAAAATTCTAAGGAAGATCAAAGCATAAGACTTCCAAGCAAGAATCTTTCAAAAAAATTCAAGATTCTTATTCAAGCAATGTTCTTCCAAATCCTTTTCAAGATTCTTCTTCAAGGATTTTTAAGAAATTAATTCAAGAATCTCAAGAAAAGATGTATTAATCGTTCCTCTTCAAGATAGAGTTCTTCAAGATTAATGGAGCGTTCAAGGTATCCAAGATTATCAAAGTGAGGAAATGTATATTTTATAATATCCAAGCTAGGTTTTTACCCAAGATTCTATGTTTTCAAATTCTCTTTATCTCCTATCATCGATTCTTGATTTTTATCATTAAAATTATGGTACTTTGTATCATTAACAATTATTGATTCATGTTCCGTGCTTATTATCACATGAAACTCTTTCTAATCAAAGTTATTTAAAAACCTTGTCATTCTATTTCATATGCATTACTTTCACAAACAAAGTATGCTCAAGATTTTAAAGAAGTGTTCCAAGAAAGTTTATTTAGTTTTAAGTACATTATTTTCAAGAAAGTATTATTATCTTCAATTTAAAGTGCAAGATTTTAGAGGAATATCAATAAAGTGATGAACCTATTGATGATGTTTAATGAAAGTTTATGTATGATTTATGAAAAGATATTTTATGATTAAAAGGTTGCTTTTGTGAGAGTATCAATGTTATTGTGAAAGATTTTCTCACATATAAATATGATCATGATTGAGAAATGTATTTCTCACATATGGATTCACATTGGTGAAAGATTTTCTCACCTATGCTTTAATTTTTTTTGAGGAGCTATTCTATGTTTTGATTTTAAAAATGTGGATTTGTATTGATTATTTCATTTCTAATGTAATAATGATATTTGACTTTATCTATTCTGTTGGGATTTTGACTTAGTATCGAGAGGGTTTTGAGGTGGAGGCTCAAATAGGGTAGTCTCTAGTAGCAACCTCTAGTCCCTAACTATGTGCCCCCGTAGGATTGTCCTAAATGATCTAGTTAGTGGATATACTTTAGAAAAAGATGATGTGTACAAATGCTACCTTCACAAGTAGAATCTCCTTCTTTTGGTATGAGAGATATACTATATTCCATGACATAGCTCTCATGGTCTTATTGTCAGTAAAACTTAATATCCCACAAAAAAACTATGTTTTGTGCAAAGGTTTTATGTAAGCTTCTCAAATGGTTTTTAGTATGCATTGACCTCATATATGATTTATGATTTCTTTATAATGGTTTTTATCACGTATTACTTGGTCTTGCTTAACATGTTGAAATTCATCATGTCCAGCTTTAAAAATGATTATGCATATATATCTTTTAGTTAGTTCATTCAAAGTACTGATTCACATACCTCTTGTGCCTACATTTTTCATGTGATGTAGATTCTGGTTCTTACTATAAGGATCCTAATCAATTCGATTACAGCTTCTGGTCAGAAGGCTATGAGTTCTCTTATTTCAAGCACTCAAGTCAGTTTGTAAATCAAGTATGTTATTTCTATTCACATGTATTGACTAAGGTAAGTAGGGGTCATGTACCGCTAACTATAATTAGTATTAGTAGAGGTGTTATAGATAATTAGTTAGAGATGTTTCATTCAATTTTTTTTTTTAAGATTTCTTTCAAATCACAGATGTTTTATACAAAAGATTTTCCAAAAATATATTGAACTAGTAGTAAATAATTATGCTTCCACTCAGTGACTTTCGTTCTTTTACATGTTCATATTTAGTTTCTCATGATAATTCTAGTGTCAAGGGTTAGCTTGGAGTTAAATGTGATTCTAAGCATTGTTTTACGATTAGGGGGGTAGTCTCGGATCGTGACAAACTTGGTATTCAAAGGACAAGGTTCAAATGTCCTAGGGTGTCTATGAAGTTGTATCTAGTAGAGTCTTGAGGATTGGTACGGAGATGTCTGTAGTTTTCGTCGAGAGGCTACAAGGTATTTAGGAAATGGTTTTCTTCTTTCATATTCTAGATTGTGCAATAAAGTTGTCCTCTAAGAAATTTATGTAAATTCGTGTGTTTCTCAAATTTCTCTACCTATGCCTTTTCATTGAGGTTTTAGGAATCATAAAGCTTAGATCTTTATCAATGAATTACTCTAAGATAAAGCGATTACAAATTAAAGAGATTGAACCAGGGATTTAGAGGAGTCATAATGTTGTTTACCTTATTTGATCAAAAGAATGCACTTTTTTATTCAAATGAATCGTGTGTTGAGCCAAAGTATGTTATACTCTCAGACCTTTATGAAATCCTTCTATGGATTTATAATAGAATTTTCTAGAGTTAGAATTTTGAAGTTAGAAGTGTAGTAAAAGAGTGGGGATAGTAATTGAATAAAGTATGTAGTATAAATTATGCGCCCAATAAGTTAGTAATATGGTGGTGTTTCCTTTTGTGTTATGTAATACTTAATGAGTGTGTGTAGATCTTATGTTAGTATTACAAATAGAGTTATTGTTCAAGGTGACTTCGAGTATACCATATTCTTAGTATAGATCAAGTGTAGGTGGTGAGTGGATGTTAACATGTAAGTAGTTGAACTTGATAGGCTTGCAATGAGTATGGTGATTCAACTCGAATATATATGTGCTCCCTATGCAAGGTATTAAGTTGTGACAAAACATTTAGGTATAAGAGGACTTTAAGTCATAGGATGAGAGATGTACACCCAAGATAGTATAATAATGTAACACCTCGGATTCAAAAAGGGTAGAAGTTGCAGATTGTGCACAATCTGGTGTAAGTACCGATGAAGCCACCCACGGCCCATGGACTGACACACGGTCCGTAGGTCGGCTTGTGGTTAGCTAGTACCGGTTCCCAACAAAATTTCAAAGTTCCAGTACTTTCCTACGATTCACCAGGATGGTCCGTTGTCCAATGCACGGGTCATAGGTAGGTTTCGTAGGTGAGTCCCACACTTAGTGAAATTTTATAGCCTAAAGTAGTGACCCACAACTAGGCATGTACAACCTGTTTGTGGACCCACGGACTGTACTTGGGTCTGTCGTGGGGAACCCAAAAGAGAGGGTCTTTGAACTCATCGATGATCAACCAGTACGGTCTGTGGTTTGACCAACAGATCGTAGGTCAGGTCGTCGAAAAGATCGGTTGTTACTTTAAGAGGGCTTTCGAGGATTTTTCTAATTATTCTAACCCAATATTGTATCATTTTACCCTCTATTAGAAGCGTATAAAAATGTTTTAACCCCCAAAACCTTCTAAGTCAATTCATTCTCTCAAATTCTAAAAAGAAGAACAAGGCATCCTCTCAAATATTTCTCTCCCTAGAAGCTTGAAGAAGAAGGCTAGGGTCTCAAGCCAAGTCTCCAATTCAACCATTGATAGTAAACTTTTGGTATCAAGGTATGATAGTCTTCATCTATGGAGCCCTTTCCTCCATAGAGTTCCTAAATTTCCCCAATTTTGAAGTTAGAAATTCCAAATTGAAGTTCGAGTTTTCTTCTATGTCATGGGTTCCTTGCAATGTTGTTTTATTTGATTTTTTTATGATATATTATGCATGAATTGAGATATTTTTATGTTTTTAGGAGGAATCCCCAAGAACCCATGCTTAACCAATGTTTTCTAGATTTGCTTGATTGAAAGTGAGTTTTGAACTATGATAGGTGAATTATGGAAATATGCATGTCCATAGGAAATTGATGAAATATGATGAAAGTTGCTTTAAGAGTAAAGCATAAATGTTGATTGTTGTTGTTAACTGTTGTGAAAGGATTTCTCACATAATTACTCAATACATGAATGTGAAAGTTTTTCTCATAAAAAGGATTCTAAGGTTGAAAGGTCTTCTCACCTCAAATGAATCAAAGTAAGGAGCTATTCTAATAATGAGGCAAGCAGCGATTACCCATGACCTCTAAGGAAAGGACAAAAGGTGATTACCCATGTCCCCATAGTGTAGGGAAAAAGGCGATTGCCCGATTCCCTTAAAGACAAGATGAATATGATTGATGAATCTTCCGTGAGAGTTATGCTTAGCACCGAGTGGACAAGTGGCAATTACGTGTGTCCCATAAACTATGTGCGAACATAGGTTGTCTTTGATAGACATTAGCTAGTGGATCCACGTAAGCCAGCTGTTAGTGGTTCTTACCTTGGCAAGTGAAAACACCTCTTTTCGGTGTGGGGTAGACACCGGATTCCATGTTAATAGCTAACATGGTCATAAATGTCGGTTAAAGGTAAATCTCCCACACTAATAAATCAAGGCTACTTCAAGAAGTATCTCATGAATGTTTTAAGGATGTTATCTTGCATTGACCATGTTTTATGACTTATGATTTCTCACTCTTTAATCTCAGATTTTAGATTGGTTATTGCATATCATGAAATGCCCTTTTTAGCATAATTTCATATCTATATGCATCACTATCATACTTGGTACATATTTGTACTAACGCATACTGTTACCTACTTTTTTCCTAAATGTAGGGTTCGACGCTCCAGGTTCTCATCCCTGTGACTAGAAGTCGATTAGGCTATACTTAGTAGTGGTGAGTCCTCATGTTCCGAGGATCGAACCTTTATTATTTTTAGTCATTACATTTCAGTTTTGTATGTGATGTACGGGTTACGTCCCGATCACTCCTTCTGTACTAGATGGCTATTCAGACAATGTAGACTTCTGCTTCATTCTACAGAACTCTTTATGTTATGAATTGTCTTTTAAATTCTCTCGAATTTATATTACTTTGTTTGTGCATGCTAAGTGGCTTATGTAGGGCCTCTCAAGTTACTATACACCACGTTACGCCTAGGATATACTTTGGGTCAGGACAAACTTGGTATTTAGAGTACAAGATTTAGAAAGGTTTTTGGAACTCTCATAAGCCACGTCGAGTAGATTCTTATTCATTAGTGTGAAAAGCGCCACATTTATGAATAAGAAGTTATAGGATGATTAGGAAACTCCACTTCTTTCATTACTCTAAAATCGTGCGGTAGAGTTTATCTTTATAATATCTCTCTCCTTATCCTTATTTGATGCTCTACAAGATATGACCACTTGAAGGGCATATGCTAGAAGGAATGTGGGAGAGAATGTGGAACAAGAGGCTCCTTATCATGATCCTTAAGCTTCGGTTGACCATTTGGCCGAGCAAGTGACTAATGCAGAGTTTGGAGATTCTTTTCAAGTGTTGGCTCAAACCATAAGGGCTCAAGACAATAGGAAGGTTGTGATCCTCGTGAACCCAAATGTGGGTACGACGGCAACTAGATTGAGAGACTTCACTAGAATGAATTCTCTAAATTTTCATGGTTATATGTTTGAGGAAGATCCTCAAGAGTTCATTGATGAAGTGTATAAGGTGTTGATGATCACGGGAGTGATGCCGGTGGAAAAGGCAGAATTGGACGCTTACCAACTTAAGGGTGTTGCTCAAGTTTGGTCAACCAATGGAAGGAAAGGAGGGCAGTTGATGCGGGTCCTCTCGATTGGAAAAAGCTTAAGGTTGCTTTTCTTGACAGGTTTTTTCCTCTTGAGATGAGGGAGGCAAAGGTACTTGAGTTCATCAACTTTCATCAAGGAAACATGAGGGTGAAGTAATATGCTTTGAAGTTCACACAATTGTCTAGGTATGCTCCTACTATGGTTGTCAATCCTAGGGAAAGAATGAGTAAGTTTGTTTCGGGTGTGTCCAAGATGGTGGTTAAGGAATGTCATACAGTTATGTTTATCAATGATATGGACTTTCTCATCTCATGGTTCATGCTCAACAAATTGAAGAGGAGAAAATTAAGGAAAGGTCTAGGGAGTCAAAGAGGGCCAGAACAAGTGATGGTGACTTTTTCCATTCAAGGTCCGAGAGACATGGTCGTTCTAAGTTTCGATAAGGATTGTCTGGTCAATTTTCCTTCAATACTCCTCCTAAGCTTAAAAAAGATAGGATGTCTAACCCTAAGCCTCAAGGAGGAAATGATAGTGGATCTTCATTGGCAACTTGTTCTCAGTTTGGAAAGAAGCATGCTTGATTTGGTTGTGGCAAGATGGATAATAAGATAAGAGATTGTCTCTGAGTTGCTAAGAGTGATGGAGATAATTGTCGAAGGGCTCAACCAAATCCTTCATCTGGTTCTAGTGGGAGTCATAAGCAAAATATAATCTATGCACTTCAGACTCGTCGTGAGAAAGAGGGTTCTCCTGATGTGGTTACCGATATGTTGAAAGTTTTCCAACTTGATGTTTATGCTTTACTTGACCCCGGTGCTACATTTTCTTTTGTGACTCCATATGTCTCTATGAGGTTTGATATTCTTTCGGATGTGTTGTTAGATCCTTTTTTTGTCTTTACTTCTTTTGATGATTCTATTATGGCTAAGAGGGTCTATAGAAAGTATCCCGTCTCCTTATCTGATAGAGCCACTCATGTTGATCACGTAGAGCTTGATATACTAGACTTTGATATTATCCTTGGTATGGATTGGTTGTATTCATGTTATGCTTCTATTGGTTGTAGAACCCATGTAGTCAAGTTTCAGTTTCCAAATAAACCCATCCTAGAGTTGAAAGGGGGAAATTTTATGCCTAAGGGTCAGTTTGTTTCTTCTCTTAAAGCTCGAAAGATGATTTCTAAGGGTTGCATATACCATATAGTTAGGGTAAGGGATATAGATTCTGAAACCCCTACTCTTGAGTCGGTCCCCATTGTAATCGAGTTTTTGGAACTGTTTCCAGATGATCTACCCGGTATTCCTCCTAAAAGGGAAATAGATTTCGGTATTGACCTTCTCCCAGATAGGCAACCTATCTCAATTCCTCCTTACCAAATGTCTAGGACAGAGCTTAAGGAATTAAAGGAGCAATTGAAAGACTTTTTGGATAAGGTTTTGATCCGACCGAGTATTTCTCCATTGGGTGCTCCAGTTTTATTTGTTCGAAAGAAAGATGCTTCACTCCATATATGTATCGATTAACGCCAATTGAACAATGTTACCATTAAGAATAAGTATCCTCTTTGAGTGAAAGTGATCATACCGATCAATGGAGGATTGTTTTGCAAGTCCTCAAAGACCAACAACTCTTTGCAAAGTTTACTTAAGGTCCGTAGCTTTCCATGGTCATATTGTTTCCTGTAAGGGTATTGAGGTAGATCCTAGAAGATGGATGCGGTTAAGAGTTGGCCTAGACCTCTATCCCCTTTGGATATTAGAAGTTTCTTATGTTTAGTCGGTTACTATAGAAGGTTTGTGGAAGGGTTTTCGGTGATTGCCTCTCCATTAACATCATTGACCCAAAAGAAGGTTAAGTTTATATGGTCCGAAGCATATGAAAAGAGTTTTCAAAAATTGAAAGATAGACTTACTTCTACTCCGATGTTGACTTTACCAGATGGAACCTATGGGTTTGTTGTTTATTGTGATGCCACAAGAATTGGGCTAGGATGTGTCCTTATGCAAAATGGAAAAGTCATTGCCTATGCTTCAAGGCAACTTAAGATTCATGAAAAGAATTATCGTACCCGTGAACTTGAACTAACGGTGGTTGTGTTCGCTCTAAAGATTTGGAGGCATTACTTATATGGTGTTCATTACGATGTCTTTCCTGACAAAAAAAGTTTGGAATATGTATTTAATCATAAGGATCTAAATCATCGCCAAAGAAGTTGGCTTGAGTTACTAAAGGACTACGATATGAGTGTTGTCTATCATCCCAGTAAGGCAAATGTGGTGGCGGATGCTCTTAGTCGATTGTCAATAGGTAGTGTTGCCCATGTAGATCATAGTAAGAAGGAGTTAGTTCAAGATGTTCATAGATTGGCCCGGATGGATGATCGATTGGTAGACTCCACCAAGGGTGGTGTTATGGTTCAGAATCGTCTTCTGTGGTAGATGTGAAAGCCAAGCAAGGTCTTGATTCTACTTTGGTAGAATTGAAGGAAGTAGTGCTTAAAAAGTCTATAGAGGCTTTGTCCCAAGGGGGTGCTTCGTTATCAAGGTTGTTGTGTGTTCCAAATGTAGATGAATTGAGAGATTAGATCTTATCAAAAGCTCATAATTCTCGATATTCCATTCACCCGGGAGCCACCAAGATGTGCCGTGACTTGTGGAGATCTATTGGTGGAATGGGATGAAGAAAGATATTGCGGAATTGGTGGCTAAGTGTCCTAATTTCCAACAAGTGAAAGTTGAGCATTAGAAACTGGGAGGTTTCTCCCAAGACATCAGCATTCCTACATGGAAGTGGGAGGATTTTAATATGGACTTCATTGTTGGCTTACCTCGAACCCGGTGACAACATGATTCAATTTGGGTTATAGTATATCGAATGATGAAATCAGCTAACTTCATCCCCGTCAAGGTTTCTTATTCCTCGAAGGACCATGCTAGGTTGTATTTGAGGGAAATGGTTAGGTTGCATGGATTTCCCCTGTCTATTATCTTTGATCGTTGTACACAATTCACTTGTCAGTTTTGGAAATCCTTCCAAAAGGGTCTTGGTACTCGTGTTAATCTTAGTACGGCCTTTCATCCATAATACGATGGGCAAGTGGAGCGTACTATCCAAACTTTGGAAGATATGTTGAGAGCATGTGTAATTGACTTCAAGGGTAATTGGGATGAACACTTGCATTTGATTGAGTTTGCATATAACAATAGTTATCACTTAAGTATTGGCATGGCTCTATTTGAGGCCCTATATGGTAGGAGGTGTAGATCTTCTGTAGGTTTGTTTGAAGTGGGTAATGTTGCTTTCATAGGTCCTGAATTAGTACATAAGGCTATGGATAAAGTTTGGCTTATTAGAGAAAGGTTGAAAATGGCTCAAAGTCGACAAAAGTCCTATGTCGATGTTCGAAGAAGTGATCTTGAGTTTGAGGTAAATGAATGGGTCTACTTGAAAATTTCACGCTTGAAGTGTGCAATGAGATTTGGGAGAAAGGGAAGCTTAGTCCCCATTATGTGGGTCCATATCAGATTTTGAGGCGTGTTGGTAAGGTTTCTTATGAACTTGAATTGCCTAATGACTTGGCATCGGTGCACCCGATTTTCAATGTCTCCTTATTGAAGAAATGTGTTTTAGAATGTCTCTTTGTTGAAGAAATGTGCTGGAAACCCGACATCCATAGTTCCCTTAGAAGGTTTTGGAGTCAAGGAGAATCTTTCTTATGAAGAAGTTTCGATTAAGATCTTAGACTGGCAAGTCCGAAAGTTGAGAAACAATGAAATTGTTTCGGTAAAAGTTCTTTGGAGGAATCAGTTAGTTGAAGGTGCTACTTGGGAGGCAGATGTCGATATGATATCCCGTTATTCTCATCTTTTTCCATCTGTCCCTACCCTAGCTTGAGGTATTGAGTTCCTCATCGTATACTCTTTTGGTGTCATGTGTCTTAGATATTCCCATGATATCCACATTATGTATATTCATGAAAAGATTAAATTTTGAGAAAAAGAGTTAACTTGATTGATTTCTACATTTTATGTGCATTTGAGTAAGAGTTGCATATAGACTTCATGTAAGATGTTTTGAACATACTTTAGCTTGGAGTTGATGATTCCTTCTCGGATATGTGCATTTATGTGATTGCATTCATGTTGGGTTGTTAGGTTAAGTTCCTACCGTCCTTATGATGTTTTGAATCTCATTCGAGGACGAATGTTCCCAAGGGGGAGATAATGTAATACCTCGGATTCAAAAAGCGTAGAAGTTGTAGATTGTGCCGAATCTGGTATCAGTACTGACGAAGCCACCCACGAACCGTGGACTAACACACGGTCCGTATGTCAGCTCGTGGTTGGCTAGTTGAAGCTCCCAAAAAAATTTAAAAGTTCTAGTACTTTCCTACGGTTCATCAGGATGGTCCGTTGTCCACTGCAAGTAGTAAGAAGGTTTCGTAGGTGAGTCACAGACTTAGTGAAACTTTAGCATAAAAGTGAAGACCCCCGACTCGGCCTGTAAGGCCCTAGGTGGACCCATGGACCGTACATGGGTCAATTGTTGAGAACCCAAAAGAGAGGGTCTCTGAATTCATCGACAATCAACCAGTATGGTCCATAATTTGACCAATAGACCATACGTCAAGTCATCTGAGAGATCGGCAGTTATTTTAAGAGGGTCTTTCGGGTCTTTTCCTAATTAATCTAGCCTAATACTATGTCGTTTTACCCTCTATTAGAAGCCTATGTAAACATTTTTAACCCCCAAAACCTCTGAAGTCAATTCATTCTCTCAAATTCTCAAAAGAAGAACAAGTCATCCTCTCAATTATTTCTCTCTCTAGAAGCTTCAAGAAGAAGAAGGGTAGGGTCTCAAGCCAAGTCTCCAATTCCACCATTGATAGTAAACTTTTGGCATCAAGGTATGATAGTCTTCATCTATGGAGCCCTTTCCTCCATAGAGTTTCTCAATTTCCCAAATTTTTAAGTTAGAAATTCCCGATTGAACTTAGGGTTTTCTTTTATGTCCATGCGTTCCTTTCAATGTTGATTTATTTGATTGTTTTATGTTCTATTATGCATGAATTGAGATAATTACATGTTTTTAAGATGAATCCCCATTAACCCATGTTTAACCAATGTTTTTTAGATTTGCATGATTGAAAGTGGATTTTGAACAATGGAAGGTGAATTATGGAAATATGCATGTCTTTAGAAAATTGATGAAATATGAGGAAAGTTGCTTTGAGAGTAAAGAAATGTTGATTGTTGTTGTTAATTGTTCTGAAAGGATTTCTCACATAATTACTCAATGCATGAATGTGAAAGGTTTTCTCATATAAAGGATTCTAAGGTTGAAAGGTCTTGTTACCTAAAATGAATTAAAGTAAGGAGCTATTCTAATGATGAGGCAAGCGGTGATTACCCATGACCTCAAGGAAAGGACAAGAGGCGACTACCCATGTCCCCATAGTGTAGGTCAAGAGGTGATTACCCATGTCCCTTAATGAAAAGATGAATATGATTGATGAATATTCCGTGGGAGTTATGCTTAGCACCGAGTGGACAAGTGGCAATTACCCGTGTCCCATAAACTATGTGTCAACATAGGTTGTCCTAGATAGACATTAGCTAGTTGATCCATGTAAGCTAGAAGTTCATAGTTCTTACATTGGCAAGTGAGAACACCTCTTTTCGGTGTGGAGTATACACTGGATTCCATGTTAATAGCTCACATGGGCTTAAATGTCGGTTAAAGGTTAATCTCCCACACTAATAAATCATGGCTACTTCAAGAAGTATCTCACGAATGTTTTAAAGATGTTAGCTTGCATTGACCATGTTTTTATGACTTATGATTTCTAACTCTTTTATCTCATGTTTTATCTTGGTCATTGCATCTCATGAAAGGTCCTTTCTAGCATAATTTCATATCTTTATGGATCGCTATCATACTTGGTACATATTTGTACTAACGCATATTTTTGCCTACATTTTTTCCAAATGTAGGGTCCGATGCTCCTAGTTTGCATCCTCATGGCTAGATGTCACTTTGGCTATTCTTTGTAGTGGTGAGCCCTCATGTTCCGAGGACTGAACCGTTATTGTTTTAAGTCTTTACATTTCAGTTTTGTATGTGATGTACGGGTTACATCCCAATCACTCCCTATGTACTAGATGTCTTTTGAGACTATGTAGACTTTCACTTTGTTTTACAAAACTTTTTATGCTATGAATTGTCTTTTAAATTCTCTCAAATTTCTGTTATCTTGTTTATTCATGCTAAGTGGCTTGTGTAGGGCCTCTCGGGGTACTATTCATCAAGTTACTCCTAGGGTATACTTTGGGTCGTGAAAAATAAATAGTCATGTAAAGCTCTAATCTTATATTTTTTGTATGTATTCTTAGTCAGTATCCTTAAGTAAAGTGAATGTAGGATAATTTAGAGAATATAAAATAGGTTCATAGACTTAGAATGGGGGGTTTAGACCTATGTGGGAGATGATAAGGTAACGTGTTTAGAAAGAGTTATGATTCGATAATAATTCATTCCTAATCTAGCTTATTCCTCATATTTCAGTTATTATAACACTCTATTTATGTCTTGCATATCAGCATTATACCCATGACCTATGTTCAGGCACTTCAGACAAGTTCATGACTATGCTCAATTCTCATAATATGAACCAAATATTTGAGCACATCAATCCCTATCTTACTTCACGAAATCAAGAGTTTCCATTCCAATATTAAATGAATCGTGATATATATTTACTCATGTTTCAAAGTGTGCTCATTCCCATGAACTCATGATATACCCTTAATAGGTAGTGAAATCACCCTATGTCATGCATAATCTTAGATCACATTTCTTGAACTATTTGTGTTTATGATCTTTTCGCTCTAAGTTCTTCTAGTGATTCTTTTTCAATTTTGATAGCGATGTTGATAATATCTTAGTATTAGTGTATATGAGAGGGTAGATGACCCGTATTGTAAAGATGGTAGTATACTTATTCCATATATATGAGGTTATGTCACGACCCAAGGTAGCCCCTAGGTGTAACATGGTGTATAAGACCCAGAGAGGACTCATACAAGACACTTAGCTTTCATCATACAAGCTAATAGATAACGCGATTTAAAAAGACAGTTTCAACATAGAAAATTTTTATAGAGAAAAGTGGAAATCTAAACATCATCTCAAAGACATCTAGTACATAAGAGTTTATCGGGAAGTAGCGCATACATCAAGTTCTCAAAACTAAAAGTAAAGCCAAAAGGGAAATCAAGATCAGTCCTTGGGTGACGAGGACTCACCAATCTTGAATCTTCTATATGAGATCCCTAGCGATGAAAGTACGGATCTGTAAGGTCGGACCCTACATTTGGGGAAAATTTAGGCAAGAGTATGTGTTTGTACAAACATGTACTTAAAAGAGATACCTTTATGAGATGCAATGACCAAGCTAAAACACGAGGTAAAGAGTTAGAAAACATGAGTCATAAAACATGGTCAATGAACATAGTCATCATATTAAAAATGTATGAGATACTTCCTTAAAGTAACCTTATCATAGCTTGCTTGTGGGAAGTAGACTTAACCTACATATAAGACCATGTGAGCTATTAACATGGAATCCGGTTACATGTGTAAACTTAAGTAGTATAAGAAACATTAGTTACTTGAAAACCACAACTAAACCCATTTTTACATTTCGCAATTACTTTCTTTGGGAAATAATAAAAACAATTGGATAAAGGCTTCACTGAAACTATTTCTGTAAGTAAATTCTCTGTGGGATCGACCTCAACTCACGTTGAATTCTATAAATTAACTCGACCATTTATGCTTTTTAATATAAATATAAGTTTGGACGTATAAAATTTTGGTGCCGCTGTCGGGAAATTTCAATTCTGAAATACTTTACTAGTAATTATGCTGATTGTAGTTATATTTCCTAATTTTACATCTTGTTCTTTGTCTGTGTCTTTGACAAGTAAGTTCAATAGTGCATGTCAAATACCAGAAGTAAGGGGGCTCCATTTATTCCTTACGATCTGGAACTTCGCAAGACTATCCGCAAGATGGTGAATGCACAAGAACTTGAGGCTCAGAGGTAGAGACTAGGACTTGAGGCTTAGAGGCAGAGACTAGGACTTGAGGCTGAGACCGCTGCTAGAGGTGCTCAGCGGAATGTTGTGAATGACTCGCCTAGTGTGGGGTAGTAACATGAAGGAGTGGAAGAGATAGCTCCTCCCCACCGACAGCCATTGCTCCAAGGGGTCGAGCACAGCAGCCATCTCATATGGTCTTCGAAGAGGAGGACATATATTTGGATGGGGCTGGAGCCACTAGAGCAATCGTGTTACCAACATTACCTCCAGGTGTGAAGTTCACAATTACTAGCACTATGATTCAGCTACTGAATTTGAAAGGAATGTTCAGAGGTGTAGCTGGTGATGATGCCAACCAGCATCTGATGAACATTGTAGCAATATGAAAATCATGGGAAATCCCTAGGGTTAGTCAAACTGCTATGAGGCTGAGGTTATTTATGTTGTCTCTAACTGGTGAGGCGACGAACATGTTGAATGAATTGTCCGATGTCTAAAACAGGACTTGGGACGAACTGAAGGAAGCATTCCTGGAAAGGTTATTTCCTAAAGCCAAAGAACTGCATGAAGGACGAGATAGGGGCTTACAAGAAACTACCAGGAGAAGCAATGCATGACACTTGGTGGAGATTCAGCCAAAAGCTTTACAAGTGCCCGAACCATGGCCTCACTGAAAGGTATTTAAAGCAGGCATTCTATAGATCACTTAATTTTATTACTAAACCTGTTGTTGATGCAGTGTGTGGAGGCTTATTCATGAGGAAGCCATTCCCGGAAATTATGGTAATAATGGATGAGGTCTCTAAGAACAATAGAGCTTGGCACACCAGAGATGTTGAGGTAGGGGATCTTGGGTTTACATTTGAGCTCTCAGCTGAGCAGAAGAAGCGTGAAGAAGAAAGGGACAAAGATATGGCCCACATGAGGACTCAAATGGATCTGCTCACAAAACATATCATTTCAGGTGCAGAGAAGGTAAATTATGTCATTTCCTCAAAGAGGTATGAAGATCAAGACAACGACCTAGATGAGGAGGCCAAGTATCTGAGTAATCAGGGTGGTTTCCATAATTATACCTCGGGAAACAAAGGATATAATTTAGGAAATCAAGGTCAGAACTACCAGAGAGAGGGACAGTATGAAAGGTCAGGTAATCGAGAGCAAGGCAACTAGCAGAATAGAGATGGGTACACAAATGACCGCAGTGGTGTGTACATTCCTCCGGGTAATAGAGATTGAGCAGGTTCTAGTTCTAGTGGGTTTAGAATGGAGGATATGTTGGCTAAAGTGCTCCAAAAAGTTAAATCAACTGATGCAGGTGTCCAAGAAATGAGGAGTGACTTCTCCAGCATGAGTCAGCTATTGGATTCTCACACCAGTTCCATCAAACAATTGGAGCAACAGTTGGGACAATTGTCAGCCTCACTCAATCCAAGAAAGAATGGTTCACTACCTAGTGACACTATTAAGAATCCCAAAAATGATGGGCAGTGCATGGCGATTACCATCAGAAGTTGTATGATCTTGACTGAATTAAAACCTACATGTGTTGAGCTGGAAAAGAGCATAGAGAGCAATGAGGAAATTGAAAATAAGGTGAAAAATGTAAGTGAAGCAGAGGTGGTCAAACCAGTAGAGAAGCCATCTAAGGTAAAAGAAACAGTCGTAGAGGTAACTTTACCTTTTACAATAGATACCAAGACCTCCTCCTACATTTCCTCAAAGGCTTAAGAAGAAAGCTGACGATGGGAAGTTTGCAAATTTTATAGCTATGCTTAGGCAATTATTTGTGAACATCCCCTTAGTAGAAGCTCTGGAGCAGATGCCAGGATATGCAAAGTTCATGAAGGACTTAGTCACAAAGAAGAGAGCGTTGAGTTTTGAACTAACCGAAAATGTTCATTATTGTAGTGCTATTGGTACAAGGTCCTTGGTAAAGAAGAACGAACACCCAGGTGCATTCACTATAACATGCACTATCGGGGTGTTCTAGTTTGCAAAAGCCTTGTGTGACCTAGGGGCGAGCATCAATTTGATGCCACCAGCTATATATAAGCAATTAGGTTTGGGTGTTCCAAAACCCACAATAATGAGGTTGATGATAGCAGATACGTCAGGGAAGCGACCTGTGGGTATTCAATGTGATTTACTAGTAAAAGTGGACAGCTTTATTTTTCTAGCTGACTTCGTAATTCTGGATTGCGAAGTAGATTTTGTGGTTCCCATAATTTTAGGAAGGCCATTTTTGGCAACAGGTAGAGCTTTAGTTGATGTTAAGAGTGAAGAGCTGAAATTCAGATTCAACAATGAAGAGGTAAAGTTCAAAATATGTAGGTCTATGAAGGCACCACAGGATATGAGTATGGTGTCTGCAATTGATCTAGAAGTAGAAATTGAGGAACATTTGTTGTGGAGACATTGGCGGCAGTGATAATGATTTTTGAAGAAGAATTTTGGGATGATTATGTGGAGATTCTAAATGCCTTACAAGGCAAGGGATCACATTCATACGCGCCAAAAAAGTTACACACTTAGACTTGAAGAACATGCCAAGTCCTCCAGCAATGCCATATATTGAGGAACCGCTTGTACTTGAGTTGAAACAGTTACCCAGCCACTTAAGGTATGTCTTTTTGGGTACTAACAACACATTGCTAGTCATTTTGACTGCAGATCTCAATGATGAATAGGTGCAAGCTGTAGTTAGAGTCTTGACAAGATTCAAAAGGGCAATCGGTTGGACCTTTGCTCACATTATTGGAATACCTCCGGGTATTCGCACCCATTAAATCCAACTTGAGGAAGATTGCAATCCAAGCATAGAGCACCAAAGGAGGCTAAATGCACCAATGCAAGATGTGGTTAAAAAAGAGATCATTAAGTGGTTTGATACAGGCGTGGTATACCCCATTTCTGATAGTGATTGGGTGAGTCCAGTGTAGTGTGTGCCCAATAATGGTGGTATGATAGTGGTCGCAAATGCGAAGAATGAGCTAATTCTGCAGAAACTGATTACAGGTTAGCAAGGTTGCATGGACTACAGGAAGCTGAACAACTGGACCCTGAAGGACCACTTCCCAATGCCATTCATGGATCAGATACTTGATATATTAGCTGGTAAAGGTTGGTATTTCTTCCTAGATGGATACTCTGGTTATAACCAGATAACAATTGCGCCGGAAGATCAAGAGCAAACAACCTTCACATGTCCTTATGGTACCTTTGTGTTCAAATGCATGCCATTTGGATTGTGTAGTGCACCTGTAACCTTTCAGAGGTGTATTATGTCCATCTTCTCGGACATGGTAGAGGACACTTTGGAAGTGTTCATGGATGATTTCACTGTGGTAGGTGACACTTTTAATGATTATTTGTTAAATCTTAGACGGGCACTACAGAGATGTGAGGAGGCTAACTTGGTGCTTAACTGGGAGAAGTGTCACTTCGTGGTCAAAGAAGGCATAGTCCTAGGCGACAAGGTGTCGCAAAAAGGTCTGGAGGTAGAAAAAGCAAAGATTGAGGTAATTGAAAAGATACCTCCACCTATTTCTGTAAAAGGAATTTAGAGTTTTACGGGTCATGCAGGATTCTATCAGTGGTTCATCAAAGACTTCTCAAAAATCACACACCCTTTGAGCAAACTGTTAGAGAAAGAGGTGAAATTCATTTTTGATGATGCGTGCATAAAAGCTCTTGAGTGCTTGAAATAAAAATTGATCTCTGCCCCAGTGATCATTGGCCCAGATTGGTCAGAACCATTTGAGGTAATGTGCAAGGTGAGTGGTACTGCTTTGGGAGTTGTGTTAGGGCAAAAGCATAATAAAATATTTCACCCGATCTACTACGCTAGCAAGGCACTGAATGGAGCACAATGAAATTACACTGTCACTAAGTAGGAGCTACTTGTTGTAGTGTATGCATTTGAGAAGTTCAGGTCAAACTTGTTGGTACTAGAGTGGTAGTTCACACTGACAATGCAGCACTGCGGTACTTAATTGCAAAGAAAGATGCAAAGCCAAGATTGATAAGATGGGTGTTGTTACTTTAAGAATTTGATTTTGAAGTCAAACATAGAAGAGGTTTTGAAAATCAGGTGGATGATCACATGTCCAGGCTGGAGGCAGAGAAGAAAGAAGTAGTCGAGTTAGACATTGATGACTCATTCCCAGATGAGAAGGTATTAGCTACCACTCTTGATCTCGTTCCTTGGTTTGCTGGTTTTGCTAATTATCTTGTTAGTGAGTTGATGCCTGAAGGGTTAACATTTCAACAAAGAAAGAAATTCCTTCATGATGTGGGAAAGTATTTCTGGGATGAACCATATTTATACAGGGTGTGTGCGGATAACATCATCAACCGATGTATACCTGAAGCTGAAATGTTGAGTATTTTAGAAGCCTTTCACTCCTCTCCGGTAGGTGGTTACCATGGGGGTGCACGTACTTCCCACAAGGTGTTTCAAAGTGGATATTACTAGCCTACGATCCATTAGGACTCATTTGACATGGTCAAAAGTTGTGATGTATGTCAATGGCAATGAGTTATTTCTCATCGTCATGAGTTGCCAATGACTCCAATCCTGGAGGTTGAATTGTTGGACGTGTGGGGGATCGATTTCATGGGACCATTTGTGAGCTCCTATGGGCAGAAGTATATACTGGTCGCATTAGACTATGTGTCCAAATGGGTTGAAGTTGTAGCCTTGCCTCAAAATGATGGTAAAAGTGCTGTAGGTTTTCTAAAGAAGAACATATTCTCAAGGTTTGGCACACCTAGAGCTATTATCAGTGATGGAGGCTCACACTTCTGTAACAAAGTGTTCAACGCAATTTTGGCTAAATATGGGGTTAAACAACACAAAGTAGAAACATTGTATCATCCACAAACAAGTGGTCAAGTAGAGGTGTCAAATAGGGAGATAAAAGAAATATTGGCAAAGACAGTGAATTTCAATAGAACAAATTGGGCAAGGAAGTTAGATAATGCTCTGTGGGCATATCGTACAGCTTTCAAGACACCCATTAGTATGTCTCCATATAAGTTAGTGTTTGGAAAGGCATGTCATTTTCCTATAGAGCTGGAGTATAAGGCACTTTGGGCGCTGAAGAAATTAAACCTGAGTTGGAATGAAGAAGCAAACCTGAGATTAGATCAGATTAATGAAATTGATGAATTCCATTTCAGAGCTTATGAGCGGTCTGCGCATTATAGGGAAAGGATGAAGCTATATCATGATAAGCACATTGAGAAGAGGACTTTCAATCGCGGCTACTTTTTAACTTAAGGCTTCATCTATTTCATGGGAAATTGAGATCCAAATGGTCTGGGCCATTCAAAGTAACTCAAGTATTTCAGTCGGGTACGATTGAACTTGAGAATGCCAAAGGTGAGAGGTTCAAAGAAAATGGCCAGAGAGTCAAAGCATACTTGGGAGTCCTGGAGGAGGTGAAAATAGTTGAGGAGTGCAAGCTTGATGAAGTATGAGTAATCGAGTAACCTGCGTCGCGCCGCGACGTTAAATTGTGCGCTACATGGGAGGCAACCCTTGATGGTAATTTGACTAGGTAATTTCAATTTCTGCATGTTTTCATTAATTTTAGAGTGTCATAGTGTGTGCATGTGTGCAGGAAAGAGTTTGGGAAATTGGAGAAAAGTTGAAGACTGGAAGTCTTTCAGGATCATCAAGACGGACCGTGGTGCTCCTCACGAGCAACTTCACGGTCTGTGAAGCTCACATGCAAATAGGGGAGGCCTACAAGAAAAGGTATTAAATGGTTTATGGAAGGGTTCACGGTCCGTTTGATCTCATATGGACCGTCTACCCTCTCGTGAACCTAAAGGTAGGTTTTTCACCCCAAGTACTGTCCACGACCACTCACATGGACCGAGGTGCTTGTCACGACCCAAGGGTACCCCATAGATGTAACATGGCGTATAGAACCCCGAAGGACTCCGTACAAGCCACTTAGCTCTCATAACATAAGAAATAGAACAATAAGATTAAACCAATAGTCCAAGTCTAAATCATTTTATAAAAGTAAAGCAGAAGTCTAAACTCATGTCTCATCATAGCCATCTAATACAATCGAATGAAATTGGTCCTAGCCCATACATCATGTTCAAAAATGAAATACAAGAAAGAAACTAGGAAGATAAAACTCCGTCCTCGAAGCATGATGACTCACCAAAGCTCGGGAATATCTCAAGTCAACCTCTAGCAATGAAAACCCGAAACCTGACTGTCGGACCCTACATTTGTGAAAACTGTAGGCAAGAGTATGTGTTAGTAGAAAAATATGTACCAAGTATGATAGCCATGCATAAAACATTTAAAACATGCTAAAAGGGACAATTCATTTCACGACATGCAATTGACCAAGATAAACATGATATAAAAAAGTTATAAAACATAAGCCATAAATCTTGGTCAATGCAAGCTAACTTCATCTTTAAAAGCTTTGAACTCATGTGAGATAGTACTTGAAGTAACCTTAGTTCATTATTACTTGTGGGGAAATAAGCCTTAACCGACATGAGACCATGTGAGCTATAACATGATCACCCGGTGTCTCCCACATTGAAAAGGGTTGTTCTATTTTCCTAAGGTAGAACCATGAACATCTAGCTTAAGTGGATCCACTAGCTATCAACCTATGGGGGCACATAGTTTATGGGATAAGGAGATTGCTAGCTTTCATCTCATGAGATCACTTTGGAAACCTGACCTCTACTACGGGAGAGCTTCCATCTCACTTTCAATATCCACTCGGTGCTAAGCATAAATTTCTACGGAATAGTCATTTCTTACTTGACTTCATTACTCATGGAAAGGTGCCCTTGGACAACTATTCCAGGCTAGTTAATTATGATAGCTCTTACTATTGATTCATTTAGGTGAGAAAGCCTTTCAACCTAAGAATCCTTTCTATGTGAGAAAACCTTTCACATCATGCTAGTATGTGTTTTAGTGAGAATGTCCTTTCACAACACAACATAATCATCATTGGTACTTACCTCTCAAAGCACCCTTAAAATATTTGCATAGATTCATAAAATAATGCATAAGTCCATAATTTACCTCCTTGAGATCAAAACCAAATTTCAATCATCAACTCTTAGAAAATATGGGTTAGATATGGATTTCATCATATATACAAGTAAAACTAGTAATACATTCTCAATTTTATAAAACTCTTCCTTGAAGATCATAATCCCTCAACATATAGTTCATAACTTGAAAACATTGGGATCACATGGTTTCATTGGGGAATTCATCATAAAAGCATTGCAATTCATCAATTCATGCATAGAAGATCATAATTAAAGCATTTGAATCAATAATGATAAGAACCCATGCTAATTGAAAAAAACCCTAACTCAACTGGGAATTCTACCATTTGAAATAGTGGAATTTGGGAACTTCATGGATGAAAGGAATCCATGGATGAAAACTATCATACCTTGAGTCCAAGTGCTAACCTTCAATGGAGGAATTTGAACCTTAGCTTGAAAGCCTAGGTGATTCCTTCTTCTTCTTCTTTAAGTTCTAGAGAGAGAATTATTTGAGAGGAATTTGGTTTATTTTTGGTGAAATTTGAAGAATGAAGTAAATGGGGTGAATTTGGGGTTAAAAAGGTTTATATAGGGGTCCTAAACATAGACAAAACGGCATAGCTTAGGGACAAATTAATTAGGAAAAGACTCAACTAACCCTGAAAATAACTGCCAGCAGTGAATCACGAGAACCCCACCGACGGACCGTGGATGGACCTACGGTCCGTCCTGCACACTCGTGGATGGTGGTCTGGGACTATATTTTGGGGGCTTCAAACCACGGGCCCCTTCCACGGACCGTGGTCTGACCAACGGTCCGTTGGTCAGGCCATGGATTCTTGGCTCCTCGACCAGTGCTTGGTAGGCCAACCACAGACCACACCTACGGTCCGTGGTTCCTTCCACGGGCCGTGGGTGGCTGGCGTGGTTTGGCTCCTGCAGCACCTGGAAAGCTACAATTTTCCCTTTTTCGATTATGGGGTGTTACAGTTCTCTTCACGAACACTATCACGGTTCGTTACAAGTACGTCGGCAGTGATGTCAGACCCGACCCGCAGGACCCGATAAACCAAGGGTTGTTTTTAAATACATCCTAAGAGCCAAGGGTCGGGTTCTTTTACTTTCTCTACGTTTGTAACATCTCCTTTCACCATTATAACCGTCCCTTTTCTTCCATAACTTCAAATCAAAGAAAAATCTAAGCCCTAAGTCTACATAGAAAGGAAACCTTAGGATTAAAGTCATCTTCTCATTCTTGTGGAAAAAGTTGAACAAATTTGAAGTAAGTTCTTCTCTATACTTAATATAAGTTTGATCTTATCTAAAATAAAATTAGAACTATAGATCCTTGCTTGAATTTTATTCTTCTCACTTGATAAATTGATTATTTTAGGGTTTACATGTGTGTCTATGCACTAAATTATTGAATTCCTTGATTGTTGTGTATGGATTTTGCGTAAAATTGTTGTTCCCTTGAATTTTGGTATGGGTAAATGGGAAATGTAATGGTTTTAGAGCGAATGATGTATGTGCTAGTGTAATTATCTCTAAATACTTGGTCGGTTGCCATAGGTGTTGAAATTGAGTGTTATTATAGTGAAATCAAGTATATTAGGTGTTGTTCAGTTGTGCGTATGATTGAAATGAAGGAAATCACATGTTAGCTCGTACGTAGTTAAGTAGATCTTTGTGGGTTCTGTAGATTCTTTGCTTCCATGATTGACAATCCCTAATAAATTGTTGTTATGTGTTGATAACTGATGAAATCCAGCAAATTGAGCATCTGGGAGAAAAATAACCAAGAAATTGGCCCAACTGTCAGTCCACGAGGGTTTCACAGACCGTGTAAGGAGACACGGGCTGTGAAACCATTTGTAAACCACACTTGAGTGGTAGATTGGTCATTGACTAAGTTTATGAGGGCCTAAACGGCTCGTGATTCACTTTATTGACCGTGAATCCCTCTGCGAACAATAACCAGTGAAGTAAGATGAAATCTAATGTGCAATGTGTCATGTTCACGAGGTCCACTACGAGCCGTGGTGCCCACCACGACCCGTGTGGCCTTCTGTGAAAAAATTAAAAAATATTTTTTCTCTTTGTCTTTTTAGCTTTTAAGTTTTTCTTATTGCGTGGCCCTTTCCAATGATAGATTGGGTGACGACATTCTTAAGGCAAGGCGTCACGTTGTACCTACACAAGGGAAGTCTGAGTACCCGTTAGTGCGTCAATTAGTTAATGCGATTTTTAACTTGTTTCTCTTTTAGGTACTATGGAACCAAGACGAAAGACTGCTCCACTGCATGATTCACCACCTCCCTCCCCAACTTAGAGTGAAAATGAGGAGGCATCTAGTAGCTCTAAAGTCCAAATAAATTCTGATATTAAAGATCACTCCCCATGAGCCACTAGATCTCGGACAGCTAGTGAGTCCGGGAGTGGTGAGGACTCTGATAGCGGTTCTCAGGAGAGAGTGCAAATGAACCTCAACTAGAGGAAGGTGCAGAAAATGACACAGGAGAACAAAAAGATGATGAAGCACAGGAAGAGAATTATGATGATAGCTAGGGGGCACCGATGGTACAATATGTCCACCAGCAAGAATCTGACCCGGTAGTGAGGCAACAGATCATTGACTGCCTTCACAGGATATGGACATTCCCCAACTCAGAAAAATTCTTTAAGAATGGCATAGTGTCAAAGGTCGGAGGATTTTGGCAGGCGACCCATTATACCTGAATTGAGAGTGGTCGTGGCGGATATCCAGGTATTCCCAGCAATTTACAGGCTCTTCCAAATGCACCAGTTTGAATGGATGAACAGTGCACCAGGAGAGTTAACACACCATCTAACCAGAGAATTCTATGCCTCTTACGCAGCCACTCTTATGGACTTTGTTGCAGATACTGAAGCGATAAAGAGGGAACAGGAACCAGTTGCTTCCACTTGGGGACCATTAGACACAGTTTTGTTAAAGGGTCACACCATGGACATCTCCGAGACCATGATCAATAGGATGTTACATGGCCCGGTGTACACAGCACTAGCCTCAGTAGGGTTATTTGAAGGCAAGCACCATGCAGTCACTAGTGACACAGAGATGGAGGATCAGACTTCACGGGAGCGCATCATGTGATGGATTGCTGGTTATATTGCCACAGAAAGAGCAGCTGCAGCATGGGTGTCAGGGACAGAAGTGCAGATTATGAAGGCATCTCTTTCCCTGCTAAGGTTTGGTGGGCAATAGTTTGTTCTCAATTGCGGCCTACAGTAAATGATAACACATTGTCACCTTTCCTTGCTTCATTGGTTGCTTGCCTCATGGCAGGGTATCCAGTGAATGTAGGCTGGATCATCTCTACAGAGATGTGGGATAGGGCACTGAACGAGAGATCAGGTTTGCCATTTCCCTGTCTGATAGGGAAACTTTGCCTGCAGGCAAATATTCCACCGAATAAGTTTGTGGATAAGTAGGAAGAAGCATCCAAAGTCACCGCCGCATCTAAGATAAAGGATGTAGTAAACCATCTTACTGGGTTGAGAGCAGTGTCGGTTGGCCCATTAGCTGTTATACCTCATGTGCCGGTTAAGATTCCACGACCTGAGGGAGGCAGTGAACATGGTAAATCTTCACAACCATCTACAGGCACACCACCACCAGCTTCATCTTCATAGGCCGCAGGTACTTTTCTGACTATCCCTACTGTAGTTTTTGAGCGTTTGGTTGCAGAGAAGAGACAGACCCGGTCTATAGTAGAGTAGATTGTGCTCAAACTACCTCAGGTAGTGTTGAAATATGAGATGCGGCAAGAGCTTGCGGTGCTAAAAAACTGGATGGATGATCTTAAGGTCCATGTGAACAATCAACTACAGGTTGTAGGTTCGTTAAATGTTAAGGAGTTGAAGGCATAATTGGATGAGATGCGAGCTGACAATGCTAAACTGGCTAAGAAGCCAGTCATTGTTCCCCCTCTGGTTGTGCCAGATTCCCTGATGAGCTTATTCAGTGAGCCTCCTACCAATCAGGCTCTTGACGACATCTGGGGTGGTGTACCTAGAGAGAAATCCGGCAAGAGAAACAGAAGGATGTGGTTTCTAATGAGGAGCATCAAACAGACATTTACAAAGAGGAAAAGAGACAGCTCAAGAATGCCAGGAAGGAATCCAAGAGACTAGCAAGAGAAGAAGCAACACTTGAGCAGCAGAGATGAGAAGCAATATTTGTCGGCGCTTCTGGTAGTACTATACCAGACCCGGTTGATAGCAGTCAGCCTGTCCCAATCCAGGTATCTGAGAGTGCACCCGTTGATAAGGATGCTGACACTGCCCCGACTACCGGTGCCTAGTGCGCTGTAGGTATGACCCCTCCTCACAGCCCCTGTTTTGTGTTTATTTTTATACTCTTAGGGAAAAGTCTTTTTGATTGAGGGGGGTTGTGAGTAACCTGCCATTAAGTGTTAAAATGGATGGAGGTTGGCTCTATTTTTTTTATTGTATCTAAAATTGTGAAATTGTCGTGGTTTTTGTGTTGTGAATAATTGCTAGCAGTAGCTAAATCTTAGGCTTGTGTGTATCTGATATAATAAGAAATATGTCCTTAATCTGGAAATCTAACTGTTAGGCTCTTTGTACGACATTTTAGATACACATATGTTGAACATTGCTAGCTTGGAACATAAATCGGCTAACTAAAACGGTGAAAAGTGTAAACATGTGTCATGTGAGTGTGAGGTTTGCATGAATGTGAGTGTGAGGTTTGCATGAATGTGAGTGTGAGGTTTGCATGAAGCCTACCACTGGATGTAGAAACTAGAACTTGCCTGAGTAGTTGATGAGTCCCAAATTTCGACTCATTTAGGGCTTTGTTTTGATAGTTTATTGTCCTCAAATGCCTAATTTATGCTCCGTACTGATGTTAAAATGTTGACTTGCAGCAAAGAAAGCGAAAGGAGCAAGGCAAGGACATTATCGGGTGAAAAGGAGATAAAAAGATGAAAAAGGCTGAAGATATCAAAAGCTGAGAATCATCTAAGCCACTAGGCGACTCGCCGAGTGGCACTTCAGCTCGCCTAAAGTTCCAGACATCCAGCCCTGGGGAGAAGCCAATTTGGCGATGGATTTTGACATTCGGCGGACCGCCGACTGGATCGGCGACACATTCTGGATCGCCTAAAGTCACAGAACCTTGAGGACTAAAAGCCAAGGAATACCGGCGATGAGATGGAGTGATTGGCACGTCGCCGATCTGGTCGGTGACGCTCGACTTACCTCACCTAATGGTCCTTGCAGCTGAAATTCGAGAAACTATATATTGAATTCTAAAAGAGTTCAAAGGGTCCTGGTTTTTATTATTAAAGTCCAGTTTTAGTTTTCTTCGGTTTTTGGGAGAGTTTTCTTAGTATTTTCCATTGGAGAACAACTTTGACGGGTTTTTCAAGTACATTCGAAGTGGGTCTTTGACTTTTAGCATTTTGGATCATATTAAAGACTTTGATTGCAATACCTAGATCATGGAGAATGTTTTTGGTATTAATTTCTATCTTTTTATGACGCTTGGCTAAAACCCCAATTCTTGGGGTGTGATTATGTGATTATTTGCTTAATTAGCGTATGGGTATTGTTGTTTAATGATTTAAATGTTGTTTTAATGTGGGTTTGATCGATAGCTGAGTAGTAATTTATGAATTGTAGTTGTAAATACAATTTTAGTTTAGTGTTTTGGGCTTGCGAGAGAGAGAGGTTCTAAGACCAAGGTTATCGATTGATGGTGTAGTGTGTGGATTGTTATGGGTTCAGCTCGAGAGAGTGAATCTTAACTCATTCCTACCTATCTAGCTCAAGAGAGTAGATAAATTAAGATTTTGGGCTGTTTTGTAGTGTCAAGCTTGTCGAGGTTTGAGAGAACTCGCCTGAACCGTAATAGTTGTTCGAGAGAAAACTATTGCACCTATAGTCTAGCCTACCCATAGTGATTCAGCACTTTATTATTAAGCTCCAATTACCCATATAGTGAAATTACCTTATAATCGATCACATCCCGAGAATTTCTTCCTACTTGTCTAATCCCCTGTTTTAGTGATTATTGTAGTTGTTAATTGATATCTTAAAATCCCCCATCTGACATTCGTTGTCAAACCTTTGACTTATTTTATTTGATTTTGATACTGTCTACTTCTATAACCGATTAGAATCACCTCTTTACTTCCTAACAGAATTCGATACGGTACATCTCCCTGTGGGATCGACCCCAACCTTTCGTTGGGTTATATACTAGATTACGATCGTCTACACCTAAAATTGGATGAGGTGTATTTGAGACGCTAATCAAAATGGCGCCGCTACCGGAGAGTGGTGTTATTGAATTCTCTTTTGGAAGTGGGTTTGTGATTTGATTGTGTTATAGTTGAACCCATTTACTGTTTGTTGTTGATTGTTATTTTTTTACACAGGTGACAAAATAAGTGTCAACGGAAGCAATGCAATGGCCAATCCTAAAAATGTAGCTTGAATTGGTATCTCTTTCGTGCCACGACCTTAAATAAGGCGCTTCTTGGGAGGCAACTCAAGTTTTTGATGTTTTTAATATTGCTTTTGAATAATGGGTGTTGATTGTGTAGGTTGGAAAGTTGAAACTGTAGGAAAATGAGCAGTAGGCGAGCCAAAAGTCCAGTCGGTGACTCACCGAGGAGGTTGGCGAGCCGGACTTAGACCACCGTTTGAACCACCCAGAATACTGGGGATTCTGTAAAACTCGGCGAGCTAAAGGGAGACTCGGCGCATCGCCGAGTGGGTTGGCGACCGCGACTAACGTCGCCGACCAGCGTCCAAACTAAAGAGTTTTAAAAGGCCAAACAGTTTTAAATTCAAAAATCTCTTCATTTTCATACTTTTTGATTTTCGTACTCTCACAACCGCTTATATTGTTGTTTCTGCATTTTATTCTCACTTTATTTGGGATCTTGTGCTCGGGGTGGATTTTAGGATTACTAGCTTTCCAAATTTTTGGCATCAAAGGTTGGTTTCCATTATTTCCATACCCACCTCTATTGGGCTGTTTTTGTGAATATTGTTGTTTTTGGGTTTTGTGAATGTTGGATCTGATTTTTGCTTTACATATCTATATCTTGGTTTGTGATCCATATTGTTCCATTGTTTTGAATTGCAAATGGTTTTGAACGAATTTTAAAATTTTGCCACCTCTTGAGTATGTGATTGTGGCTGTTCTTGTACAAATTTGAGTGTCCGTTGTGGTCAATACCGATGACTTAAATAGTGCTCTTAATTGAAAAAAATTAATGTGCGGCTACGATGAGGCAAACGAAGTTACATAGGCAATATGTGAACTTTTAGCATCTCGTTGTGACTAACCGGTTGTCGAATGAGTCTCTTGTGATGAACATTGCATGCTAGCTAGAAAGTGTGTAGTCTTGTTTGATAATTGTATCAATGCCTTGAGTTGTGAGGTCGTATCGAACATTGTGTTTGATGACACCTAGAAGTTACCCCGTTGGTTCAGTTGATTGAGTGATGCAAGCAATAGCCATGATCTTAGGCAAAACTTTTGAAGAGTGAGCCTATTTGTCGACATACCTCTTTGTGGCCAACCTTGTGAGAAGTGTGAACCTTGCTTTGCCCCTTTTCAGCCTAACCTTTTCATGAAAGAAACTTGAACAATTGTGACATCTCTTTATCCCTTCACCCATAACTTTCATGAACTATGGTTTGTTTAAATAGATAACTTAGGCCAGAAGCCTAAGTTGGGGGTGTGGTGGAAAAGAAGGAAAGTCAAGAAGTATTAAAAATTCATCCTTGTTTATGGATTGTTTTGAAAAAGATGGAACCCCTCAATGTAAGAGAGAAAAAGAAGAAAGGAAAGAGAAAGACTGAAAAAGAGAAAAAGTTGTGAATTAAAGTAGTAAAATTTGCAAAAGAAATAGGGTATCCGGTGGTGCATATGAAGTTGAATAATGGGGTGGATTATGAGCAGGTTTAAAATGTGAAAAAAGGAGGAAAGTGAATTTCAGGCCATACTTCATGAAGGTAGAAGCCACTAAGCCTAAATGACCATACCTTTACACTCAGCCCCGTTACAAGCCTTGGAAAGACCTTTGTGATCTTAAGTGAGCTGAAACGAATGTTGATTGGAAAATAAGGGCAAACCTATGGGTGGAGTCATGCATGTGTTCATCTTTGTGAGTGTGAGAGTTGTATGTGATTCTGGGACTTTAAATTGTTGAGAAATTTTATGTGAATATGGAATCATCTTTGTTGTGAGGGCATTTGAATACCTTTGTTGAGCTTGAACATGCATTTGAAGCAAGCATTATGAGCTTGAGTACTCTTGATGATGGTGAGTCACAATTTGAAACTTTGAGTGCATAATTGATCATTGTATAAGTAGTTTGAACCTTCTTGTGTGAATTTATGTTGAGTCTTATGCAGCACTATTAATAGACATGTTTGTTGAACTGTTTGATCTTGAGTTTTACTTGAGGACAAGCAAAAGTTTAAGTTGGGGGTGTTGATGAGTCCGAGATTTCGACTCATTTAGGGCTTTGTTTTGATAGTTTATTATCCTCAAATGCCTAAATTATGCTCAGTACTGATGTTAAAATGTTGATTTGCAGTAAAGAAGGCAAAAGGAGCAAGGCAAGGACATTATCGGGTGAAAATGAGCTAAAAAGATGAAAAAGTCTGAAGATAACAAAAGCTGAGAATCGCCTAAGCCACTCGGCGACTCGTCGAGTGGCACTTCAGCTCGCCTAAAGTTCCAGACTGCCAGCCCTAGGGAGAAGACAATTTGGCGATGGATTTGGACATTCGGCGGACCGCCGACTGGATCGGCGACAAATTCTGGATCACCTAAAGTCACAAAACCTTGAGGACTAAAATCCAAGGAAGACCGGCGATGAGATGGAGTGATTGGCGCGTCGCCGACCTGGTCGGCGACACTCGACTTACCTCGCCTAATGGTCCTTGCAGCTGAAATTTGGGAAACTATAAATTGAATTCTATAAGAGTTCAAAGGGTCCTGGTTTTTATTATTGAAGTCCACTTTTAGTTTTCTTTGGTTTTTGGGAGAGTTTTCTTAGTATTTTCCATTGGAGAACAACTTTGAAGGGGTTTTCAAGTACATTCGAAGTGGGGCTTTGATTTTTAGCATTTTGGATCATTTTAAAGACTTTGATTGCTATACCTAGATCATGGAGAATATTTTTGGTATTAATTTCTATATTTTTATGACGCTTGGCTAAAACCCCAATTCTTGGGGTGTGATTATGTGATTATTTTCTTAATTAGCTTATGGGTATTTTTGTTTAATTATTTAAATGTTGTTTTAATGTGGGTTTGATCGATAGCTGAGTAGTAATTTATGAATTGTTGTTGCAAATATAATTTTAGTTTAGTGTTTTGGGCTTGCTCGAGAGAGAGGTTCTAAAACCAAGGTTATCGATTGATGATTGTAGTGTGTGGGTTGTTATGGGTTCAGCTCGAGAGAGTGAATCTTAAATCATTCCTACCTATCTAGCTCGAGAGAGTAGATAAATTAGGGTTTTGGGCTGTTTTGTAGTGTCAAGCTTGTCGAGATTCGAGAGAACTCGCCTGAACCGTAATAGTTGTTCGAGAGAAAACTATTGCACCTATAGTCTAGCCTACCCATAGTGATTCAGCACTTTATTATTAAGCTCCAATTACCCATATAGTGAAATTAGCTTATAATTGATCATATCCCGAGAATTCCTTCCTACTTGTCTAATCCCCTGTTTTAGTGATTATTGTAGTTGTTAATTGATATCTTAAAACCCCACATCTGACATTCGTTTTCATACCTTTGATAATGTCTACTTCTATAACCGATTAGAATCACATCTTTACTTCCTAATAGAATTCGATACGGGGGTTCGACCCCAACCTTTCGTTGGGTTATATACTAGATTACGATCCTCTACACCTAGAATTGGATGAGGTGTATTTGAGACGCTAATCTGCAGTCTTGCTAAATTCTGAGAATAACTGGATAGGAGGTGATCATTAGGCCATTTTTATTAAGTACACTGGAAACCAAAAATAAACTACCAAATGAAAGCATGAACCCTTGAACCCCATTTGAGCCTTGAAGCGAATTTTGTTCTTACCAGTTTGATATCATTTCCTTGGGTCTCTAAAGACATGATGCCAGAACTCAGGCCAAAAGCCTAAGTTGAGGGTGATCACACCACGAGCAGAAAGGAAAAGAGTAAAAAGATTGTACACTCAGGCATTCTGAAGGCACGAAGTAAAAATGGTCGCTTGAACAGGCGTAGTGCACATGGTTCAAAGAAAATGGTAGTATATATAAAAAAAAATTAAGAAGAAGAATGGTGTGGCTGCTGGGATATACTAAAATGAGATGAGTTGGAATCGCTCAGATAAAGTTGTGTGCAAATAAAAACTTTAGAGGACCAAGGTAAATTAGTCACTCACAAAATCATAAATTCCACTCCCTAGTCCGAGCCTATGCTACAAGCCTAAAAAGTCCTACAGTGATCCTATTACAGTTGTTTGATAGAGAGAGCGTAGAAAATAAGGCCAAGCCTATGGTCTTCTTGTTTGCAGTGTTAGAAGTTTTTTTGGAGTGTTAGCGTAATGATTAGTCCTAACTATCATGTGTGAAGGACTTATTTGGTGTGTGGGCACTATGTTTGCATTCGATAGTTAAATTGTGTTAGCTGATAATGGATACTAGCATAAGCATGATTAACTGTGAGTAATGGGATGTCGTACATTGATCCTTGCATGATTAGATAGATGGTTTTGGACAAAAGTGTTGGTTGAGATAGTTGTTGCATGCTAGTAGGGTGTCTTGGGTATTTGAGCATCAAGTGTTTCTTTCTTTCTCATCACTTGAAGACAAGTAATGGTTCTAAGTTTAGGGTGTTGATGTGCCATGAAATCATGGAACATTTGACGCTCAAAACTAAAGTCAATGTGAGACCTCGAGTGTATTTATGTAGATATGATGTGTTTGTTAATGTTTGAATAGGTAAAACACTTAGACGTAAAAGATAGTAAAAAAGGGAATAAAGTGAATTTGAAACAACCACCATGAAGCCCCAGACAAGCCATGGTCATAGTGACGAGACTTCTGGAGGCTTGTGGATTAAAGCAATGAAAGAAAAACAAATTGAGGAATGCCTAAGTGAAGACCACGACGTCCTTGACGGGTCGTGGTCTCTTTCACGGGTCGTCTAGAAGCTCGTGAGGATGGACCATTGATGAAGGTTCGAGGAACTTAGTCAGGATTGAAGACCACGGGACCCTAGATGGGTCGTGGTGGAGTCAACGAGCCGTTGTGATGTTCATGAAGAAGAGGATGAAATTCCAGTGAAGATCCAAGTGGAGGCTCAGCATCACGATGCTCAACACAGCCCGTGGTGCTCAAAATGGTCCGTCTGGTTGCTCATGACTGATATTAGGAAAGGAAGTCCAACACTATCTAAGTGTGGGACCACGATAGGCTTCACGGGCCGTCTGGCTCGTGACGGGCCGTTATGATTCCCATGAAATTTCCCGAAAAATCAGTCCTACTTTGAATATGACTCGTTTTGAACAGACTATTTGAATTAACTAGGTTTATTTTTGAACTATCTCGTCATTGTATGAATGATATACGACTTTCGATATTTTCTTAGCTTTGGTTTTATCGATTATCATTAGATCAAGATTTGAAGATTGTGATTAATCTCAAGTTTTCTTTGAATTCGCAATTATTGTAAGTGATAACTTTTATGCATTCAACAATAGTTATTGCTTTTTTTCTTGATAACATGAGTGGCTAAACATCACAACTAGGGTTGTGGGCACCATGACGATAAGTTAGTTACAGATTCAACGAACGAGTAAAAACATTATTGTTATTTGCAAAACGTAGTTCTTACTTTCATAATCTATTCTTTCTAATGAGTGCACACATTAGAAATTGCATGTATCTACCATTTGTACGAGAGAAAAGTGGTAGTTAGGAAAAAGGAGAATTCATATATTGGTTTGGAGTGAAAACTCGAGTTTGAGAGAAGAGAGTTTTGACACCGAATGTTGCGAGGGTAAAACTACACAATACTCTAAGACTGAGAGGATTAGAGCGATAAGTATCTAATAAAACTGAGAAGTGTTAGATGCCTTCAACTCGCTGGTATTTGCAATATTAATAATCAACCGTTACTTGTTCACAATTTTGAATTAAAAGCTAAGTCATGGGGAACACAACCCTGGTTTCAGTTAATTACATATCACAACTTTGAAGTTAAAACCCTGTTACCTGTGTTAACTTAAGTAGTATAATAAACATTAGTTACTTGAAAACCACATCTAAACCCATTTTTACATTTTGAAAGTACTTTCTTTGGGAAATAATAACAACTATTGGATAAAGGCGTCAGTGAAACTATTTCTATAAGTAAATTCTCTATGGGATCGACCTCAACTTACGTTGAGTTCTATAAATTGACATCGACCATTTACGCTTCTTAAGTGAAGTGTATGTTTGGACGTATTAGTGAGAAATCCTTTAAACAACACAACAACAACAACAACCACATCATTGATACTTCACTCTCAAAGCATCCTTAAAACATTTACATCAATTTCATAAGAACATGCATAATTCCATAATTCACCTTTCATAATTCAAAACTCACTTTCATACATCAATATCTAGAAAAATGGGTTAGACATGGGTTCATGGGAATTCATCAATAAAATCATGTAATTATATCAATTCATGCTTGATAGATCATAAAACAATCAAATAAATCAATATTTAAAAGAACCCATGACATGGAAGAAAACCCTAACTCAATTGGGAATTCTAACTTTGTAAATTGGAGAATTTAGGAACTCCATGGAGGAAAGGGCTCCATGGATGAAAACTATCATACCTTAATGCCAAAAGCTTGCCTTGAATTGATGAATTGGAGAGTTGGCTAGAAACCCTAGGTTGATCCCTTCTTCTTCAAGTTTTGTAGAGAGAGCAATATTTTGAGAGGAAGACTTGTTCTTCTTTTAGGAATTTTAGAGAATGATTTCAATTAGGAAAATTTGGGGTTAAAAACACTTATATAGGACTTCTAGTTAAGGGCAAAATGACATAGTATTAGGATAGAATAATTAGGAAAATACCCAAAAGCCCGTGACTTACAGCTGACGCAACCCCTCAAACTGTGGTCGAGCCGTCTAAGGGACCAAGAGTCATTTAGGTAGTCATGGTCCTTGGACCAGTTGCTTGGGACGAGACCCCTGCTGGTGGGGCAACTTGACGGCGACCACCACAGCTCGTTATCCTCACCACAAGCCGTCAAAGCCTTTGTGGGAGGGATGCTTTCCATGGCAACCACTACCAAGCTCCCACGAGCTCTTTCACGAGCCGTCTCCCTCTCCATGAGCCGTTAAGGCCTCCGTGGGAGGGATCCCTATGAGGTAGGTCTGAGGGAAGCTTACCACGATCCCTTAAATGGACCGTGGTTCCCTTCACGGCCCGTGTGAAGCTCCATGGACTGTCCCATGGGCCGGTTTTGGCTTGTGAGTTTCCCCCTTGACTCCTTTCCTAACCTTTCTCAAATCTGAGGTGTTACATTATCTCCCCCTTGGGGTCATTTGTCATCGAATAAGATTCAAGACATCATAAGGAAGGTAGGAACTCAAACCTAACAGCCAACCATGCATGCAATCACATAGGTGCACATATCTGAGGAGGAAACATCAACTCCAAGCTAAAGCATGTTCAAAACATCAAATCATGAAGTCTATATGGAACTCATACTCAAATGCACATAAACATGTATAGATCATTCAAATGACTCATTTTCTCAAAATTTAAGCTTTTCACGAATAATGCATAATGAGGAAATCATGGGAATATCTAAGACTCATGACACCTAATGAGTAAACCATGAGGAGCTAAATACCTCAGGCTTGAGTAGGGACGTTGGGGAAAATATGAGGGTATCGGGACATCATATCGGCCTCGGCCTCCCAAGTAGAACCCTCAAATAACTGATTCCTCCAAAAAAACTTTCACGGAAGTAACTTCTTTATTTCTCAACCTCTTAACTTGTCGGTCTAAAATCTCAACCGGAACTTCCTCATAAGAAAGATTCTCATCAATTCCCAAACCTTTTAAGGGGACTAAGGATGTCGGATCTCCAACACATTTCTTCAACAAGAAGACATGGAAAATGGGATATACCGATGCCAAGTCATTAGGCAAATCAAGCTCATAAGCAACCTTGCCAATCCATCTCAAAATCTGGTATGGACCCACATAACGGGGACTAAGTTTTCCTTTCTTCCCGAACCTCATTACACCCTTCATGGGTGAAATTTTCAAATAGACCCAATCATTAACTTTAAACTCAAGATCTCTTCTTCTAACATTGACATAGGACTTTTGTCGACTTTTAGTCGTTTTCAACCTTTCTCTAATAAGTCAAACTTTTTCCATAGCCTCATGTACCAACTCGGGACCTATTAGGGCAACTTCACCCACCTCAAACCAACCTATTGGAGATATACACATCCTACCATATAGGGCCTCTAATGGAGCCATACCAATACTTGAGAGATAACTATTATTGTAGGCCAACTCAATCAAAGGCAAGTGATCATCCCAATTACCCTTGAAGTCAATTATGCATGCTCTCAACATATCTTCTAAAGTTTGGATAGTACGCTCCGTTTACCCATCGGTTTGTGGGTGAAAGGTCATACTAAGCTTAACACGAGTACCTAGACCCTTTTGGAAAGATTTCCAAAACTAAGAAGTTAATTGGGTACCACGATCGGATATAATTGATAAGGGCACTCCATGCAACCTCACCATTTCCTTCAAATACAACTTGACATTGTCTTCCGCCGAATAAGAAACCTTGATAGGAATGAAATGAGCCAATTTCGTCATCCGATCTATAATAACCCAAATCGAGCCATGTTGTCTTTGGGTTTGAGGCAACCTAACAATGAAGTCCATGTTTAAGTCTTCCCACTTCCATGTAGGAATGCTAATATCTTGGGATAAACCTCCCGGCTTTTGATGCTCAACTTTTACTTGTTGACAATTGGGGCACTTAGCCACAAATTCCGCAATATCTTTCTTCATCCCATTCAACCAATAGATCTCCAGTAAGTCACGGTACATCTTGGTGGCTCCCGGGTGTATGCAATATCGAGAACTATGGGCTTCTAACAAGATCTGCTCTCTCAAGTCATCAACATTAGGAACACATAAACAACCTTGATATCGAAGTGCACCATCTCCCCCTTGGGAGAAAGCCTTAACAAACTTCTGACGCACTGTTTCCTTTAATTCAATCAAAATCGGATCAAGACCTTGCTTGGCCTTCACATCAGTCACAAAAGACGATTCTTAACCATTGTGAACCACTACACCACCTTTGGTAGAGTCGACTAACCGAACACCCAATTGGGCCAATCTATGAACATCTCGAACCAACTCTTTCTTATTATCTTCAATGTGAGCAACACTACCAATCGATAATCGACTGAGAGCATCTGCCACCACATTTGCCTTATCGGGGTGATAAAGAACACTCATGCCATAGTCTTTCAACAATTCAAGCCATTTTTTTTGGTGAAGATTTAGATCCTTCTGGTTAAACACATACTGCAAACTCTTGTGGTCAGTAAAGACATCCACATGAACACCATAAAAATAATGCCTCCAAACCATTAAGAAAAAAACAACCGCCACTAGTTCGAGGTCATGGGTCGGATAATTCTTTTAATGAATCTTAAGTTGCCTTGAAGCATAGGCAATGACTTTCTCATTTTGCATAAGGACATATCCTAGCCTAATTCTCGAGGCATCACAATAAACGACAAAACCATATGTCCCTTTCGGTAATGTCAACACCGGAGCGGTAGTAAGTCTATCCTTCAATTCTTGAAAACTCTTTTCACACGTTTTGGACCATAAGAACTTAACCTTCTTTTGAGTCAATGACGTCAATGGAGAAGCAATCGAAGAGAATCCTTCAACAAAACTCTTAAAGTAACCGGCTAGACCCAAGAAACTCGTAATATCCGAAGGGGTTAGAAACTTTAGACCGCATCCGTCTTCTTAGGATCTACCTCAATACCCTTACCGGAAACAATATGCCCAAGAAAACCCATGAACCTTAGCCAAAACTCACATTTACAAAACATTGCGAAGAGTCATTGGTCTTTGAGGATTTGTAACACAATCTTTAAATGATCGGTATGCTCATTTGCACTCCTCGAATAGACCAATATATAATCAATGAACACAATCACAAACATATCAAGGTATCGTCTAAACACCCTATTCATCAAATCCATAAATACTTCCAGAGTATTAGTCAAATCAAACAACATCACTAAAAACTCATAATGACCATACCGAGTTCGGAAAGCCGTCTTCGTAATGTCATCTTCCTTCACCCTCAATTGGTGATAACCCGACCGGAGGTCAATCTTAAATAAGTAACTTGCTCCTTGAAATTGGTCAAACAAATCATCTATCCTTGGGAGAGGATACTTATTCTTAATAGTTACCTTATTCAACTTCCGGTAGTCGATACACATACGAAGTGAACCATCTTTCTTTCTAACAAAGAAAACTGGAGCACCCCGTGGAGAGATACTCAGTTTGATGAATAGAAATAGGTTGTGTTTCTGGTAGAAGGTCAATACCGAAGTCTATTTCCCTTTCGAGAGGAATACCAGGTAAATCATCTGGAAATACTTCCGTAAACTCATTTGCAATGGGGACCGACTCAAGAGTAGGGGTCTCGGAATCTATATACCTCACCATAACTAGATGGTAAATGCAACCCTTAGAAATTATTTTTCTAGCTTTAAGATAAGAAACAAACTGACCCTTAGGAATAGAATTTCCCCCTTTCCACTCTAGGATAGGTTCATTTGGAAACTGAAACTTGACTACATGGGTTCTACAATGAATAGAAGCGTAACATACATGTAATTAATCCATACAAAGGATAATATCGGAATCTAGCATATCAAGTTCTACAAGGTCAACATGAGTGACTCTATGGGGTAAGGAGATGGGACACTTTCTATAGACCCTCTTAGCCACAACAGAATCGCCAACAGGAGTAGAGACAAAAAAAAGATCTAACAACACATCCGGAAATATATCAAACCTCGTAGCCACATATGGCGTCATAAAAGACAAGGTAGCACCGGGGTCAAGTAAAGCATAAACATCAAGTTGGAAGACTTTCAACATACCGGTAACTACATCAGGAGAACCTCTTTCTCACCACGAGTCTGAAGTGCATAAAACTTGTTTTGCTTCTAATTTCCACTAGGACCAGATGAAGGATTAGGTTGATCTCGTCTACGACTATCTCCCTCATTCTTAGCAACTGAAGGACAATTCCTTATCTTGTGGTCCATCTTCCCACAATCAAAGCAAGCATTGGAACGGGCTAGACATTTACCCTCATGCTTCTTTCCACACTTAGCACAAGTAGGCAATAAAGACCTATTACTATTTCCTCCTTAAGGCTTAGGGTTAGACATCCTATCTTTGTTGAGCTTAGAAGGACCATTGAAGTAACCTCTACCGGAAAACCTTTGTCGAAACTTAGAACAACCATGCCCATCAGACTTTGAACGTGAGAAGTTACCATCATCGGTCTTAGCCCTCTTTGCCTCCCTAGACTTTTCCTTAAGTTTTTCCTCTTCGATTTGTTAAGAATGAACCGTGAGACGAGAAATGTCCATATCATTGACAAGCATAGTAGCACAAAATTCCTTAACCACCATCTCGGACACACCTGAAACAAACTTACGCATCATTGCCCTAGGATCATCAATCATAGTAGGAGCATATCTAGACAATTGTGTGAACTTCAAATCATATTCCTTCACACTCATATTTCCTTGATGAAGGTTTATAAATTCAAGCACCTTTGCCTCCCTCATCTCAAGGGGAAAGAACCTATCAAGGAAAGAAACTTTAACCTTTTCCCAATCAATAAGACCCGCATCTTCTACTCTCCCTTCTTTCCATTAGTTTAACCATATTTCGAAAAAACCCTTAAGATGATAAGTGTCCAACTCCTCCTTTTCCACCTGTGTCACTTCCATGATGATCAACACCTTGTAAACTTCATCAATGAACTGTTGAGGGTCTTCTTAAACCTTAGAACCATAAACTCCAGAGGATTCATTCTAGTGAAGTCCCTCACACTAGATGTCGGCGTGCCCACATTTTGGTTCAAGGGGACAACAACCTCCCTATAGGCTTTGGTCGTCATCGCATGAGCCAATACTTGAAAAGGAGCCCTAAACTTTGCATTAGTCACTTTCTCGGCCAAAGGATCAACCGAAACTTGAGGAGCTTGAGGAGGAGCCTCTTGATTCACATTCTCTCCCTCATTCCTTCTAGCATATTCCCTTCGAGTGGCCATATCTTGTAGAGCATCGGATAAGGATTAGGAGAGAGACCTTAGAGATTTAAACTCTATCGCAGGACTTTAGAGTAATGAAAGAAGTGGAGTTTCCTAAACATCTAATAGCCTCTCATTCATAAGTGTGGTGCGCTTCACACTCATGAACAAGACTCTACTCGACGTGGCTTGTGAGACTTCCTAGGACATTTCTAAACCTTTTTCTTTGATTACCAAGTTTATCACGACTCAAGGTATCCCCTAGGCGTAACATGGCGTATAAGACACAGAGAGTCCTCATACAAGCCACTTAGCTTTCATCATACAAGATAATACATAACGAGATTTAAAAAGACAATTTTAATATAGAAAAGTTTTATAGAGAAAAGCGGAAATCTAAACATCATCTCAAAGCCATCTAGTACATAAGATTTTATTGGGGTGTAGCCCGTACAACAAGTTCTCAAAACTGAAAGTAAAGACAAAAGTGAAATCAAGCTCAGTCCTCGGGTGATGAGGACTCACCAATCTTCAATCTTCTTTATGTTATCCCTAGCCACGAAAGGGTGAATCTGTAAGGTCAGACCCTATATTTTTGGAAAATTTAGGCAAGAGTATGCGTTAGTAAAAACATTTACCAAGTATGATATCCATTTACAAAACATTTGAAAACATACTTAAAAGAGATACCTTCATGAAATGCAATGACCAATCTAAAACATGAGGTAAAGAGTTAGAAAACATGAGTGATAAAACATGTTCAATGCACATAGTCATCATCTTAAACATGTATGAGATACTTTCTTGAAGTAACCTTAGTTCATCATAGCTTGCTTGTGGGAAGTAGCCTTAACCGACATATAAGACCATGTGAGCTATTGACATGGAATCCGGTGTATCCCACACCGAAAAAGGGTGTCCTACTTGCCAAGGTATGGATCATGAACTTCTAGCTTATGTGGATCCACTAGCTAATATCTATCTAGTATATCCTATGTTGGCACATAGTTTATAAGACACGGTTAATCACCACTTGACCACTCAGTACTAAGCTTTAACTTCCACGGAATAGTTCTTAATCATATTTATCTTATATTTTAAAGGAACATGGGTAATCTCCTCTTGTCCTTACATCATGTGACATGGGTAATCGCCTCTTGTCTTTCAATTGAGAGAATGGGTAATCGCCTCTTGACTCAATATTAAAATAGCTCCTTAACATTGGTTCATTTTAAGCGAGAAAGCCTTTCAACCTTAAGAATCCTTTTAATCTAAGATTATCCTTTCATAATCATGATTTCATGTATATGTGAGAAATACATTCAACAACACAACAAAAAAAATATTATTGATACTTCACTCTCAAAACATCCTTAAAATATTTACATTAATTTCATAAGAACATACATAATTCCATAATTCATCTTTCATAGTTCAAAACCCACTTTTATTGATCAATATCTAGAAAACATGGGTTAGACATGGGTTCATCAAAATTAATCATATAATTATATCAATTCATACTTGATAGATCATAAAAGAATCAATAAATCAATATTTAAAGGAACCCATGACATGGAACAAAACCCTAACTCAATTGGGGAATTCTAACTTTGTAAATTGGAGAATTTAGGAACTCCATGGAGGAAAGGGCTCCATGGATCAAAACTATCATATCTTAATGCCAAAAGCTTGCCTTCAATGGAGGAATTGGAGACTTGGCTAGAAACCCTAGGTTGATCCCTTCTTCTTCAAGCTTTCTAGAGAGAGAAATATTTTGAAAGGAAGACTTGTTCTTCTTTTAGGAATTTGAGAGAATGATTTCAATTAGGAAAATTTGGGGTTAAAAACACTTATATAGGACTTCTAGGTAAGGGCAAAATGGCATACTATTAGGATATAATAATTAGGAAAAGACCCAAAGGCCCCTGACTTACAACTGACACAACCCCCAAACGGTGGTCTTCACGAGCCATCTAAGGGACCACGAGTCATTTTGGCAGTCGTGGTCCTTGGACCAGTGGCTTGGGATGAGACTCCTGCTGATGGAGCACTGTGACGCTGACTACCACGGCCTGTCATCCTCACCACGGGCCGTCAAGGCCTCCGTGGGAGGGATGCTGGTCATGGCCACCATTGCCAAGCTTCCATGAGCTCTTTCACGAGCCGTCTCCCTTTCCAAGAGCAGTCAAGGCCTCTATGAGAGGGATCCCGGCGAGGCAGGTTTGGGAGAAGCTTACCACGATCCCTTAAACGGACCGTGGTTCCCTTCATAGCCCGTGTGGGGCTCCATGGAGGGTACCATGGTCCGAGTTTGTCTTGTGAGTTCCCCCTTTGACTCATTTTCTAACCTTTATCGAATCTGAGGTGTTACAGGTTATAAGTGTGCAAGAAGACCAAAATGAGGTTTGGTTATATGTATTAGCTAGATGAGAATATTTGGTACATATATTTGTAGTAATTAATTAAATTTCCATTGGTAGAGACGATAAGAAGGAAAGAAATTCCTAGAATTATTGGTTACCTAGAATTCTATGAAGTTGTTATAGTACTAGGCTTGAATATGGTGTTGATAACATAAAGTGGTTATAGTACTAGGCTTTAATATGGTGTTGATAACATAAAGTTGTTATAGTACTAGGCTTGAATGTGGTGTTGATAACATTTGGATAAATAAAATATGCATTAAGTACTTCTTGATTAGAACTCGAGGTTTGTTAAATGATGTTCTAAGGATTAGTATTCTCAGGATGAAATTCTCTAGAGATGTATTGAACATGAATTTTGTGGTATAGATTATTATAAACATCTCATGTGTTTCTCCTTTAGTCCAACCTGACCATCATTTAAGGACGAATGATTTCAAGGGAGAGATATGGTAACACCCCAAAAATCTTTAAGCTAAGATCCGAACCATTCTTCATAAGTGTACAGGGTTGTACCGGATGATTCTTAATTTTGAATAGGTGTTAAAGTTAATTATTTAGTGTGGATGATATTTGGAGATCAATTAAGTTAATAATAATCTTCTAACACAAAGTTGAGTTGAAAGTTTCCTTATCACTTAAGTTTCCATAAAAGATTTTACTTTTGTCAACTTCTAATGACCATATATCTTAGAATATGAAGATTCATCTGGCACACAACCTACCAATTCAAGGTCTATGAATCTTCTTTCTAACACCACCAAGTTTGCATCATTTCGAGTTCGAAGTAGAGAGTTATGATCATTTTACTAAATAATATAGTGCAGTTCCATTTTGGCCGTGGGAAAATTCTAAATAAGGTAATATTATTCTCCTTATACCACTAGGAAAACCTTAAAGAACGAATTTCTTAACTCCTGTAAAGGCCTAAACAATCCTATTTCCATCTTTTTAATTCCTTCTTCTCCTCTCTCAAACCCTAATACAAAATTCTAAGGAAGATTAAAGCATAAGACTTCCAAGCAAGATTCATTCAAATATTATTCACGATTCTTCTTCAAGAAATGTTCTTCCAAATCCTTTTTAAGATTCTTCTTCGAAGATTTTCAAGAAACTAATTCAAGAATCTCAAGAAAGAATTCTTGATCGTTCTTCTTCAAGATAAATGGAGTCTTCAAGGTATGTATGATTATCAAAGTGAGGAACTTTGTTCTTCGTCACACCCTACTCCTACAATATATATTTTTTAAGATCAAAGCTAGGTTTTTACCCAAGATTCTATGATTTTGAATTCTCTTTAACTGCTACCATTGATTCTTGATATTTATCATCAAAATTATGGTACTTTATGTCATTAATAATTATTGATTCATGGTTCATGTTTATTATCACATGGACCTCTTTCTAATTAAAGTTATTAAAAAAACCTTGTCGTAGTATTTCTTATGCATTTCTTTCACAAATAAAGTATGCTCAAGATTTTAAAGAAGTCTTTCAAGGAAGTATTATCCTTTTCAATTTAAAGTTTATGAATTTAGGAGAATGGAAACAAAGTGATGAACCTATGGATGATGTTTTATGAATGTTTATGTATGTATTATGAAAAGATGTTTTATGATTAAAAGTTTGCTTTTGTGAAAGTATCAATGTTATTGTGAGGTTTTCTCACATACGAATATGATCATGATTGTGAAAGGTATTTCTCACGAATGGATTCACATTGGTGAAATGTTTTCTCACCTATGCTTGTATTGTGTTTTAAGGAGCTATTCTATGTTTTGATTTTAAAGATGAGGATGGGTATTAATCATTGCCTTTTCTATGTTATAATGATATTTGACGTTTATCTATTCGTTGGTATTTTGACTTAGCACCGAGAGGGCCTTGCGGTGCAGGCTCAAATAGGGTAGTCTCTAGTAGCAACCTCTAGTCCCTAACTACGTGCCCTCGTAGGATTGTCTTAAATGACCTAGCTAGTGGAATCGCTTAAGAAAAAGATGATGTGTACAGATGCTACCTTGTCAAGTAGAATCTCCTTCGTTCGATATGAGGGATATACGGGATTCCATGACATAGCTCTCATGGTCTCATTGTCGGTAAAAGTTAATATCCCTCAAAGAACTATATTTTGTTCAAAGGTTTTATGAAAAATTCTCAAATGGTTTTAAATATGCATTGACGTCATATATGATTTATGATTCCTTTATAAATATTTTTATCACGTTTTACTTGGTCTTGCATATCATGTTTAAATTCATCATGTCAAGGTTCAAAAATGATCATGCATATATATCTCATACTCAGTACATTCAAAGTACTGATTTGCTTACCTCTTGTGCCTACATTTTTCATCTAATGTAGATTCAGGTTCTTAGTATGAGGATTCTAGTCAATTGGATTGCAGCTTCTAGTCATAAGGTGATGAGTTCTCTTATTTCGAGCACTCAAGTCAGTTTTAAATTCAAGTATGTCAATTCTATTCACATGTATTGATTAAGGTAAGTGGGGGTCATATCCTGCTAACTATAATCAGTATTAGTAGTTGCTTTATAGACAATCTGTTAGAGTTGTTTTATTTTGTTTATTTTATTTGAGATTTCTTTCACATCACAATAGTTGTATACGAAACTTTGTCGAAAAATATATCAAACCTGTATTACTTAATTATGCTTCCGCTAAGTTATTTTTATTCATTTGCATGTTCATATTTAGTTACTCATGACTATGGTAGTATCAAGGGTTAACTTGAAGTCACTTGTGATTCTATGAACCGTGTTACGAAAATGGGGTAGTCTCGGGTCATGACATTATCTTCTTGTCTAATGCAAGATCATGTTTTAATAAATACATTCAAGTTCCCTCAAATCAAGAACGATTTCATGATCTCACAAAGCAAATCAATAAAGGTATAAGGAATCAATGCAACTCTCACTCTCTAAAAAGAAATACATGCAAGCTTTGTCCTATAGGTTTACCTATATTTTTACAATCATCAGATAACCTACTTTATGCAAGATCTTAAGGGTCTTTTAGGCTTGTAATGGGGCTGAGGGTTAAGGTATCGTCAATTTGGCTCGGTGACTTACCGTTTCAAAACATTGTTGCAATCATCTTCACCTCTCCTCAAGTTTTTTTCATTCCTTTTTATTTGAGAACTCAAACTTTGATTTTTCACTCAAACTATTTGGAATCCCATTTATTTCATCCACTTCTCTTTTTCATTCATATTTTTTCAAAGCATTTCATCATAATGACTCTTTTTTATTTATATAGAGGGGTTCCTTCTGTTTGTAACAAACTTCAAAGTTGAGTCTCATTTTATATTTCTTTGCCCTTCACTTGGCTTTGGTTCCTCCTTCCTTTTAACACCCCCAACGTAGGCTTTTGGCCTAAGTTGGCTATTCAAACATAACAATTCTTCAAAAAGGATTTTTGGTAATAAGGTAGAGACAATTTGGTTCAAGAGGTTTTCTTTTGGTTTTGCCAACAAATAGGTTAGGGTCAAATGGTGCAAAAATGGATGCACACCCTCACAAGGTAATTAGAAAAGATTATGAAAGTTTGGGTTCCCTCTTTGAATTGTTCCCAAGATCACGCCTCATATTTACGAAGATTTAAACAATTAAACTAACAAGGCAAATTCTAGGACTCTACACATATTCTTTCAAGTAAGACCTCACCATACATGGCATTTTGAAATACACTCATTTAGCAAATCCCAAAAAGATCAAAAGCGTACGTGCAATGTTCATTGCAGGGCTCACATCAAAACACATCTAGTCAACAAAAGATTCACGGAGATCACTCAAAAGTGTAGCCACATCAATTTCATTCCCGCAACACCAACACTCTACATCATGCTCATAATGAGTATTTTTCATGGCATAGATATTGAACACAACCGATGCTCAAATCATTATCAATGAAAACTTCAAGCATCTCAGGATTTTTAAAACTAATAGGGGGGTTGCAAAATGGGTTACGAAATCAAGAGAGAACAAAATAGGTACAAGAGACACACTCAACCAAAAGAAGCAGTATAATATAAACAAAAGTAAAGTACTACAATCATCCAAAAATCAAAATAACAAAATACAAACAAAAAGGGGAATATTGGCCAAAAGACCCTCACCCGAGAAAAAAAATAGCATTGTCCTCAATGCAAATAAAAGAAAAGTATGGAAGGCTGAGATAAAAGAGTCCCCCTAATAGGCTAAGCCTGTGGAGCACTCTCATCCAGAGACTTAGGTGAGGAAGCCTCAAGAAGGGCATCAATGCCCGATAATAGGATCACTGGAGGCAGAAGGGAAGACTCAACTGGGGAATCAATGCCCGTCTCAACAGTTGGAGGGATTGTGGAATCTGAAGTGACTACACTCTGACCAATCGTTGAACTCACCTGAAGGGATCGCTCTAGGGTCACCTAAAGAATGACCTCTTCGGTCTTCTACATCTCCGTCAACGTCTTTGAAATACCATGTTCCTCTTTCCTAAAATCATCATCGTTCGTATCCTCAGACAAATCAACCTCAGCCATCACAATATCATCATCAGCATCACTAGCAACACTTGCAGCTATCTCAAGTTGCTTACTGGGAAAAGGCTCACTTCTAGACATTTGTGTAATGGAGATAAGTGCATCTGGTAGGGGAACATCGCCCCAAAGCATAAATATGTTTGTGGAGTGCAACTGAGTCACCTTAAATTGCAACGTATCAAGCTGCACTCCCATGGTGTCTAGGGCACCAAAACTACCTCCGGTCTTCTCGTGGGCCTCAAGTCTAGCGGTGAGATTGTTTATCCTCAACCCATGGCTCTGAACTAGCCTTTCACACTTACCCACCCTCTATCAATAGGACCAAGGCCTATTCAATGGCCTTATGATGATCCCGGGCATGTCTGTCTCATGTTGGGTGGCTCTAACATCCGCCTACAAGGCAAGGCTACCCATCTGATAAATCATGGCCTGGGTCAATGGGGGACAGGTGCTAAGAGTAGGCCAAGCAGTAGAAGTAGTAGAAACAGTAGCACTAGTAGGAAACACAAAAGAAGCACTAGAAACAACAGGAGTAGGAGGCAAAGTAGAAGAAATACTTGTCTGCTCCACAAAAGGAGCAAATGTTCTAGCCTCAACTGCTAGTGTGGTGGGATCAACCACGGGCGTCATGTCTGGTGGTGGATACTTCCTACAAGCCGCATCATCTCGTAAATACTCAGCTTCAATCCTATGAATGTCATTGGAGGAGGGTGGGTGATCTGCACATCACATTTCCCCTTAAAGGGAACTCCTTATCTCTCGCACAACTGAGTGATGAAAATTGGAAATGGAAAGAGGTCTGCTCTTGCCTAGTGGCCATAACATCTCCTCTATAATTATTGACCCGACATCAAGCTCAATTTGGTAGAGTATAACTCCACTAACACTATCTTGGGCAACTTGAGGATGGACACATTTTAGGACGGCATCAGATTGTTGCTGATTGATGAGTGCGAGATTTTGACTCATTTAGGACTTTTTTTATATGGTTTATTATCCTCAAATGCCTAATTTATGTTCCGTACTGATGTTAAAATGTTGATTTGCAGAAAATAAGGCAAAAAAAGCAAGGCAACAACATTACCGGGCAAAAAGGACCTAAAAAGATGAAAAAGGCTGAAGATAACAAAAGTTGAGAATCGCCTAATGTCAATCGGTGACTCACCGAGTGGCATTTCAGCTCGCCTAATGTTCCAGGATGCTTGCCTTGGGGGGAAACCAATTTGGCGATGGATTTGGACATTTGGTGGACCGCTGACTGGATCGGCGACACATTCTGGATCGGCGACACATTCTGGATCGCCTAATGTCACAGAACCTTGAGAACTAAAAGCCAAGGAAGATCGGTGATGAGATGCAGCAATTGGCTCGTCACTGACCTGGTCGGCGACGCTCGACTTACCTCGCCTAATGGTCCTTGCAGCTGAAATTTGAGAAACTATAAATTGAATTCTAAAAGAGTTCAAAAGGTCTGAGTTTTTATTATTGAAGTGCAGTTTTACTTTTCTTCCATTTTTGGGAGATTTTTCTTAGTATTTTCCATTGGAGAAAAACTTTGAAGGGTTTTTCAAGAAGATTCGAAGTGGGTCTTTGATTTTTAGCATTTTGGATCATTTTAAAGACTTTGATTGCAATACCAGATCATGGAGAATGTTTTTTGTATTAATTTCTATCTTTTTATGATGCTTGGCTAAAACCACAATTCTTGGGGTGTGATTATGTGATTATTTTCTTAATTAGCGTATGGGTATTGTTGTTTAATGATTTAAATGTTATTTTAATGTGCGTTTGATCGATAGCTGAGTAGTAATTTATGAATTGTAGTTGCAAATATAATTTTATCTTAGTGTTTTGGGCTTGCTTGAGAGAGAGGTTCTAAAACTAAGGTTATTGATTGATGATTGTAGTGTGTGGGTTGCTATGGGTTCAGCTCGAGAAAGTGAATCTTAACTCATTCCTACCTATCTAGCTCGAGAGAGTAGATAAATTAAGGTTTTTGGTTGTTTTGTAGTGTCAAGCTTGTCGAGGTTCGAGAAAACTCACCTGAACCGTAATAGTTGTTCGAGAGAAAACTATTGCACCTATAGTTTAGCCTACCCATAGTGATTCAGCACTTTATTATTAAGCTCCAATTACCCATATAGTGAAATTAGCTTATAATCGATCACATCCCAAGAATCCCTTCCTACTTGTCTAATCCCCTGTTTTAGTGATTATGGTAGTTGTTAATTGATATATTAAAACCCCCCATTTGACATTCGTTGTCAAACCTTTGATTTATTTTGGTTGATTTCGATAATGTCTACTTCTATAACCGATTAGAATGACATCTTTGCTTCCTAATAGAATTTGATACGGTACCGCTCTCTGTGGGTTCAACCCCAACCTTTCGTTGGGTTATATACTAGATTATGATCGTCTACACCTAGAATTTGATGAGCTGTATTTGAGACGTTAATCACTGATGAATCCAAACCAATAGCGGCGTGCTATATTAATTTGTATCTTTTCAATGGGATCCCCTTCTGCTATCTATGGAGGAGAAGCATCTGCAATGAGAGGGGCCAGCCACTCCTTTTGGGAATCCAATTTGAATTTCAGCCGAAGTTGGAATCTGACAGATGATTTACCGGTGGTCCCAAGAACTTCATTGATAGTACTAGCATCACATGGAACTTTATTTCCACATACCTACACTTCATCAAGGGGCTTCCAGACAATGCCCTTTATCTTCTTGGGCATGGGCTTATAATAGGCGTCATAGAATTCGCAGACCCATTTCGGCACATAAGGTTGTCTAAGCTTTGTAAATTGCTCAAACTTGTGGAACTAGATGGTTTCCCAAATGGCCGAGTAGTCACTGAAGACTCCATCAGTCGAAAGCCTACGCTCTTCCAAAATATTTTGTTCTTTTTCTGCCTTGAACCTATATAAGGCCCTTGGAGCTATTATTGGGAGAATACGGGAAGCAGGAGTTGGATCTTGTGGAGGTGACGCTAACTTGAAGCAAATGTTTGCATGCTTGGTGGCAATATATTTTTGAACTTTCTTACCCCCGCTGGTAGGGGTATGAGGAATGTCTTGTTGAGCACAAGGAGCCTCTGAATGTCATTAATGGATATGAACTTTTGTTTCTTCTTCAGAGGAGGAGAGTCTCTGTTTGACTCAATGTTATATGTCACCACTTGCTTTCCTTTTGTACATGCTATAATCTGCAAAGCACACATTCAAACCTAGGATTTGTGAAGGTTATTTTAAATCAAATGCACTTTGAATAAAAATTCAAAAACAATCTTGTTTCTCACCTAATGGGAAGATGGATCGCCAAACAAGATTGGCGGGCTCCTGTGAGCTCACTGAATCAGACAGCAGCAAAAATCTCAGGCATCAGGCATAAAAGGCAAAGTCAATTCCGACTCGAAGATTCAACGAGTCAGTTTCGGCAGGATAAGATAAGTTCGTTGAAAATGAAAGTGCAAACTGAAAAGAAGCAGGCATCAAAGGCGATGTCCTCTCCCACTTGGTGATTTGCCAAGTGGGTTCGGTGGACTATGGAAAGCCTGTCGAATGGAACAGTGTCAATGGTCATATTTATGCAAAAGAAGGTGAGCTGGGTCTTATTCGGCGATTCGCCTAACCTCCTTGGCGAGCAAAGACAAACATACACAACAAATACAAGTTTCCCCACATCATTACAATCCACCTATATGCTTATCTACCCATGGGTACTCAAATTTCCCTCAAATGTTTCTAAGTATTGCATCAATTAACGATTTTCCCTTAAGAAAGTAGTCACCATTTCTATCATTGGGCAAAATAATGAAATAGAATCAACACTAGGTTACTCAGACTTCACCCACATCAAATTAGACTCAAACCCAACATAAATATCAGTTCAATTTCAAAATTCAACCAACACAATGAAGATTTGCAATCTACATGCACACACATTCAAATAACTCATCGGTATAGTTAAAATCAAATAATATAACCCTACCCAACAAAATCTAACGATCAACAACACTTAATGGCTTCAAGCCCACACAAATTTTGCAATTTAATGCTTAAAATGCTTAACAAAAATTTAAAACCAACCTTAGTAGGAAGAACAAGTTGAGAAAACCAAGGAAACATGGTTGACACAAAATGCAAGAAACAATTCTCCTTGAACTGAGAAATCAGACACTAAAAGCTCCCAATCACTCAAAAGAAAGGACAGGAAAAGACTTTAAGATATCAGAGGGTTTGATTTCTAAATTTGGAACGACCCTTGGCATTTTTATATCAAGCCTATTCGGCGGTCATCGCTCACGTCGCCGAACGTGTTTGGCGAATGGCCAATTGGAGCTCAAGCTCACCGAACATGCCCGAACAAACACCAAACCTGAAGCCTGATTCGATGGAACAGATATAGTCTGCATACTACACTTCGGTGGATCGCCCTTTGTAGCTCGTATCGCCGAAATTGACAGTACACTTTTCAGCATGTTCAAGCTCAGAAGGTGGAAAAGAATGAGTCTGTTCAACACATGTGGTTGATTGCCATTATGTTTTTGGCATCGCCTAGTGTTCCTTTGTCAACCTTTCAATTTCTCCTCAACCTATATTCACAACACACGTTATTGTAAATAATATAAACAAAAGTAATGACTTGGGTTGCCTACCAAAAAGCACCTTGTTTAACATTGTGGCACGACATGGTTCTCAAAATCTCAATAGTTATTCTTGGGATTAGGGATGGTATAACTAGAAACACTCCCTTTTTCCTTGGATTGAGATGAGTGGAGATTTGGCACAATTAGATCTCCAACTGCTTGATAGTCAACAAGTGAGAAGTCACAGTTTGGGATAAAGTGGAGAAATTATTTTTCAATTCCTTCAAAACTTTTTCGGACCCTTCAACCTTGTTCAAAATCCTTGTAAGCATGTCCTCAGTTTGGCTGCCTTCTGGCCCAGCTGGTTCTTTTGGTCGTGGATGATCATGGGGAGGCATATACCTATCTTTTTCAATCTCCTTATCTTTCCAATTTTGGCCCCACCAATATTTCCAACCACCATCTCTATCCTTGTTCAAACCTTGGTTCCCACCTTGTCATTGATAATTGGTGTGAGAACCCCCCCCCCCTCCCCATTTGATTTCCCATGTATTGAACTTCCTTATTGTATAATGCCTCAAACTTGGAATCAACTAGGCACTACCGAATATTGGTTCCAACCACATTTACCAACTTAAGTCCACCTCCTATACCATGTTTAGACAACAAATCGAGTTGGGACATCATTTTGGACTTGTTTTCATCTCTTTCATGGTCCTTCTTGATTTGTTTTTTGCTCAAACTCAATTGTACAGTAAGCACTTGGTCTTCTCTAGTGAGCCATGTCCAGTTAACTTTAGTCATGTCATCTAGCAACAAAGAAACCACATCATACGACTGTCTCATTAATCCACCTTGGACTAAATGATCAGCCACACCTTCATTGACTGAATCAAGGCTACAATAGAAGTATTGCAGCAGCAAATTATCTTGAATGCCATGTTTTGGACATTGCAAAATTAGTTTCTTGAACCTCAACCACGTCTTATTTAGCGGTTAATCTCCAATAGACATTTGAAATTTAGGATCTCGGTTTGAAGTTTTACCATCTTCGGGGGTGGAAAAATCTCTCCAAGAAAGCATCATTTAACTCCTCCCACGAAGTGATAGAATCATTTGGAAATGCTGCCAACTATCTTGTAGCTTCTCCTGTTAAAGAGAACGGGAAAAACCTCAACCTTACGAACACTTGAGATATATTCTTGAACACATATGGTCCACATACCTCTATGAAATTCCTAAGGTGTTCATGGGATTCTCATGAACTAGGCCCCCAAAATTTCTTTTCAGTTGGAGCAACTGTAGCACTGTTCTAGTTATGTGAAACGCAGCCCTGTCGGCTGTGGAAGGTATCCAGACGGCTCATGTGGTTTGAATGACGTTCATTTTCATATCATTCAAATCACTCACACTGTCATTTCCATAGTGACTATCGTTGTCACTACCATTTTCACTCATTGTATAAGACTTGCAAATCAGCAAACAACAACACGATACAACAATATACTAAAACTAAACTAAACTACAAACTAATTTCTAAAATTAGAATTCTCAGTCACCACTTCCAAGCAGTGGCGTTATTTTTGACAATGCTCAAATGTCCTCATTATAACCAATTAAAAAGGACAACGATCGTAGTCAATAAAAACCCCAGCGAAAAAATCGGGGTTGAAGCCCACAGGGAATGGTATATCGTAGAGAATTCGTTCACAAAATTTGGATTGTAAATTTCTCATTTGTATTAGTAAGAACAAGTGGGTAAATGATTCCACCAATTTAATAAAAAGCTTTGGTTATTAATTATCACAATAAAACTAAAATTTTGAAGAATTCAAGATTTAACAAGCAATCTAGGGGTGCGGGGATTGGAAATCGATGTCATATAGGAGTAATTATGTTGCTCTATAGTGATGGACATTCATTAATAGGCTAAGTCATATTCATTGACGCTAATCGTCTTTAGATTGTAAAATTTCTCATTTGTAGTAGTAAGAACAAGTGGGTGGATGATTCCACCAATTTAATAAAAAGCTTTGGTTATCAATTATCAAAATAAAACTAAAATTTTGAAGAATTCAAGAGTTAATAAGCAATCTAGGGGTGCGAGGATTGGAAATCGATGTCACATAGGAGTAATTGTGATACTCTATAGTGATGAACATTCATGAATAGGCTAAGTCATCTTCATTGACACTAATCATCTTTCGGTCTCAAAGAATCTATTAATATAATATCCTTATAGACTCATCTAAATACAAATATAAACAACCAAATACCCTAATATATTCTCTCTTTTGATGCAGAAATAGGCCAAATAAATCTGACCCATAACCTCTATTTTCAATCAAGTTACAGACATAAAACCAAAATCGCTTGTATTGGACTAATTACCCACTCCAATCAATCTCTTTTGAGTATCTACCAGAGGTCAAAAGTAGGAATTAAGTTTGCAACCTAAACCCATAAATTAACCCCATTCTAATTACATTGAATTCATGCAGGAACAACAGTATAATAGAGCATAGCATAATACCCGCTACATTAAATCAACACCCAACCCCATAATTACACCCCTAGATCTTGGTGTTTTATCCACCCATCACAAAAACTAAAGAGGTTATACCTTCCCTAAAAGTAGCCTTGGGTAACATGAAATTAACAAATTACAAGTAAACCCACTTTGGATGCAAATTCAATTTGTTAATTCCAAGAAGAAAGGTTGAAAAACCCTAAAAACTAGAAAGTGTTCTTCACAAAAATAAAGTGTTCTCTCTCTAAAAACTCAAAATATTTCTCACTCTTTTAGAACTTTTTTTACTCTTAATTTCTCTCCCCTTGAGCTATTTATGTGATGCTTCAAGAGTCGGGTTGGGTGGTGTATTGATGCAGAAGGGGAAAGTGATTGCTTATGCTTCTAGGCAGTTGAAGTCCCATGAGAAGAACTACCCTACTCATGATTTGGAGTTTGCGGCCGTGGTCTTTGTACGTAGGTTATGGCGTCACTATTTATATGGGGTGCATTGTGAGATCTTCACTGATCATCGGAGACTTCAGTACATCTTCAGTAAGAGGGATCTAAGCTTGAGTCAGCATTGATGGCTTGAGTTGCTGAAGAACTATAATGTGACCATTCTATATCATCCCGGGAAGGCCAATGTGGTGGCCGATACTTTGAGAAGGAAGATTCTTAGAATGGGGAGTCTTGTCGCGCTTAGTATTGAGGAGAGACCATTGGCTAGAGATGTCCAGATGTTAGTTAATAGTCTTGTCCTGTTGTAGATTTCAGAGGAGAGTGATGGTATAATTTCTTTTATTGAGGCTCGGCTTCTTTAGTCGAGCAGATTCGTGAGCACCATTTTGATAATGAGAGGTTATTTCTTATTCGAGACAAGTTTTGAGAGGGGAGGCCAAGGAAATTGTCCTTGATTTTGATTGTGGCTTGAGGATCAGAGGCAGGATTTGTGTGCCCAAGACGGGCGAGTTGACTAGCTTGATTCTTGAGGAGGCCCATTGTTCTCGATATTTCATCAATCCGGGAGAGGCGAAGATGTATCATGATCTGAGTCAGCATTACTGGTAGTGTGGATGAAGAGGGATATTTCAAACTTTGTTTCTAGGTGTTTGAATTGCCAACAGGTGAAGTGTGAGCACCAGCGGCTCGGGGGTATATCTTAGAGGATGCCTATTCCTACTTGAAAGTGGGAGAGGATCACTATGGACTTTATTGTGGGTTTTCCTACCACAGTGGGTAGTTATGACTCCATTTGGGTTGTTGTTGACAGACTTACTAAGTTTGCCCACTTCATTCATGTTCGAGTGAAGCATACGGCGGAGAAGTTAGCCGAGCTTTATATTAGTCAGATTGTGCGACTACATGGAGTTCTGGTTTCTATTGTATCTAATTGAGGTTCATTGTTCACTTCCCATTTCTGGAAGGCATTAAAGCATGGTTTGGGTACTTAGTTAGATATGAGTACAGAATTTCACCCTTAGACAGATGGTCAGTCCGAGAGGATGATTCAAGTGTTAGAGGACATGCTTTGAGCTTGTGTTATCGATTTTGGTGCTAGATGGGATCGACATTTGCCCTTAGCAGAATTTGCCTACAATAACAGTTACCACTCTAGTATTCAAATGGCCCCATTTAAGGCGTAGTATGGTAGACGGTGCAGATCTCCAATCGGTTGGTTTGATTCGGTGGAGATGGACTATTTGGATACATACTTGCTAAGAGATGATATGGAGCAAGTCCATATGATTCAGTATAGACTGTTGACACCCCAGAGTCGACAAAAGAGTTATGCAGATCAGAGAATTAGAGCCTTAGTGTTTATAAAGGGTGATCATGTTTGGCTCCGAGTATCACTTATGAAGGGTGTGATGAGGTTCGGGAAGAAGGGCAAACTAAGCCCTAGATTCATTTGACCTTTTGAGATTTTGAGCCGAGTAGGAGAGGTTGCCTATAAGTTGGCCTTGACACCTAGTTTGTCAGCAGTTCAATCTGTTTTCCATGTGTCTATGCTTCGGAAGTATATTTCGGATGAGTCTCATGTGCTCTAACTCAATTCAGTGGAGCTGGGTCCAGACTTGACATTAGAGGAGGAGCCTATAGCTATTATGAATAGGTAGGTTCTGTCACGACCCAGGGATACCTCCTAGATGTAACATGGCGTATAGAACCCCGAAGAACTCCATACAAGCCACTTAGCTCTCATAACATAAGAAATAGAATAATAAGAGTAAAACAATAGTCCAAGTCTAAATCATTTTATAAAAGTAAAGCGGAAGTCTAAACTCATGTCTTATCATAGCCATCTAATACAATAGAATGAAATTGGACCTAGCCCATTCATCATGTCCAAAAGTGAAATACAAGAAAGAAACTAAAACAACAACTCCATCCTCGAACCATGAGGACTCACCAAAGCTCGGGAATATCTCAAGTCAACCTCTAGCCACGAAAACCAGAAACCTGACTATCGGACCCTACATTTGGGAAAAATATAGGCAAGAGTATGCGTTAGTACAAAACAATGTGCCAAGTATGATCGTCATGCATAAAATATTTAATACATGCTAAAAGGGACATTTCATTTCATGACATGAAATTGACCAAGCTAAAACTGATATAAAAGCTTTATAAAACATAAGTCATAAAATCATGGCCAATGCAAGCTAACTTCATCTTTAAAACGTTTGATCTCATGTGAGATACTTCTTGAAGTAAACTTAGTTCATTTTTACTTGTGGGGAAATTATCCTTAACCGACATGAGACCATGTGAGCTATAACATGATCAACCGGTGTCTCCCACACCGAAAAGGGTTGTTCTACTTTCCTTAGGTAGAACCATGAACATCTAGATTAAGTGGATCTACTAGATAATTAACCTATGGGTTCACATAGTTTATGGGATAAGGATATTGCTACTAGAAACCTGGCCTCTACTACGGGGGAGCTTCCATCTCATGAGATTACTTTAGAAACTCGGCCTCTACTATGGGAGAGCTTCCATCTCACTATCAATATCCACTCGGTGCTAAGCATAAATTCCCACGGAATAGTCATTTCTTACTTGACTTCATTACTCATGAAAAGGTTCCCTTGGACAACCAATCCAAGTTAGTTCATTAGGATAGCTCTTACTCTTGATTCAATTAGGTGAGAAAGTCTTTCAACCTAAGAATCCTTTATATGTGAGAAAACCTTTCACATCATGCTAGGTGTGTTTATGAGCATGTCCTATCTACAGCACAACAACAATATCATCATTGGTACTTTACTCTCAAAGCACCCTTAAAACATTTGCATAAATCTCATACACAATGCATAAGTCCTTAATTTACCTCTTGAGGTCAAAACCCACTTTCAATCATAAACTCTTATAAAACATGGGTTTGATATGGATTTCCATCATAAATACATGTAAAAGTAGTAATACATGCTCAATTTCATAAAACTCTTCCTTGAAGATCAAAATCCCATCACATATAGTTCATAACTTGAAACATGGGGGATTACATGGGTTCATGGGGGAATTCATTATAAAAGCATTGCAATTCATAAATTCATGCATAGAAGATCATGATTAACTCATTTAAATCAATAATGAAAGGAACCCATGCTTATTGAAGAAAACCCTAACTTAATTGGGGAATTCTACCATTTGAAATAGAGGAATTTGGGAACTCCATGGATGGAAGGAATCCATGGATGAAAACTATCATACCTTGAGTCCAAATGCTAACCTTCAATGGAGGAATTTGAACCTTAGCTTGAAACCCTAGGTGAACCCTTCTTCTTCTTCTTCAAGTTCTAAAGAGAGAATTATTTGGAGAGGAATTGGTTCTTTTTTGGGAATTTGGAAGAATGAAGTAAATGGGGTGAATTTGGGGGTAAAAAGGTTTATATAGGGATCCTAAACATAGAGAAAATGACATAGCTTAGGAACTAATTAATTAGGAAAAGACCCAACTAACCCTGAAATAATAACTGACAGCTGTCACAGATGGACCCAGTCGATGGATTGTGATCTGACCTACGGTCCGTCCTGGTGGACCGTGGATGGACTTCTGGAGTTAATTTTCGGGCCTCAAACCACGAACCCTGACCACCGACCGTGGTCTGACCTACGGTCCGTAGGTCGAGCCGTGGTCCTAGGCCTCAAATCACCTCTGCAGATGACCAACCCACAGACCCACCTATGGTTCGTGGTTCAACCCACGGGCCGTGGCTGGCATCTACAACTTCCCCAAAATCTGGTTTAAATTCCCTTTTTTAGATACGGGGTGTTACAATATCTCCCCCTTGGGACCATTCATCCTCGAATGAGATTTAAACTGGTTCTAAAAGCTTAGGAGAGGAACTAACAACCCAACCTAACAATGCAATGCATGAATCCAAGGAGGAACTATCGACTCCAAGCTAGGACGTTCTCAAAACATCATAAGAGGGGTGAAACTAACTCTATCAGCCCATTATGCATGCAATGCACATAAATAAGGAGGAAACATCAACTCCAAGCTGAACAAACTCAAATGCATCATAAGGAAGTAGGAACTACATCTAACAAACCAATATGCATGAATTTCCAAAATTTATCATGTTCAAGGAGGAACTACTTTCTCCAAGCTAAAAAGCATGCTCAACACAATCTCATGGAGCTCATATGCAATTTATTCTCAAAACGCATAGCTAAAGCGTGTTCATCAATTCATCTCATGAAATCTATAGGCAACTCATACTCAATGCACAACAACATGAGGAAAATTAATCATATAAACTCATTTTCTTTCAAAACACAAGTTTTGATGAACATGCATCATATAAGGAAATCATAGAAACACATAAAACACACGACTCCCAAAACAAAGGTAAAACCAAGAGGAACTCATTATCTAAAGCTAGAGTAGGAGTAGAAGGAAAAAGATGAGGATATCGGGACATCATATCGGCCTCGGCCTTCCAAGTAGCACCCTCAACTAACTGATTCCTCCATAAGACTTTCACGGAAGCAACTTCATTATTTCTCAACTTCTTGACTTGGCGGTCTAAAATCTAAACCAGAACTTCCTCATAAGAAAGACTCTCATCGACTCCCAACCCTTCTAAGGAAACTATGGATATTGGATCACCAACACATTTCTTCAACATAGAGACATGGAAAACTGGATGCACCGATGCCAACTCATTTGGCAAATCTAGCTCGTAAGCAACCTTACCAACACGCCTCAAAATCTGATATGGGCCTACATATCGGGGACTAAGCTTCCCTTTCTTACCAAACCTCATTACACCCTTCATGGGTTAGATTTTCAAGTAAACCCAATCATGAACATCAAATTCAAGATCCGTTCTTCTCACATCGGCATATGACTTTTGCCGACTTTGAGCCGTTTTCAATCTTTCTCTAATAAGTCAAACTTTCTCTATGGCCTCATATACCAATTCGGGACCTATTAGGGCAACTTCACCCACATGAAACCAACCGATAGGAGATCTACACCTTCTTCCATTTAGTGCCTCAAATGGAGCCATATCAATACTCGAGTGATAGCTATTATTATAGGCAAACTCAATCAATGGCAAATGGTCATCCCAATTACCCTTAAAACCAATCACAAAAGCTCTTAACATGTCTTCCAAAGTCTGAATAGTACGCTCTGCTTGCCCATCAGTTTGGGGATGAAAAGTCGTGCTAAGCTTAACCTTAGTACCAAGACCCTTTTAGAATGACTTTCAAAACTCAGAAGTGAATTGGGTACCACGATCGGAAATAATGGACAAAGGCACTCCATGTAACCTTACCATTTCTCTCAAATATAACTTGGCATAGTCCTCAGGCGAATAGGAAACCTTGACGTGAAGGAAATGAGCCAATTTCGTCATCCAATCAACTATCACCCAAATAGAGTCATGTTGTCACCAGGTGTGAGGCAAACCAACTATAAAGTCCATATTCAAGTCTTTCCACTTCCAAGTAGGAATGCTAATATCTTGGGATAAACCTCCCGATTTCTGATGTTCAACCTTAACTTGTTGGCAATTTGGACACTTAGCCACAAATCCAGCAATGTCCTTCTTCATCCCATTTCACCAATAGACTTCCCGTAAATCATTGTACATCTTGGTGGATCCAAGGTGAATGGAATACCGCAAACTATAGGCTTCTATCAAAATTCGTTCCCTCAAGTCATCCACATTTGGAACATATAAATGACCTTGGTATCTAAGTACCTTATCTCCCCCTAGGGAGAAAGCCTCAATGGATTTCTTAAGCACCGGCCTCTTTCAACTCTAGCAAAATTGGATCGAGACCTTGCTTGGCTTTCACATCCCCCACAAAAGAAGATTTGAACCATTGTGAACCATAAAACCACCCTTGGTGGAGTCCACCAATTGAACACCTAATCGAGCTAATCTATGAACATCTTGAACCAACTCTTTCTTTTCTTATTCAATATGAGCAACACTACCCATAGAAAACTGACTAAGAGCATCCGCTACCACATTAGCTTTATTGGGGTGATAAAGAACACTCATGTCATAATCTTTCAATAACTCAATCCACCTTCTTTGGCGAAGATTCAAATCCTTTTGATTGAACAAATATTGCAAATTCTTGTGGTCGGTAAACACATCTACATGCACAGGATACAAATAATGACTCCAAATCTGTAAGGGAAAAACAACAGCTGCTAGTTCAAGGTCATGGGTAGGATAATTCATTTCATGGACTTTAAGTTGCCTTGAGGCATAGGCAATCACTTTCCCATTTTGCATAAGCACACACCCTAACCCAATTCTTGAAGCATCACAATAAACCACAAAACCATCTGTCCCTTCCGGTAAGGTCAACACCGGAGCGGAAGTAAGTCTATCTTTCAACTCTTGAAACCTCTTTTCACATAATTCGGACCATAAGAACTTAGACTTCTTTTGAGTCAAAGCCGTCAAAGGAGAGGCAATAGAATAAAGCTCCTCAACAAACCTTCTATAATAACCGGCCAAACCCAAGACACTTCTAATATACGAATGAGTTAGAGGTCTAGGACAACTCTTGATCACATCTGTCTTCTTAGGATCTACCTCAATACCCTTACTTGAGACAATATGACCAAGGAAAGCTACGGATCTCAACAAAAATTCACATTTGTTAAACTTTGCAAAAAGTTGTTGGTCCTTAAGAATTTGCAACACGATCCTCAAATGATCAATATGCCCATCCTCACTCCTTGAGTAGATCAAAATATCTTCAATGAACACAATCACAAACATGTCAAGGTATTGCCTAAACACCCTATTCATCAAATCCATGAACGCCGCCGGAGCATTACTCAACCCAAACGACATTACCAAAAACTCATAATGACCATACCACGTTCAAAAACCAGTCTTTGGAATTTCATTTTCTCTCACCCTCAATTGGTGATAACCGGATCGAAGATCAATCTTAGAGAAATAACTTGCCCCTTGAAGTTGGTCAAACAAATCAACTATCCTTGGAAGAGGATACTTATTATTAATAATCACTTTGTTCAATTGACGATAGTCAATGAACATACGAAGAGAACCATCCTTCTTTCTAACGAACAAAACCAGAGCACCCCATGGAGAGATACTCGGTCGGATGAAGCCCTTATCTAACAAGTCTTTCAACTGTTCTTTCAACTCCTTAAGTTCTGCCAGGGCCATGCGGTGAGGAGGAATAGAGATAGGATACGTATCTGGGAGAAGGGCGATACCGAAGTCTATTTCCCGCTCGGGAGGAATACCGAGTAAGTCATCTGGAACACTTCCAGAAACTCCTTTACAATGGGGACCGACACAAGAGAAGGGGTTCCGAAATCTACATCCCTCACCCTCACTAGATGGTAAAAGCAACCTTTAGAAATCATCTTTCTAGCTTTAAGATAAGAAACAAACTAACCCTTAGGCATAGAATTTCCCCCCTTCCACTCTAGGACAGGCTCATTTAGAAACTGAAACTAGACTACACGAGTTCTATCAATAGAAGCATAAAAGCAGTTTTTCTTAGGAGCGTTGGAACCCGCACCACTAGTAGTAGCTTGCTTGCCCTCTCCCCCTTTAGTCGTAAGCATCGGGCAATCCCTCATTTTGTGACAACTTTTTCCACAACCATTCGTGCTGGCTAGGCACTTACCATCGTGTTTCCTTCAACACTTAGTACAATTTGGCCTAGGCATTGAAGATCCACTACCATTACCTCCTTGAGGCTTAGGGTTAGACACCCTATCTTGGTTGAACCTTGGAGGAGCATTAGAAGAATCTCGGCTGGAAAACTTTTGTCAGAATCTAGGACTACCTTGTCCATCGGACCTTGCAATAGAGAAGTTTCCATCACCGGTCCTTGCCCTCTTTACCTCTTTAGACTTTTCCTTAAGTTTTTACTCATCAATTTGTTGTGCATGCACCATGAGACGAGAGATGTCCATGTCATGAATGAGCATGGCGGTTTGGCACTCTTTGACTACCATTTCAGACACACCTAAAATGAACTTACTCATTCTAGCCCTTGAATCCGCAACCTTTTTTAGAGCATATTTTGACAATTGAGTGAATTTTAAAGCATACTCCCTCACACTTATATTTCCTTTCCGGAGGTTAATGAACTCGAGCACCTTGACTTCCCTCATCTCTAAGGGAAAGAACCTATCAAGAAAAGCGGCTTTGAATTTCTCCCAATCAAGAGGACCCGCATCTTCCGATATTCCTTCTTTTCATTGATTATACCATATTTGAGCCACTCCTTTAAGTTGATAAGCGGCCAACTCCACTTTTTATACGGCGTAACTCCCATGATCATCAAAACCTTATAGACCTCATCGATAAGCTCTTGAGGGTCTTCCTCAACTTTGGAACCATGAAACTTCAGAGGATTAATCCTTGTGAAGTCCCTCACTCTTGAAGCCGTCGTACCCACATTTGGGTTCACGAGAACCGCAACCTTTCTATTTTCTTGGGTCGTCACCGCTTGTGCCAACACTTGAAAAGCAGCCCTAAACTCCGCATTCGACACATGTTCGGCCAAAGGATCGACCGAAACTTGAGGATCTTAGGGAGGAGCTTCTTGTTCCTCATTCTCCCTCACATCCCTTCTAGCATAAGCTCTATGACTAGCCATATCCTGAAGAACATAGGATAAGGATTAGGAGAGAGACTTTATAGAGTTAAACTATATCGCACGACTTAAGAGTAATGAAAGAAGTGGAACTTCCTACTCATCTTTTAGCCTCTCACTCATAAATGTGGCGCGCTTCACACTTATGAAGAAGGCTCTACTAGATGTAGCTTAGGAGACATCCTAGGACCATTCTAAACCTTATGATCTGATACCAAGTTTCTCACGACCCTAGGGTACCCCCTAGATGTAACATGGCGTATAAAACCCCGAAGGACTCCATACAAGCCACTTAGCTCTCATAACATAATAAATAGAACAATAAGAGTAAAACAATAGTCCAAGTGTAAATCATTTTATAAAAGCAAAGCGGAAGTCTAAACTCATGTCTCATCATAGCCATCTAATACAATAGAATTAAATTGGGCCTAACCCATACATCATGTAGAAAAGTGAAATACAAGAAAGAAACTAAAACAATAAATCCATCCTCGAACCATGAGGACTCACCAAAGCTCGGGAATATCTCAAGTCAACATCTAGCCACGAAAACTGGAAACCTGACGTCGGATCCTTCATTTGGGAAAAATGTAGGCAAGATTATGTGTTAGTACAAAAAAATGCACCAAATATGATAGCCATGCATAAAATATTTAAAATATTCTAAAAGGGACATTTCATTTCATGACATGCAATTGACCAAGCTAAACATGATATAAAAGCTTTATAAAACATAAGTCATAAAATCATAGCCAATGCAAGCTAACTCCATCTTTAAAACCTTTGAACTCATGTGAGATACTTCTTGAATTAACCTTAGTTCATTATTACTTGTGGGGAAATTAGCATTAACCGACATGAGACCATGTGAGCTATAACATGATCACCCAGTGTCTCCCACACCGAAAAGGGTTGTTCTACTTGCCTAAGGTAGAACCATGAACATCTAGCTTAAGTGGATCCACTACCTAATCAACCTATGGGGGCACATAGCTTATGGGATAAGGAGATTGCTACAAGAAACTCAGCCTCTACTACGGGGGAGCTTCCATCTCATGAGATTACTTTGGAAACCCAGCCTCTACTATGGGAGAGCTTCAATCTCACTATCAATATCCACTCAATGCTAAGCATAAATTCCAATGGAATAGTCATCTCTTACTTGACTTCATTACTCATGAAAAGGCACCCTTGGACAACCAATCCAAGCTAGTTCATTAGGATAGCTCTTATTGTTGATTCAATTAGATGAGAAAGCCTTTCAACCTAAGAATCCTTTCTATGTGAGAAAACATTTCACATCATTCTAGGTGTGTTTATGAGAATGTCCTTTCAACAACACAACAACAACATCATCATTGGTACTTTACTCTCAAAGCACCCTTAAAACATTTTCATAAATCTCATACACAATGCATAAGTCCATAATTTACCTCTTGAGGTCAAAACCCACTTTCAATCATAAACTCTTAGAAAACATAGGTTAGATATGGATTTCATCATAAAAACATGTAAAACTAGTAATACGTGTTCAATTTCTTAGAGCTCTTCCTTGAAGATAAAAATCTCATCACATATAGTTCATAACTTGAAACATGGGGGATTACATGGGTTCATGGGTTAATTCATCATAAAAGCATTGCAATTCATCAATTCATCCATAGAAGATCATAATTAACTCATTTGAATCAATAATGAAAGGAACACATGCTAATTGAAGAAAACCCTAACTCAATTGGGTAATTCTACTATTTGAAATACAGGAATTTGGGAACTCCATGAATGGAAGAAATTCATGGATGAAAACTATCATACCTTGAGTCCAAATGCTAACCTTCAATGGAGGAATTTGAACCTTAGCTTGAAACCCTAGGTGAACCCTTCTTCTTCTTCTTCTTCTTTTTCTTCTTCTTCAAGTTCTAAAGAGAGAATTATTTGGAGAGGAATTGGTTCTTTTTTGGGAATTTGGAAGAATGAAGTAAATGGGGTGAATTTGGGGGTAAAAAGGTTTATATAGGGGTCCTAAACATAGACAAAATGGCATAGCTTAGGAACTAATTAATTAGGAAAAGACCCAACTAACCTTGAAATAATAACTGACAGCTACCACCAACGGACCCAGTCGATGGACCCTGGTCTGACCTACGGTCCATCCTGGTGGACCGTGGATGGACTTCTGGGGCTTGAATTTTGGGCGACAAACCACGGACCGTGGTCTGACCCACAGTTCATAGGTCGAGTCGTGGTCCTCAGTCTCAAATCACCTTGGCAGGTGACCAACCCACGGACCCACGTATGGTCCGTGGTTCAACCCACGGGCCGTGGTTAGCCTCTGTGGCTGGCATCTGCAACTTCCCCAAAATCTGGTTTAAATTCCCTTTTTTTTTATACGAGGTGCTATAGGTTCGAAAGCTTAGGACCAACGTGATAGCTTCAGTAAAGGTGCAGTGGAAGCATCGTTTAGTTGGAGAGACAACTTGGGAGATAGAGTCCGACATGCGTTCCAAATATCCTCAGTTTTTCGAAGCTTCGGGTACTTTCTTTTACTTTATGTTCGAGGACAAGCATAGTTTTAAGTGAAGGATAATGTAATAACCCGAAATGTCATTTTTAGAAATTTTCATAAAACTATCATTTCAGCCTTCCCGATAGTTGTTCGAGTCATTTATGATCAGTCGGTGAAGTTGGTTTAGAAATTTGAACTATTCGATAACCATGATTATTTAATTGACAGATATTTATTAAATAATTTATTTATTTAGTTGATAATAATGGGCCAAGTCTGAAATTTATTTAAGACCCTATACCATTTGGCCCATATATATTAAAATAAGTTATTAGACTTTGTCACCTTCAGTAGATACTTAATTTAGAAAATAAAAAGGAAAAAGAAAAATGGATGAAGGCAACGTTGCGACATCAATTACCAGAGGAATCTACCTGTGAGTATAGGTAATAATTTAAGAAATAAATCATAGATTCTTGTATTATTTTATATGTATAAGTGAGGGTTGAGTTTAGGGCATATGTATTATTATATTATTATATATGTTGTTGGAAATAGTTGAAAGGAAAAATATATATAGGTATACAATTATGGTTGAGCAATGAATTGAGGTCTAATAAGATTGCCAATGATTGGATATTGAAGTCTTGCGGAATAATTTATGGGGATATAATGTGTACTAGAGTAAATTTTAGAAATTTCTTTTGTTTCAAGTGAACTAAGACGTTACGCCCATAATTGGATTTTAGTTTTCCTTGCATCCTCATTATTATTATTACGCTATAATTCAAGTTTTGCAATATTGAAATAGGTAACTAAATATTAGATGTATTGTATTATATGAATATTATTAGAGTTAGGTTATTGGAAGGAATTGAGACTTAACCCTAGGCATGAAACGTAGGAACTTGATTATAGATTTGAGTGAGATTTTGGGTCGAGGCTAGACAGAGAGTAATATGGGTGTTGTTAGCTTCGAAATCCTATTGTGATTATTTATTTGAATAGATTGCATTGATTTGGAAGTCTAACGAAAAGGAAAGACTCAAGTCCTAGAGTAATTTTTTGACTGTTTGAGGCAAGTGGATTTCTAAACCCTTATTAAGTGCATAGAATCGTGTATTTCCTTGTGGTATGTGTTGGGGAGTAATGGGACTTGGTGATGGGTTGACTTGACCATGTTGAATAATTCTAATGATGGAAAAAGGGTAATAAAAGGCGAAGTGATTAATTATTGATGTGTGATGTTCTAGAATGATTCAAAAGGCTTATTGAGCCATTATTGATGTTGTATCACGATTGTGTTGTTGTGAATTGTGCATTGTTATGTAAATGATCATCTCCTCATTATTTATGAGCATTTCATTTGCATTGGTTCTGATACATGGTTTTGACAAGTGTTATGTGAATTGAGGAAGAATAAGAAATTAAAGAGGATGTACCATTTCGAGGGACGTGTCGCGCGTCACGATGGATATTATAATTTGAGGGATGTGTCACACACCGTGACGGATGCATGGACATGTAACACCCCAACTTTTCGAAACTCTAATTTAACTCGTATCTTCATGGAAAGACAAATATGGTGAGTAATAAATTAAGAATGATGTGGTATGTCATATTGTAAGTGTTCAAGAGTTGTATCTCAAGTTTTGAAGTTAGGTAAGTGGCAAAATAAAAGTTGGCGAAAGTTATCGTAAGTTCCTTTTTAAAGATTTCTCTAAAATTTGGGTCAAATGTCTCGGAGGTTTTCTTCCAATCTATAAAAATTTATAGGTCCCACGACCTATCAAATCAAAAGTCTACGAGTCTTGTTTCCAATGCATCAAACCGTTCATTCATACGACTTCAGAATAGAGAGATATTTGCGTTTTCGCGAGACTGCGCAAGCAGACACTTGAGGTGGGTCCCCTAGGTCGGTGGAACCTTATAAGATAGCATCTTCTTCACTTTTCTTCGTTCCAGCTTGTAAGAAACCCACAAAAATTAGAGAAATACTCTTCAAATCATCCTTGTGTGTTCATGATCTCTTTTTGGCTCCTTATCAAAAATTGCCCTACGTCGCGAGCTCGTCGTTTTGGTATAGTTTTCTTGGTGAATTGAGCGGAGTAGCTCCGTGGAAGTTGTGGCAGCATTATTTTTTCCAGTGGTTCTATTTTATTCAAGTGTTCTGGGTTTGTAAAGAAAGGTAGGAACCATATTTATCAGTTTATGGATACCTTAGGTCTTGGATAGTAATTTACGATAGGAATCTGTATCTATTGTCGAATTGTCGTAGTAATTCTTGTCCTTAATTACTGATTGATTTTACTTTTTTTAAGTGTTGTAGTGGTGCGGACAGAGCTATTTTCAGCATAAATTATAAAGGAAAAGGTATGTTAAGGCTATTCCCTTTGTTCGGCATGTTTCCTTAGAGCTTGGGAGTGATATAATAGGGTAGTTAATGTTGGTGATCTTGTAGATGTAATTGTGAGTGGTTGGCTGATTGAGTGGTTATAAACCCTCATTTTAGGGACTCATAATCTGTTAAGAATGACCCTAAGTTAGGAACGACTTGGAGACAATTCATATATATTATTTATAGCTAAATTGCTCGCATTTAGCCTATTCAATTGTTTTTTGTCTCCCTTGGGGCTATTGTGGTTAGCAGTTGAGCTATGAACTGCATATGGGGGTTATGATGTTGTATAAGAGGACTATGTTATTGCCTAAGAGGGCTATGTGTTGCCCACGGGGTTATATTGATGCCAAAGAGTGCTATGAGGATCCTACGGGGCTATTTTGACGCCAAAGAGGGCTATGTGTTGCCTACAGGGCTATGTTGATGTAAAAGAGGGTTATGTTCAGCCCACAGAGCTAGGATGTTGCCTAAGAGGGCTATGCGCTACCTACGGGGTAATATCGTTGCTAAAAAGGGATATGTGACTTCTTACAAAGACCCTACTGATAGGGGTATATAGATTGATTTGGCACCTTCTGGGCTTATGGGGGCCTAGGTAGGTGGTATGTTGTTTGTACCTGCCGAGCTTATGGGGGCTTGGTTAGGTAGATATTTGATCATTTTTGTATTTTTAGATTCAGTAGTGGGTTAGCATGCTTATTTAAATTTTTATTTCCCTTACCTGATTGCTTTTGGTATATTATGATACTTGCTCATTTAGTCTATAGCCTTTCATACTTTGTACATTATTTCATACTGACGCCCCATTGACTGGGGGCGCTGCATTCATGCATGCAGGTCACGACAGACGACCTTGTAGACCTCCTCAGCAGCAGGATTGACTTCTATTCGGTTGGCTAGACCCTTTCCTCCGGAGCTGCCAGAGTTGGGAGGTTTGTTAGCTTTTGTTGTATATATTTTTATGGGTAGGCTGGGGCCCTATCCCACAAATATTTACTACTCTTAGAGGCTTGCAGACTAGTGTGTGGGATGTATAGCTACGTTATGGCCATGCTAGCCTAGTTTGTTGGTTTGTTGAAGCTTGTGACCTGTTTGATGTATTGTCTTGATATATACCTGCTTTCAGTTTTTGTATAGAGATCATAGTGGCCTCGACGGCCCAATCAGGACTTCATTTCTTTATATGAACTCTTGGGAGTAGTTGTTTCTTTTATATGTTTGTTGACAGGGGCCTTACCGGCTGAGGGCTTTGTTTTAAGCCGAGATATACTTGTTTGTTTTCTTGATTACGTATGGCTTCCATGCGCTAGTAGGAAATGGTTCAGCAGGGTTGGCTCGGGCCTGAGTTTTGGCATGAGGATCCAGTTGTGCCCCTTTAGTTTGGGGAGTGATAGGACAGATATGTACCCATCGGTCCCGACTGAGAGACAGCGGGTATGTATCGTTAGGTCAGACATGTATCACTATACTTGACATTGAATTTCATAGTATTGCATATCTTTACCATATGTGAACTTGTGAGTGTCTTTTGGTGAAACTTGTGGTTAGTGAACCTGATCTTATTTGTTGCTGATCTGTATTGTTGAAGGGATGTGATTGAATTATGAGCTATGTAAATTGTGAACTATAAGGTTGGACTGGTTGTTATGCAGGTTGTAGCTGTGGGGGTTCGTTTGGGGCGTAAGGAGTACCTGTATTCTATACCCTTAGCTTGTGTTTAGGAGTTTGCTTGCTGGGTACCGTGTGGTTTGGTACTCACTCCTTGTTTCTACATTTTTGTAGGTTACGATCCCGGATCTTCGTGATACTTTCTATTCTCTTCTTTTTCGAGGCTTCCTATGGAGATTTTTGAGGTAGTTGTTTGTCATCTCAGTGGACCTTTTTACTCTTATTTATGATTTTGTTCTACTTGAGAGACAATGTCATTTGAGACTTACGTATATTCTTTCAATTCCATTGTATTACATTAGAGGCGTGTGCACGTCACAACCAGGTTTTGGGGATTTTGCTAATTGACTTAGTATGCGCATTATAAATTGTTATTCAATTTTTTGTTATAGTTTATTTTTGCACTTAATCGAAATGGTTGGGTTTTAGGCTGACTTTTCGTGGTGGGATAAAATGAGTGCCATCACATCCATTTTTGGGTCGTGACACTGTTTTATAGTTGTTCATGCATGAATTTGGCCTAATTACCATGGGGATAACTTAAGGGTTAAGGTTCCAAACGTAATTCCTACTTCCGATCTCATGTTGATGCTCGAAAGAGATTAATTGGAGTGGGTAATTAGTTCAATACTAGCAATTTAGGTTTGATGTCTTTGACTTGGTCAAAAGAGAGGTTATGGGTCAGATCTATTTTCCCTATTCTTGAAAGAGGGGATAAAGTAAGGTATTGGGTTGTTAAGAATTGGAATTGGATGAGATCGAAAGGAGATTCTAGGCGTAGATGCTTTGAGATCGAAAGATGATTAGCGTCATTGACGATGACTTAGCCTATTCATGTATGCACATCACTATAGAGCAGCACATTTACTCCTATATGACATTGAATTCCAATCCTCACACCCCTAGATTGCATGTTAATTCATGATTTCGTTTAAATCTTAATTTAATTGCGATAATTGATAACAAAAACTTTATATTAAGTTGGTGGTACCGTCCCCCCAATCGCTCTTACCATTCCAAATGAACTAATTTAAAATCCAAGTCTCTCGATAAAGAATTCTCCATGATATACATTTCCCTATGGGATTCGACCCCGACTCTTCGTTGGATTTTTACTGACTATGATCGCTCACCTTTTTTAATTGGTTTTGAAGGGTGATTTGAGCGTTATCAAAAATTGTGCCGCTGTCGGGGAGCGGTAGTTGAGAATTCTTATTGAGAAATTAGATTTTAATATGGTTTATTTGTAGTAGAGTTGTTGTTTTGTGTTGTTGTCGGCTGATTTACAGATTTACAAGATGAGTGACAATGGGAGTGACAATGATAGTCACTATGGTCAAAATGATAATATGGGTGACCTAAATGACATGCCCATTAATGCCATTCAAAGCTCGGAAGCAATCTGAATACCTCCTACCATTGGGAGTACAATGTGTCACATCACTGTTACTATGATCCAATTGGTCCAGATGAAAGGAATTTTTTGGGGACTATCTCATAAGGATCCTCATGAGAACCTTAGGAATTTTAAGGAGGTGTGTGGACCCTTTGTGTTCAAGAATATCTCCCAAGAATCCATAAGGTTGAGACTATTCCTTTTCTCTATAATGGGAGAGGTACAAGGTGGATGGCAGAGTTACAAACTGATTCTATTACTTCGTGCGATGAGCTAACAGAGGCGCTCTTGTAACTATTCTTTCCACCCTCGAAAATGGTTAAACTTCATCTTCAAATCCAAAATTCAAAAGTATTGGAGGTGAGCCCTTGCATGAATCATGGCTTAGATTTAAGAAGGTTACTCTTGCAATGTCCAACAGCATGGTGTTCCGAACAATTTGTTGTTGCAATTTTATTGGAGCCGTGATTCAGTCAGTAAAAGTGTGGCTGATCAATTGTTCCATGGTGGATTGATAAGGCAACCTATGAGGTAGCGGCATTGTTGTTAGGTGATATGACTAATGTCAACCGAGCATGGCACACTATGGAAGACCAAGAACCCCTTCTACAAGTTGGCTTGAGTAAAGAACAAATTGAAAGGGACCATGAAAGGGAGGAGAATATGGCCAAGATGATGACCCAAATCGATCTGCTACCAAACATGTCATGGGAGGTGGAAATAACTTAGTAAATGCAGTTGGAACAAACAGTGGGTAGTGCCCGGATAATGCCAAATTTGAGGCATTATATAATGAAGAGGTTCAATACTTGGGAAATCAAGTGGGGGGTTCTCACAAAAATTATCAACGTCAAAGTAGGAACAATGATAGAGATAGTGAATGGAAAGATTGAAGGGGTGGAAATTGGACATACAAGAAGGTGGACAAAAATAGATACATGCCTCCCAATGATCGACCATGCCTAAAAGATCCAGTTGGTCTAGAAGGAAGAAGGACGGAAAACATGCTTGTGAGAAGAAGGTGGACAAAAGATAGATATGTGCCTCCCAATGATCATCCATACCTAAAAGATCCAGTTGGTCTAGAAGGAAGAAGGACGGAAGATATGCTTGTGAGAATCTATAAAAATGGTGAATGATCCGATAAGGTGTTGAAGGATTTGAAAAATGACTTTTCCAGTTTAACCCAAACGGTGACTTCACATTCAGTTTTGATCAAGCAGCTGGAGACCCAACTGGGTCAAATTGTAACTCATCTAAGTCCAAGGCAAAAGGGAACTTTGCCTAGTGATACTATCCCAAACCCCAAGAATGATTGTTGAAGTTTGAGGATTTTGCCATGCCACAACATTAAATAAGGCGCTTCTTGGGAGGCAACCCAAGTCTTTACTTTTATTTTTATTTGCTTTCGAATAGTATGCGTTGTGAATGTAGGTGGAGAAGAGGTTGAAATATAGATAAAAGCATATTGGGCAAGACCATAACAAAAAGAGCGATGCACCGAAAGCACTGGGCGAACTTATTCTTGTCCGCCCTTTGAGCATAAAAAGGTGGAAACGTACACTGTCAAGATTGGCAACCAGAACTCCAAAGGGCGATTCGCCGAAGTGCATAATACGGACTCTATCAGGTCCACCGAATTAACCTTCAGGATTGGTCATTGTTCAGGCATGTTCGGTGAGCATAAGCTCCAAAAAGAGATGGCTAGTAAGTGTGCCGAACGGGCCTGCTATAAAAGGGCTCAGGGTTCTTTTAATTTCAAAAATCAAAACACTATGAATTTTTGGAGCCTTTTTGATTGCCCTCCTTACATTGTGCATTTTGTGTGATTTTATGCCTCGTGTGACTGATGAAAGTTCTAGGACTGCATTTGATTGGATCTCGAGTCAACCCAACCTCGATTCCCTAATTTCTTTCTTGTTTTCCGACACTAAGATTGGTGTTCTGACTTTTCATTGATGATTTTGAGTTTAGATTGCATATAATTTCTGGGCTTGAGCCCTCTAACTGAGATTAAGTGTTTAATTTTTTTGGGTAGCATCATATTGTTGAATTTAAACTGTAACCATGTGATTTTGACTGTGAATGCCTGTATAAATTATGAATCGTGATTGTGTTGGTTAGAATCCTAAGTTGAGTCGATATACTTATTGGCTCTGTGTTTAATTGAATGTGAGTGAAGTCTGAGTAGCTCATCCTTGACCCATTGCATGATTTTTCCCAATGATAGACAGGGTGACTGCTTTCTTAAGGAAAAATCATCAAGTAGAGCAATACTTAGTGATAAATGGGGGAAATCAGAGTACCCATGGGTAGAAAAGCATATAGGTAGATTGTAATTGTTGGGGAAACTCATATTTGTTGTCCATGTTGGATTTGAATTTGAAATATAGGCACTCGGCTGAAAATTCCTGTTCGGCGAGTTTGTCTTAGCTCGGCAAGGATGATAGGTGAATCGTCGAGTAAGACCCAGCTCGCCTTATTGAGCTTATGCATGGCCTTGGGTACTTCCCATTCGGCGTGCTTGTATTAGTCCTCCGTACTCATTTGGCGAATTGCCAAGTGGGAGACGGTATCGCCTTTGATGTCTGTGTCTTTTTCTTTTCCACTATCAATTTCCGTGGACTTGTCTTAGCCCGCCGAAACTAACTCGGGGAATCGCTGAGTTGGCATTGACTCTTCCTTGAGTGCCTGATGCCTTAGATTTGTGCTACTATCTAATTCAGCGAGCTCATCAAAGCTTGTCGATCCTTCCCGTTAGGTGAGCCTCAGGACTGTTTTTAATCTTGATTCAAAATGCATTATATTTTGACTAACCTTCACCAATCTTGTGCTTAAATGTGTACATTTCAGGCAATGGAGAGACAAAGGGTAAGAATGTGGTCCACTCTGAAACTGAATCAGATAGGGAATCTCCTCATCCCCTCCTCAAAAGAAACAAAAAAGTCTTTCAATCAATGAATCTTCTAAGACTCCAAATGCTGAGACACCTACAAGAGGGGGTAAAAAGGAACGGAAGCATATTGCCAAGAAGCAGGTGAATATCTGCTAAAAGTTGGTGTCACCGGCACAAGACCCTAACCCTGCTTCGCGTGTTCTCTCAATTATAGCTCCAAGAGCTTTGAATAGGCTTAAAGTAGAAGGAGAAAGAAATATACTTGAGGAGAGACGACTCTTCATAGAGAAAGTGATGAGTGATTACCCAGCCCTCTGGGACACAATTTAGTTCCATCAGTTTGAGGGTATTACTAGAGCCACGAGCCCCTAAATCCCTTCTTGGGTGAGGGAGCTCTATGCGGCGTATGCTCAGTCCCTTCCGAAGAAGCGAAAGGGAATAGTCTGTATGCCACTTGAAGAAGTGGAGGTGAGAGGGAATAAAGTCAGGTGTGACGCAAGAGCTATTAATATTTCCCTAAATATGCTGGCATTTGCAGATGAGCTATATTCACTCCAGATACGCCACGACCTAGATTCTCTGAAGGGTCGGTTGGAACCCTTGATCTCTGATTCTTCTCCTTCTTAGATGGCGGATGGTGTTAAGATAGAGAAGAAAGACTTAAATGTAGTGGCCAAATACTGGTTTGGCTTTATCAGCTGCAACTTGATTCCATCTGAGAATGAGTCTATTCTTCGCCATGACAAGGCAGTATTTATGGGCACCATCATAGATCGAGAGCACATACATGTCGGTGCCATTGTTGCTGCATATATGCTAATGAGGGCGAGGCATGAGAAGAAGTTTCTCCCGTTTCCAATTTTAATCACACGGTTATGTGAAAGGGCAGGAGTCCCTTTCAGGGCTTCTACAGATGAAAGTCACACCAGCCTTATCTAGTGATATCTGGAGGATCGAGGTAGAGTGTTTGAGACATGATGCAGCTCGAAGGAAGCCGCCACCACTAGACTTCACTCTAGTGGTTGACCCTACCACATTGACAGTGGAGACCTGCCAACCTGGTTTTTCTGTGGAGCAGTCAGGTATTTCTACTTCTTCGTTTAATGATGCTGGTTTTTCTGATTCTGCTACTACATCTACACCTTCTGCTTCTGTGACCGCTGCTAGAGTGAGGCTTCCCCCTTATCCTATTACCCATAATCCATTGACCCAGACATTTATATATCATATGGGAAGTCTTGCTAGGTTAGCGGATGTTTGAGCTACTCGGTTGATAAGAACTTACCCCAGCTCATCGACCAGGCTATCCAAAATGCCTTGCCTTCTCTGACTGAGCGGGTGGTCAAGTGAGAAGACGGTCGAGGGCCACACTTTGAAATTAGATGAGTTGACTGTGAGGATAGTAGTGTTGGAAAAGACTGAGGGTAGTTCCAGTGTTTTGGACACCCTTAAGGCTGAGGTTGCCACGTTGAGGGCTAAGGTAGTCGAGATTGAGTCCATGGACATCTCGACAATTTGGGGCGAGGTTCCCTTTTCAGATGTTGATGCCCATATAGCAGAGATTCCTAGTGTTGCACCTTCCTCTTTTGTACCTGAGGTCGATGTAGATGTGGATGTTGAGGATGAGGAGTTAGTTGAGGAGACCGATGAGGAGATCTTGAAAGAGGATGATCATGGGATCGCTGAGACCCTAACAGAGTTGCATGGGATCGAGGAGGTCATTATTCAGGCTACCCTAGAGATGTCTCTCCGAGATACATTAGCTGTTGGGTTCAGTGGAGTCACTCAAGACTCCCTCACACTTCCCATTGCTGAGGGCACTAATGCCCAAGACGATCCTTCCTTGCCGCCTCCCATGATCCTATTGTCGGGAATAGATGCCCCACTTGAGGCTTCTGCACCAGAGACTCCAGATGAGAGTGCTCCATAGGCATAGCCAGTCAGGGTATCCTATATTGTAGACTCCTAGCATTTAATTTACTTAGCATTAAGGAAACTATTTTTTATTTTGGTGGGGTGAGGGCCTTCGTGCCAATATCCCCCTTTTTATTTGTATTTTGTTTAATTCGTATTTTCAATTTTTATAGTTATTGTTTTGTTTATATTACAATGTTTGTCTTTTGGGAAAGTGTGTCTCTTTACCTCATTGTTCGTTCTCTCTTGATGAATACAACCACCCATAAGTTTTCAAAATCGGGAAATGCTTAAGAATTTCATTGATATAATTTGAGAATCAATTTTGTTCGATATCAATGTCCTAAATAGTACTCATGATGAGCATGATATCTTAAATAGTACTCATGATATAATTAGTGTTGGTGTTGCAAGAATGAAATTGATGTGGTTACACTTTTGAATGATCTCTTTGAATCGTTTGTTGACTAGCTACGTTTGGATGTGAGCTTTGCAATGAACATCTAACGTACGCTTTTGAACTTTTCGGGATGTACTAGATGAGTGTATTTAGAAGTGCCATGTGAGGTGAGGTTTACATGAAAACATGCATGTGGAGTCCTAGAATTTGCCTTGTTACTCCAATTGGTTGAATCTTGATGAATGTGGGACATGATCTTGGGTGAAAATCCAATGAGGGGGCCAATTTTTCTATAAAGCCTATTATGACTACCTTGTGAGGGTGTGAATCCATGTTGGCACCAATTGAGCCTAACCTATTTGTTGACAACCAAAAGAAGTCTCTTGAGCCAAAACTAGCCATGACATCTCATCAGATATCCTTTCTAAAGCATTATGATGTTCGAATAGACAACTTAGGACAAAAGCCTAAGTTGGGGGTGTGAATAGGAAGGATGAAGGAGATCCAAGTGAAGGGAAAAGAAAGAAGAAATGAAACTCAAATCTGAAAGTTTTACAAAAGAAGGAACCCTTCCTTATAAAAAAATGTGTGTTTAGTTGTCATCAATTTGATGGGAATAGCTGAAAAAAATGAAAATGAAAAAGAGAAGTGAATGAAATAAAGGGGAGTTCCAAATAAATTGAGTGGAAAATCTAGATTTCAGTTCTCAAATGAAAAAGAAGAAAAGGAACTTGAGAAGAAGTAATGATGATTGCAACAATGCTTTAGAAAGGTAAAGTCACCAATACAAATTGACCATGTCTTAACCCTCAGCCCCATTACAAGCCTAAAAGACCCTTGATATCTTGCAATAAATAGGTTGTGTAATGATTGGAAAATATGAGTAAACCTATGGGACAAAGCTTGCATGTATTTCTCTTTTGAGAGAGTAAGAGTTGCATTGATTCCTATTACCTTTGTTGATTTTCTTTGTGAGAACATGGAATCATTCTTAATGTGAGGGCACTTGAATGCATTTGTTGAAACGTGTTCTTGCATTAGACAAGAAACTAAAGTGATCTTGATCTTGTGTTGAGACTAGGTAGTCATCATTTGAAGCTTTTTATCATGATTTAGGGTAACATACTATTGAGAGTAGTATTTCCATGGTGCTTGCATGTTAACTATCTTGGATTACTATTGTAGACACCCTTATTGAGCTTATGGTGTTCTTGATTTACTTGAGGACAAGAAATTGTTTAAGTTGGGGTGTTGATGACTGGTAGATTTGCACTCATTTAAGGTCCATTTAGCTCAATAATTGATGTCCTCAATGCCTAACTTTGTCCTTTTCAAATCAAATATTGATGATTTGTAGCTATAAAGGCAATTGGACAAGGCATGGACTAAAGCTTGAAAGACTGGCCAAAAATGAAAAAGAAGTACAAAATGAACATTGTTGATCGCCTAGCATGAAGGGTGGATCACCGACTGAGCTAGACTTTGCCCAATCTGATAGCACATAGCACTTTTGTGTACCAAAGAAGGTCGGTGAACTCCAATAGAAAAGGTGATACACCGAATGAGAAAAGCGGATCTGAAGCACATCGCCTAAAGAAACAGTGTGTAAGGCAAAGACTTAATGCTCGAATGGCAAACTAAGGTGGTATTCGGTGATACGTCGAACGAGAAAGGCTGACTCAATCGAGTTCACCAACTGAGGTTCAAACACCTGAAGCCTAGAGCATCATAAAGGCGAGTTGGGGAACGAAGGGCGATTCGCTGAGTGAGTTAGGCAAGCCCGACTATTGTCACTTATTTGGTTGTGAAGTGGATTTTTAGGCCAAAATTTGGGAAAATATAAATAGCCCAAATGATCGAGTTTTAAGGGAGTTCGATTAGAGTGTTGAACAACTAAGTTCAGGAGAAAGTTTTGAGGGAGAACATTTTACTTTTTAGAACTTTTTTTCTAGTCTTCTTGGGGTTTTACAATTTGAATCTTGAATTCAATAATTTGAAGTAAAATGCAAAGTGGGTTTTCTCCTAATTGCTTCATTTAAAGTTACCAGTAGCTGTTTTCATGGAAGGTATACTTTCTTTTTTTTTTGTGATGGGTGGCTAAAACCCCAAGATCTAGGGGTGCTCTAATGGGGTTTGGTGTTAATTTGATATAGTGGGCATTATGCTATGCTCTGTTTTATTGCTATTCATGCATGAATTTGGTCTAATTGCCATGGGGATAACTTAAGGGTTAAGGTTGCAAACTTAATTTCTACTTCCGATCTCCGGTTGATGCTCGAAAGAGATTAATTGGAGTGGGTAATTAGTTCTGTACTAGCAATTTAGGTTTGATGTCCTTGACTTGCTCGAAAGAGAGGTTATGGATCGGATCTATTTTTCCTATTCTTGAAAGAGGGGATAGAGTAAGGTATTGGGTTATTAAGATTGGCATTAGATGAGACCTAAAAGAGATTCTAAGCGTAGATGCTTTGACATCGAAAGAATATTAGTGTCATTGACGATGACTTAGCCTATTCATGTATGCACATCACTGTAGAGAAACACATTTACTCCTATATGACATTGATTTCCAATCCCCGCACCCCTAGATTTCTTGTTAATTCTTGATTTCATTTAAATCTTAGTTTAATTGTGATAATTGATAACAAAAACTTTATATTAAGTTGTTGGTACCATCCACCCAATTATTTTTCCCATTCCAAATGAGCTGATTTAAAATCCAAATCTCTCGATAAAGAATTCTCCACAATATACCGTTCCTTGTAGGATTCGACCCCGACTCTTTGTTGGGTTTCTGTTGACTACGATCGCTCACCTTTTTAATTGGTTTTGAAGGGTGATTTAAGCGTTATCAAAGTTTGGGATTTCTTTTCATATATCCTCCTAAATGTTTAAGGACCAGTTTCAAGTTATTTCTTCAAGTTTTTCTCATCTCCAATCCTCCAAAGATTAAGGTAAGTTGATTTATTCAAGAATCAAGTGTCTTCCTCCCCATAGACCTATAGATATACTTAGCCATGTGTTTCTTGAAGGAAACGGGTGTTGTTCTTAAAGAATAGAAAGGGCAAAGACTGCTTTTCTAGGATATAGAGGTATGACTCCTATTATATCCCCTTAAATAGTATTGTAAGGATACTTTAAGTATAAATTACACGTAGGACTCACGTGATGGTGATACGAAGTTGTGAGTCCATGTTTTACCCATTGTAGCTAATGTTCTTGAGTAGGAAGTTTGTAGAAGGTTTTGTGGTTGCTGTTATTTTGACAAAATGAGGGGTTGATGGTATTGTATTGGGGCAGTACACTGGTAGTGATAATACGAAAGGCTAGGTATATAAAACACAACACTTGTGGTTCTTGAAAATTTGTCGCTCGCCAACTGTTTGATGAAATGCCTAAATTACTTAAGAATATGTTGTAGCTGTTTATATGAGCTCCTATTATTGTCATTGATTGTAGTAGTTCTCTACCAACTTAAACTATGAGCCTATGAGGGAATTGACGTCAATCATGAATAACTCATAGGATGATGTTCGGAAGCCATTAGTTTGACTTTATATGATAATGGTGGATGATTAAGAGCGGCGGGTTCTTTATGGTTAAAGGATTGAGGAGTAATATTGAAAAAGTATATAAGTTATGAGCCCACATGGATAATAGATAAATACAAGTGTGTGACGATACGTCATTCATCTATAGTAACGGTAGATCTTGTCGCTCGTGAACTATTATGGTGTTTTCAGCCTTGTTGTGCTTTCTTATTAGCTTTTTATAGTGTCATTTTATGGTATTATGTTATAGATAAAGTTGTCAGCAAAGGATTTTGACGACGTGATGTGAGATAGTAAGTCTCGAAGTAACGTATGTAAAGCTAAAACCTCTTTCTCAATTAAGGCACAACCTAAAGTCACATGTTCTTCCAATAAATGTCATCATAGATTATATGATACTTGAAAGCAAGTTATCCTATTTTATAAGCCCTCTCATGTTGGATTACTAAACCTATAGAGTTATAGTACTCTTTTTAGTCAAGGAAGTCATATATTTCACATAACTATATGCGTCTTCAGTTGAAACTCTTAGAAGTTAGCAAGTATACATGTTGCATAAATTTAAAGGAAGCAGTTGGCTACAGACTATTCGTAGATCTATAGGTAAAAAGATATATGATTATTAAGCTAAAAAAAGTAATTGCAAAATTGTATCACGAGTAGTATGCTTTATGAGTTAATTGTTATAAGTCTTTACATGCAATTAAGATTATAGCGTACTCTGTAGCGTGGGGTGGATATTTTTTAGGACCACTATGTGTGATGCTATTATGTGCACAGAATCCTGATAGATTTAGCTAGAATTTCCCATCGTGGATTCCCCTTACTAATACAGGTTTGTGGGTAGACCATACAAGAGCCTTGGGGGTGTACCTTGATAGACCTTGTTACCTAGACTATAAGATTTCACGCATAGTTGTGACAGTGGGCTACAGATGCCATACAAGGTTCACTGATCACGGACAGTAAGCCATCAAGTGAATCCCTAGTTTTACAAAGTGAAGTTATATAACGAAGTACAAGTATCACTTAGGCAAATTATAGGAATTTTATATATAAGTGAATAAGCCATGAAATGTTAGGTGAGGACCCTTGAGATTGGTCACAAATTCCAATTTTGGATTATGTCTCCTACATACATATGCTCAGATTTGCCTATCTTGATATTTGATTCATTTCAGCATTCTTACATGCCTACTTGTTATTCAGTATGCTTTGCATACCATTACATGTTTTATATGTACTAACGTCCCTATTTTTGGCGCTGCATTTCTATCAATACAGGCTCAGGTACTCAGGACAATCAAAATTTCTAGTAGACCAGAGACTTCCAATTTAGAAGTATGTAAGCTCCACCTTTACCTGGAGCTATCAGATATTTAGAACCTATATTTTTCTATGTATGTATATAAGTCAGAACGGGTATGTCGGGGCCCTGTGTGTACTAGTTATCAAATCTTCAGATGCATACTCTTTAGAGGCTTCTTAGATTTAGTTTTTTGGTCCATTGTAAAGTAGCCAGTGGACCCTTTTGTTATCTATGTTTTAGTATGTGCCTTGGTATATGTTCCACTGCCTATGAGTCTACAAATTTGGCATGAGTTTAGTACATATAGTTAGAAGGTGCTTGTATAAATCTTCAATTTCTTCCCCTTTCTAGTTGGGGCCGTGACATTGAGGTACTTCCTAAGAAGAAGAATACGGTTCATAGTTGGCCTAGACCTCTATCCCCTTTGAAAATTCGAAGTTTCTAGGCTTTGGTTGGATATTATAGAAGATTTGTGGAAGGGTTTTCTCTGATTGCCTCTCCATTAACTACTTTGACCCAAAAGAAAGTTAAGTTATTATGTTCATAAGTATGTGACAAGAGTTGAAAGAGTTGAAAAATAGACTTACCTCCACTCCGATGTTGACTTTACCCGGACGGATCCGATGAGTTTGTTGTTTATTGTGATGCTTCAAGGATTGAATTAGGATGTGTTCGTATGAAAAATGGGAAAGTGGTTTCTTATGCTTCAAGGCAACTTAAGATTCATGAAAATAACTATCCTACACATGACTTGGAACTAGCGGCGGTTGTTTTTGCCTTAAAGATATAGAGGGATTATTTGTATGGTGTCCATGTTGATGTCTTTACTGACCACAAGAGTTTTTAATTTTTGTTCAAGCAAAATGATCTAAATCTTCTCCAATGTATATGGATAGAAATCTTGAAAGACTATGATATGAATGTCCTTTATCACGCGAGCAAAGCCAATGTGGGGTCCGCTGCCTTAAGTCAATTGTCCATGAATAGTATTGCACAAGTTGAGGATGGGAAGAAACAATTGGTTCCTGATGTTCATAGACTAGCTTGGTTAGGTGTTCACTTGGTTGATTCAAGTGAGGGTGGTGTTGTTGTTCATAATGGTGCAAAATCATCTTTTGTGTCGGATGTGAAAGCCAAGCAAGGTCTTGATCCGATTTTGATTGAGTTGAAGGACGCGGTGCTTAAAAACTCTGTTGTGGCTTTCTCTGAAGGGGGAGATGGTGTGCTTCGCTATCAAGGTCATTTATGTGTTCTCAATATTGATGACTCGAGAGAGAAAATATTATCAGAAGCCTATAGTTCTCAGTATTTTATTCACCCGGTAGCCACCAACATGTACAGTTCCTTGCGGGAGGTCTATTGGTGAAATGGGATGAAGAAGTTACAAAATTTGTGGCTAAGTGTCCTAATTATCAACAAGTGAAAGTTGAACTTCAAATGTTGACAGGTTTGTACCAAGATATTAGTATTCCTACTTAGAAATGGGAAGATTTGAATATGAACTTTATTATTAGTTTATCCCTCACTCGGCGGCAACATGACTCGATTTGGAATATAGTAGACTGTATGACGAATTCGGTTCATTTCATTCCCTTCAAGGTTTCTTAGTTGGCGGAAGATTATACTAAGTTATATCTAAGGGAAATGTTTGGGTTGCATGGAGTGTCCCTATCCATCATCTCCGATCGTGGTACCTAATTTACTTCTCATTTTGGAAGTCTTTTCAAAAAGGCCTTGGTACTTGTGTCAAACTTTGTACGACCTTTCATCCTCAAACCCGGGCAAGCGAAGCGTACTATCCAAACTTTAGAAGATATGTTGAAGCTTGTGTGATTGATTTCAAGGGTAATTGTGATGATCATTTGCCTTAGATTGAGTTTGCATATAATAATAGTTATTATTCAAGTGTTGGTACTGCTCCCTTTGAGGCTCTTTATGGTAGGAGGTGTAGATCTCCTATTGGTTGGTTTGAAGTTGGTGAGGTTGCCTTGATTGGTCTCGAGTTGGTACATGAGGCTATGGATAAAGTTTGTCTTATTCGAGAAAGGTTGAAAACGGCTCAAAGTCGACAAAAGTCTTATGCCGATATTAGAAGAAGAGATCTTAAGTTTGATGTTAATGATTGGGTTTACTTGGAAATTTCACCTATGAACGGTGTAATGAGGTTTGAGAAAAAGGAAAAGCTTAGTCTCGATATGTAGGCCCATATCAGGATTTGAGGTGTATTGGTAAAGTTACGTATGAGCTAGATTTGCCTAATGAATTAAGATTGGTGAGTTAAAGAGCAAGTCCACAAGCCTAAAATAGGCCAGAAACCCTTCACGAGACCCTAAATGGTCCCTTTAGGGCACCACTGGTCGTTTAAGGCAAATGGACTGGCCGTTTGGGGTGTCCAGGATTTAGGGTCACCTAGACGGCTCCCTAAACAACCAGTATAAGGCTTCACAGACCGTTTAGGGAAAGTGCCCAACCGTCTAGGGCTGCTTGTGCCTTGGGGTCATCTAGACGGAACCCTAAACAGCCAGTGAAGCTTTGTAAGGTCCATTTAGGGGCCATCTAGGGTCACCCGTTAGTTTTTAAGTCAAAGACATTTTGGTCTTTCCCCTATGTGTTTTGTACCTAAACTACGTCGTTTTAACCCCTATTTCAAGACCTATATAAGTGAATTAAGTCCTAAAACTACCTATTCTAAATCATTCACCTAATTCCTAAATTTCCCTCGAAGATCACCCCCAAAATCCTCTCAAGAGCTAAGGAAGAAAAAGCTAGGGTTCGGTTTTAAGAACTCCAATTCACAATAGATTGTGGGCATTGATTACTAAGGTATGTTAGTATTCACCTATGGAATTCTTTCCTCCATAGGGTTCCTAAATTCTTCAAGTTTTACAAGTTAGATTCTCAATCCAAAAGTTAGGGTTTTATTCAATCTTCATGGATTCTTTCCAATTATGACTGAATTACTTGTTTCTTATCTTCTAATGCATGAATTGAAAGTATTTATATGATTTACAGTTGAGTTCATATGAACCCATGCATGATCCGTGATATTTTGACTATGAACTCATGATGAACCTTATGAACTATGAAAGATGAATTTATGAAGATATGCATGCTTTTATGAAGTTAATGTACATGATTTGAGGATGCTTTGAGAGTAAAGTATCAATGTTGTTGTGGTGAAAGGTTTTCTCACATGAGGATTCATAAAGTTGAAAGGTTTTCTCACCTAAGTTGAATCATGTTTTAGGATCTATTCTAAATGAACTCTAGCTTAGATTGATTTCTTAATTGTGCCCTTATATGGATGATGAAATGAATATGATTTAATGACTATTCCATGGGACTTATACTTAGCAGCGAGAGGATATTGAGATGGAGGCCCTCTCTCTAGAAAAGTATGGGTCTCTCGTAGCAATCTCTTTATCCCATAACTATGTCCAACCAAATGATTTGTCTCAGATAGACACTAGCTAATGGATCCACTTTAGCTCAAACTCATGGTTCTTACCATGGCAAGGAAGGACATCCCTTTTTGGTGTGGGACAGACACTGGATTCCATGTTATAGCTCACATAGTTTATATCAGTTATATGGTAAACTTTCCATAATAATGAACTAAAGTTACTTTATGAAAGTATCTCACAAGTGTTTTGAAGATGTTAAGCTTGCATTGACCATGATTATGACTTATGTTTTCTAACCTTTTTATCTTATGATTTAGCTTGGTCATTGCATGTCATGTAAAGTCCTTTTAGCATGATTTCATAACTCTTATGCATTACTATCATATTTAGTATATTCCATTACTAATGCATAATTGTGCCTACATTGTTTCACTAATGTAGGGTCTGACACTCCTACCTCTCACACTCGTGACTAGTTGATCCATTTGGCACTTCAAGCTGGTGAGTCCTCATGTTCCGAGGACCGAGTTACTTTTATAGCTTTATGGCATTTCAGTTTTCAGGCTCTGTACATGATGTATGGGTTACGTCCTAACCACTTCTTTTTATGTAGTAGATGGCTTATTGAGACTTATGTTAGACTTCCGCTTTCAAACTCTTTTATGATATAAGACTATTTCGTTGAAATCTTTATTTTTACGGAGAAGGTCCTTAAATACCCTTGAACTATTGGAATTGGTACAACAATACCCTCCGTTGACCTATTGGCTCCATAATACCCTTGATGTCCATCTTTACGGCCCTATAATCCTCTTATTACAAATGGCTCCGTTAGAAAATATAGTTAAAGTTTTCATTTAATTCATGGAACCTTGTGATTCGTTAGAAATTTAATTAACCTAACTAAATTAAATCTCAACCCACCTATTAATCCCTATCCACCCCAACTAGAAAACCCATATCTAAAGAGACAAAACTCATAAACCAGGTCATTTTATCTTTCCTTTTATGAAGGAGAATTCTTCTTATTCTTCATGGACATAGCTAAATTATGCCTTTCTGAATTCCCAATTTTTTCGGAGAAGGCATTTCATTAAAAGACATGCTCCTTGATCTGATGGCTTGTTAGATATTTGAGAATTAATTTAAGGAGAAAATTACTTCCCCTTTAAGGAAATGGCAGGATATGTTTTAGTTTTTCAAAACTTTTCATCGTTGTTATTTAGTTTTCTTCAGAAACATCTTTCTTAACATCCATTCCACCAAATTCAACATTTGTAAAGTACCTTAGCTTAGAATTAATTCTCAATTCCTCACCGTATATACGATAAAAAGCTCCGCCTAAAGGTGAATAATATGAGCCATGCATTTCGTACACATTATATTGTATAGTTGATGAATTGAAGTGTTAATACCCCCATTCATGTCCAGATCAATCAACTCAATTTCGCGACTATGAGTAGTTAAGAGACTTCTTGGAGAACCTATGATCCAGAATTCCTCTGTGAGGTAGAAAGTGCCCATATTAGGTTCTTTATTATTGTTATAAAAAATTAATTCATCTATGGCAAATTCCAACCTTGAATCAATGTATCTTCTACCGACAAAAACATAAGGGAAAATGGGGATGGAGCAGGTAGGGATTTATAAGTGGATCTGGATTTGGGTTGAGATTTAATTTATTCAGGTTAAATGAATTTCTAACGAATCACAGGATACCACGTATTAAATTAAAACTCTAATAATATTTGTTGATGTGACTGTTTGTAATAAGTGTATTATAAGGCCGTAAAGATTGACGCCAAGGGTATTATGGAGCCAATAGGTTAACGTAGGGTATTAGTCACACCCCAAGCCTACACCCTGGACATGGACGGTACTCGAGAACCATTGTTGGCCCCAAGCAAGCCCTTGGCCTGGCTCAACACGCAGCGGAAGACTTACTCAACATTAAAAGAACTCAGAAGTAAACTTTACTCAACTGTATCAAAAGTTAAACTTAGAATATTTTAGAAATAAAATATTCACTAGCCAAAAAAGGCAACTCAAGTCTAGAACATTAACAACTAGAAATGAAAAGACTCATGAACTACTGTCTATCTATCTATGAAGCCTCTAATACTATGAGGGATGTCGGGACAAGACCCTCGATCATCCTGACAAAAACTGAAATAGATGAAAATAAATAAGGGATCCTCTGAAAGTAAGGAGGCTCACCAAACAACTCTGGAACTACAAATGGTATCAACGAATCGCCTGTTGATGACCTTGATCTCCTGTATCTGCATCATGAAACGATGCAGGCCAAATGGCATCAATACATTGAATGTACGAGCATGTAAGGAGAATACTGAACATAACATAAAAACTTGAACTTGGAAAGAAGGAAACATATTCAACTCGACTCTACTCAACTCAACCTCAACTCATGGATACTTAACTCAAAGCAGTATTAAAACAAAAATAAAGATGCAGTTTATATAAAGCATTTAAAACAGTAGATAACAAGTCAATGTATTCAAAAAATTACAATAATAATAATAACTCAGTTTGTATGTAAAAATACAAGATAACTCTGTTTGGGAGATTCTCTAACCGATAACCATCACTATGAGCTATGTGATGATACAGCGTCTCGTCCACACTGCCAGAACTGTGCTATACCTTGCCGGGGTATAGAACTCCTCAACTAAGTGGATCCACTAAGCTATGCTTAAAAATCAATAAGGAATCATCCAAAAAGTATGACCCTTTCTACCCACGTTAGCTACATGGTTTATGAGGACTTTGAGTTATCTAAACTCGTCCCCATATCGGTGCTCAATACTACTCCCAAAATATAATTTAGCTCATATGTTTAAAAAAAATTCTTCATCCTCAACTTTGAGATTATTACTGAAAAGGTCGTTTCTCTTAAAAGAGATAGTCCTCAAAATTCCTTATGAATTCCTTTGAAAATCGGTGTTTCCCCTCATTTTGAATGTAAAAACATTTACTCTTGGGAATAGTTAGTTCCCATATATTCATTTTGAAAAATGAAACTCAACTTTACTCATCCTCATACTCAAGTACTCAAGTCTTAAAACAAGTTTTAAAAGATTGTAAAAGACTTTTCAAAAAGACTCGAAAGAACTCTCAAGACTTTACTCTTAACTCTACCTTGAATTTGAATTATGAATTCAAGGGTTATGATTCATTCTATGAAGGATATCTCGATGTTTAGATGTATTTTAGAGTAGTTAGAATTAATAGGGAGTAAAGGTAAACTTTAAAAGGACTTAGAGGGAGCAACCGACGGAAAAAGGGTGGGGGCAGGCGACCCTGGCGCACTGCTGGCGTGGGGCGCCAGCCCCTGAACTTCAGAGACTCCTTTTTGGCGCACTGCTGGCGCGCCACGCCACACCCTCTGGCACATCTGGGGGTGCCGCGCCACCCCTCCCCAGAACATTCCGATGAATTTTTCTTCTAATTTTCTGACCCTAATTCGTCTAGAATTGATTTCTTTCCTTAAATTTTCCTTAGATTCAATTACCCAATACAAGTACATGAGAATCTACTCAAAATCAACTTTCAAACTCAACACATTTATCTCAAGAACTCGTCAAACCCATCCTAATTCAAGAACGAAAGCAACACTTGAAGAACACTTATCAAGAACTTAAATCTTTCAATCTTTATGGATGAATTCAAATATGTAAATCATGATTGGCGTGTGGGTGAATGAACCCAACACTATCAAAACTTACAAACCTCAATTTGGTGAAACAAATCCTCAATTCACAAGAAATCTTGATCGTTCTTCCTTTTCTCCTCGTTTCCTCTTCTTGAACTCCTTTCAAAACCCCAAGTGTAAATCAGGATAGTGAAAACTGACCCAAATCAGTTTTGACCCCTAAAATAATAGTAAAATTGTTTTAAGCTGATGGGGTAAGGAAAATACCAAAATACCCCTAGTTTAAGGTAAAATATAGTATTTTTGTACCAATTCCAATAGTTCATGGTATTTTAGGCCCTTTTCCATTGTTTCTTTTATCTTATATGATGCATGCTAAGTGTCTTGTGTAGAGTCTCTCGGGGTTCTATACACCATGTTACGCCTAGGGTATACTCTAGGTCATGAAACTTGGTTAGTGGAGCAGCCTTGGCAAAGTAGCCACTAATGAACTTGCGATAATAATTAGCAAGTCGAAGAAAACATCTCAGCTCGGTCACCTTTGTGGGCGCCTCCCACTGTTTGATAGCCCATATCCTGGCCTCGTCCATGCACAGTTGGCCTTGGCTAATGATGTTCCTCAAGAAGTGTACCTCATGCTATGTGAATTCACACTTCTCCCACTTGATGTAGAGTTGGTTCTCCTGTAGGACTTGGAAAACCTTCCTCAAGTGCTCCATATGCTCTCCCAAGGTATTGTGGTCTACCTCACGTCTAAGAGGCATGTGCCTTAAAAGCTCTTTTGGTATTACATCATTGTTCTCTTCTAAAACCTTTTCTATGACTGGTGGCAACGTCGCTTTACCACCTTTTCTATGAGCATGAGTCATTAGAGGTAGGGATCGATCAATGTGTGGAAATTTTGGAAGAACTCTTGCCCAAGAATGAGATCAAAGATATTTAAAGGAGCAACAATAAAGTTAGTCTTACCTTCCTACTTTCCTAGTGTGATACTTACTCCTTGGGTGACTCCGCATATGGGAGTCGATGGTGCATTAACCGTCTTAAGGCGGGTGTTGCTTGGACTGTAACTTAGGCCCAACCTCATTGCATTCGTCTTGGTCATGATGTTGGCTTCTGCATCGGAGTCTACCATGGCACGAGTTGGTCGTCCATTGATGGAGATGTCTACATACTGTGTGCTATATTCTTTCGGCTTTCCTGTCTGCTTGGAAATAGCACCGCATAGTCCAACCATGCCCAACTGTCTCGTGCCCGTGTCTTATGCTTGTTCCTGTGTGTCTTTCTCCTTTCGCTCCCACAGGATAGCACCAAGGTTCTTCATTTCTGGGCACCTGACATAACCATGCGGTCCACCTCATATGTAGCATCCATCTCCCTTTGTAGTTTGTGCTTTTTTCGCAGAATAGTTCTGGCGCCCAAACCTCTTGCCATCCGAATTGTAGGAGTCGTGCTGCTTAGGATGTGTTTGCTTCTCCTTGCCTCGGCCACAATATCCCCCACCTTTGACATGACTAGTCCTTGTGTCCTTTCATTTCCCCTTATCGTGTCTGTCATGCTTGAAGTCGTTAGGGCTTCGGCTTGTGTGAGGACCTCATCTATGGTACAGACTTGCCGTCGTTCCAACTCCGTATTGGCCTAATTTTGCAATCTATCCATGAAGTGTAACAACATGTATTCATCTTTGAGGTTGGGAATCTGAAGCGTGAGAGTGGTGAACTCCTTCACGTACGCTTGCATGCTGCCTATTTGCTTCAGCTCCCTAAACTTCCGCTTGGCCTCATAGATGACGTTGTTGGGAAATAAGGCCTTCTTGAACTCTTCTCGGAATTGCTCCTAAGTATTGATGGTTCAAAGCCCCTTCCCTATCTCAGACTCTTTACGCCTCCACCACAACATGACAGTCTCCGAGAGGTACAACAAGACAGTGTTGATCTTATTCTCTTTGCTTTTCATATTATTTCACTTGAAGTAGTTCTCCAAATGCCATAAGAAATTCTCCACCTCTTGTGCATCAAGTGCGCCTTTGAACATAGGTGGATTGGGAGCCTCAACCTTGGCCTCCCTATCTCGATCGAACGACGAGGGTCCTCCAACCTTCATGCCCTCCTTGAGTGCTTTCACCTCGGCTCTCATGGTTTCAATTGTACTTTGTGCATCCATGAGCCGACACTCCAAGGAAGTGATGGCCTCCTTCATCTCATACTTGGCATGTTGGCGTCCCTCCAACTCTTTGCGGATGTTGTCATTCTCCTCAAGGGTGAAATCCTCCAGAGTCTTGAACTTGACCTCGACCTCATTCAAGCTCTTGCCTAAGATCTCTACGGATCGCCTCACCGTGTCAACCCTTGTGATCCACTTTACTTCGGGTGTGACGTCAATGGGCTCCTCACCACGTTAATCGTCACTTGCTTCAGTGGTTGAAAATGGGTGATATGTTAGTGTTTTGCTTGGTGTAGGGTTGAATAACAATTCCTCGTTGCTCTTAAGGTGTTTCCTTCCCTTTCAGTGCTTCTTTCCACCATCCGGCCTGACGTTGGTGGTGCTATCAGCGTTGATGTCTCCCTCGTTAGTCATTCCCTTAGTACTAACCTGGCTCTGTTACCACTTTGTTACGGACTTAGACTTCCACTAACGCTTCATGAGATACTTGACAACTTATTCATGATTCTTTCATGATCTTGTAAGTTCAAGTAAGCCTTTCGAAACTTAGATCACTAAGAGAATGAAGAAAGACAAAGAGAGCTTTTATAGAAATCTTTGTATTTCTTGGAAGAATGATTTACACTTGCTTGGTTGAGTTGCAAATGAGATCCCCTACATTTATACTATTCTCTAGGGGCTAAAGTGTAAATAAAAATTACTACACAAGTCCCTACATATTTACAATTTGGTCTCTCTTCTAGAATTCTCTACAACCTAGAGAATTCTAAAGCCTTCCAAGAAATGCTCTAGTGAATTCTAGAGTCTTCCGCAAACCTCTGCACAACTTTGGTCCCCCCCCCCACCTTATATTTATGTCTCATTTGAATGATAAAGTGGGTCATGACATTAAGCTTGACAACCTCGTGCTTGCTTAGGCTAATCACATTTATTAGTAATTAATATAATAAATATAATAATATAATTATTTTTTCTTATTGCTAAAGTATTTCATTAAATGTTTAAAGATCTTAATGAAAAAAATAAAAGGATCCAAATTTGCATCTACTGCGTGCTTGAAAATGTTCATTTTGCTCTCCATTAATTTTTGTTCATTCATATCTTTGCCATTAGATTATTCTTTCATATTTCTCCTTAATTAACAAAGTACTAGAAAGAAATACGTGAACTTTAATTGTCAAATTCTTAGAAGTAGGGGTGTTGATGGGTCAAGTTGGATCGATTATTAGTCAAAATCAAAATTAAATCAGCTTAATTGATTTTAAAATAATCAAAATCAAACAAAATATAATAACATTTATCGGGTTTGGTTCGGTTATTCGGTTATTAACCATACACAAAACTAAAAGAAACAATTCATTCAAAACGTGAAAAAAGTGACAAAAATCCATACAAAACGAAAAATAGTTAGAATGATTAACATCAAGAACTTTCGATCATTGAATTTACAATGAATAAAACTTAATAATTCACCATTTTGACCTAGAAGGAGGAGACAGTGACATTTTCAGTCCCACAAAGAATTGTCATGGACACTCATATATATGAAACCAATAAGATAAATGTTCTAACCTTGAGAATTTTTTCTTTCATCAAGTAAATTATAAATAAATTTTGATGAGAACATATATAAGATCTTTAGAATTGTTTATAAAAATGATATATTAAGTATGTATAATAAAATATATGCATATAATTTATCGGTTTTCTTCGGGTTTTTTCGAACAAAACCACAACCAAACCAAATACTATAGGTTTTTTAAAATTTAAAACCAAACCAAACCCAAATAAAATTGGTTTATTTTATCGGATTGATTCGATTTTTCGATTTGAATCGATTTTATCCAAACTGTGAACACCCCTGCTTAGAAGAAAAAGGATTCAAATTTATTCATAATTTTTTTACTATAGGTAAAATTATCCTCAAATTAGATCTTCAATTTAGGAGTGAAAGCCTTATTAATACATACTACATAATTATGTGCTTGAATAAAAGTATTAGAATTGATGATAAATAATAAGTGTATTTGGTAAAATGATATTAATAAACATTATTTTACTACAATGATCAAAATATTTTCAAAGTTATTTCAAGAATATATAAATTTAAAAGTATATTTATATAAATAAAAGTTATATTTTAGGTATAAAATCATAAAATATTTGATCAAATCAAAATCATTTATAAGCTTAAAAAATTCATGCAGGTGGCTAGAGTTGTTCAAAATCGAATCATAACTGATAAGCTGACTGCGAAATTGACATATTGGATTAATAGTTAGTGAACACATTGAATTTTATACTTAATGATTTACTAGAACGGGAGCAGAATTACTCAAATTCCTTATTGAATATACCGTTAAATCGTTAAGAATTATCTACGTACATTTTTACCCCTTGATATATAAAGTACAATACATATTAGTATTAATATGAAAGCCCCATTTAATATTTTGACGCTTTATATGACTTGATACATATTTGTGAGTAGAATTTCTTAATGGTCTATTAGCTAACTAGTCTGGATCATAATTTACAAATCTTCACTTCTTGTTTATATAAATGTATATTTGAAATATATAAGTCTTGAAATATTAAGTTAATGTACATGTGAATATTTTAAAATGAATGTTGATGTTCATTCACCTTCAAAATTTAGGCTTTCAGGTATTTCTTACTGTGATTTACAAATATGGAATATCAACTTAAATAGAGCTAGAAAAATTATTTTATTTAATAGGAGATCAATATATTGGTGAGTGAAAGTGAAAACAAGGAATATGAAATAATTGAGTCAATACACCACATGATACCAAATCAACCAATATTTTATTGATTGACTAGGGAATTAGTATATTTAAAATGGAAAACTTACAAAAATAGCAAATATTAGGCCTTAAATAGGACTCTATAGCTATAGTTTGCTTAATTATAGATATAGAAAAATGTTAGGGGAGGAAGGAAGAGGGAGGAAAGAGGCAAGCGAGATCAGGGAGAGAGAGGAAATGGTGAAATGGTGTATTTTTTTTTTGCTGATTCTGGGGAAAAAGAATACAAATACAAACTGATTGATATCAAAATGACTACATATTGAGAGGAGAGAGGTGAGCGAGATCGAGACAGGAAAGAGAGAGGTGAGCAAGATCGAGAGAGGAAGGAGAGAGGATTGTATTTTGTATTTATTTTATATCAATTATATTCAAAATACAACAAATTGTATTTTGTATTTATTTTGCATTGTATTTTGTATTTATTTTGTATCAATTGTATTCGAAATACAACGAATACGACTATATTCATCCTCTCTTTGATTGGATACAAATACATTTGACCGAGAGGATGACTGAATATTGTATTCGTATGAATACAAATTCAATTGATACAAAATTACAAAATATAGTTTTTCGAATACAATTGAAATAAGATGCAAAATTCTCACTTATATCATGCTCCATCACCACACTAATATCTTTACGTTTTTTTGCACCAAAACCCTAAAGCAAAAAGAGCAAAAAGAGTCTAGGTAGTTGTTGAACTGCATTTTTGCTCCCTTCTTCACTAGATCTAGATTCTAACTAGGTGCGTATGAGAAAAGGAATATAAAAGACTTAAAAAACTTGAAAAGTTTTTAAAACAAGTTAATAATTATCATCAAGTACCCCAACTACTAAATAGAATATACTGGGAAATGTCAGCAGTAGAAAGTGAAATAGATAATATGAA